>OZ010614.1:11694845-11757345 GCA_963932145.1 Acanthosepion lycidas
CCTGGATCAAAGCCAGTATAACTGGTTTTCCTGGATCAAAGCCGATATGTCTGGCTTTCCTGGATCAAAGCCGATATGATTGACTTTCCTGGATCAAAGCTGGTATCATTGGCTTTCCTGGATCAAAGCCAGTATGACTGACTTTCCTGTATCAAAGCCGATATGACTGGCATTCCTGGATCAAAGCCGATATGATTAACTTTCCTGGTAGGTGCTAATCAATGCTAGCCGCCAAATCAATGGCAACAAGGAGAAATAAACAAACAAACAGGACCTCATTGGGCAGTTTCCATGCAATGTGTCTGAAAGTACATATTTTGAGACGTAGGTAATCATGGCTCTCCACAATTTCCTGTCCCTTTTAGCCCTTAATAAATTTTAACTTTTTGCTATATCTCTTAACCCTGTAACACCATCCATTTATTCAAGCTCATTAAGGCTATTATGTGGTGTTTTCATTTGTCCCACTTACCTTCAATCTGTCCTGTGAGTATCGCATTTTTCCATCCTTATTTTCTTCTTATATACACTAGAAATATCTTCTTTTTCTTCCCTAAGTTAAGTATAAATATCCTGTTGGTCTCCATTTGCTCTCAAAACTTGTCGTTGCTCATATGTTCAATCCATGGCATTCTCAGCATCCTTCTGTAGAACCACATTTCTGTTGTTTCAAGTCTATACATCATCTTTGAGGAGATTTCCCAGCATTCATTGCTATATAGGTGGATAGATATTGAGTAACAATTCAGTACGCTTTTCTTTGTTTCCAACGAAGTTTTCCTGTTTCTTAATACTCTGCTTAGCTTTTGGAATGGGACTTTGGTCATCCCAATGCGTCTTCAGATTTCAGTGTTGCCTTTTCCGTCCTCTGTTAAATCAGTTCTCATAAATTTAAATATTTGTACTTGATATTTATTTTAGTATCCCCATTTTGTAATTTGGATTTGGGTCTGCCCCTTTTGCTAACAACCATGCGTTCTGTCTTCCTGCAGCTGATGTTTAGTCCTTTCTTCTGTCTTTCCTTTATCTTCTCTAGATGTCTTTGTAGTTTTTTTCTGTGATAACTACCAAAATTGTGTCATCTGCATATCTTATATGCACTAGAAATATCTTGTTTTCTTCCTTATTTAAGTATAAGTATTCTTGTTTGTTTACATTTGCTCTCAAATCTTGTCGTTTCTCCTATTTTCTGTCCATGGCATTCAAAGCCTCCTTTGTAAAACCACATCTCTGTTGCTTCAAGCCTCCGCTTAATCTTTAAGGAGATTCCCCAGCATTCATTACCATATAGGAGGATAGATATATCGTATTAGTTTAGTACTCTTTTCTTTGTTTCTTACGAAGTTTTTCTGTTTTTTAATACACTGCTTAGCTTTTTTGAAAGCATCATTAGATATCCCAATGCACCTTCGGATTTCAGTGTAATCCTTTCTGTCCTCTGTTAAATCAGTTCACAGATATTTAAATATTTGTACTTCTTGTTTGATTTTGGTATCCCCATTTTGTATTTTTGATTTGGGGTTGCCCCTTTTGCTAACAACCATGTGTTCTGTCTTCCTGCAGCTCATGTTTAGTTCTTTCTTCTCGCTTTTATTTCACGAACTTCTCTAGAAGTCTTTGTAGTTTTCTTTCCGTGATGCTAACAAAACTGTGTCATCTGCATATCTTATGTTTTTTTTAGATTATAGCCTCTAATAATGATTCCTTGTAGAACTTCTGTTTCTCTAAGAATCGCTTCTCTTCTTAAGTTGAATAAATCCGGTGTTACGAATCTACAAAAGATATCCTGGTCCCATACATGTTAAGAAGAATCACGGATGAGTATGATACAGTAAAAATTTAAATAAAAACACTAAAAAACTACTACTAATAATAATAGATTAAATTGTATGTTTGGTAATTTTCATTCATTTTTTTAAATTCTTTCCATTTGCTTTCAGTTCTCCAACTCCGTCAATTACCGCGGATGTGGCACTGGTGTTTTGTTTAGATTTTGGCAGGTCAAGACAAGTTAGTTGGTTGGTTGGTTGGTTGGTTGGTTAAATCAATGGCATATTATTCCTTGTTGGTTTATTTAATGCCAAACACAATTCTTAAAGAATAAAAATCAGACGGAATTAATAGACAGTTCGGTTTTACATGAGAATCAAAATGTTGACATGGATCTACTTTGCATTAGAGTAAAAAAAAAAAGGGTAGACAAGGGTAAAAGAGGGGAAACTTATCTCAGATTGAATAAATCCGGTGTTACGAATCCATAAAAAATGGATGTTATACATGTTAACAAGAATCGCCGATGAGGATGATATAGTAATAATTTAAATAAAAACTTTGAAAACGTACTACTACTACTACTACTACTACTACTACTAATAATAATAATAATAATAATAATAATAATAATTCTCTATTTCTTAATACTCTGCTTAGATTTTAGAAAGCATCATTGTCTCTCGCAATGCGAGTTCGGATTTCAGTGCTGCCCTTTCCGTCCTCTGTTAAATCAGTTCCAAGATATTTAAATATTTGTACTTTTTTTTTAAGCATTTCACCCCAAGCAAGGCGGGAAGCCACTAGGACGCAAGGGGTTACAGAAAATTTAGAGCAAGATCAGATAGGAGTGATAGAAGAAAGGATGAGGGTAGTGGATAGATCAAGGCAACTGGAGATCCCCACTTTGTAATTTGGGTTTGGGGATGCCCCTTTTGCTAACAACCATGCATTCTGTCTTCCTGCAGCTGATGTTTAGTCCTTTCTTCTCGCTTTCCTTCACTAACTTCTCTAAAAGTTTTTGTACTTTTCTTTCCATGACAGCGAGAAAAACTGTGTCATCTGCGTATCTTATGTTAAGATTATAGCCTCTAATAATGATTCTTGGTAGGATTTCTAATTTTCTGAAAAACTCTTCGCTTTATAGATTGAATTCCGGTATTACGAAGCCATAACAAATATCCTGGTCCTATTCCTGTTAACAAGAATCGCCGATAAGGATGATAAAGTAATAATTTAAATAAAAACACTTAAAAAGTAATAATAATAATAATAAATTAAATTGTATGTTTGGTGATTTTAATTCATTTTTTTAATTCTTTAATTCTATCTTTCAGTTCTCCAATTCTGTCAGTTGCCGCGATGTGGCATTGGGTATATTGATAAAGAAATTGAAAAGTGCAACAACAAAACAAGAAAAAGAAAACATCGAAGGGAAACTTTCTAAATATTACACAGTGAGTTTTGAGATTTGATAATGTTGAAATGTTTTGTTTAGATCTTGACAAATCACGACAAGTTGGTTGGTTGGTTGGTTGGTTCGTTGGTTGGTTGGTTGCCTGGATGGATGGTTGGTTGGTTGGTTGGTTGGTTGCCTGGATGGATGTTTGGTTGGTTGGTTGGTTGGTTGGTTGGCTGGATGGTTGGTTGGTTGGTTGGTTGGTTGGTTGCCTGGATGGTTGGTTGGTTGGTTGGTTAATACAACGACATATCATTCCTTGCTGGGTTATTTAATGCCAAATACAATTCTTAAAGGATAAAAATTAGGTGGAATTAATAGACAGGTAGATTCGGTTTTAATTGAGAATCAAAATTTGACGGTGATCTGGTTTACATTAGAATAAAAAAAAGGTAGACTTATTTCGGATTTTATATTGGAGTCAAAATGTTGACATTGGTTTGGTTTTGCACTAGAATATAAAAGGTAGACATAGGTAAGGACGATATCAGTCTTCCATGAGAGTCAAAAAGGTACAGATATGTTTGGTTTTACTCTAAAGCAGAATTTCATAACCTGTAGTAAATAGATCCAATACGGATCCATCTATGGGTTTTGTGGATTAGATAAAAATAACATTTATATTCATTATATAAACTTTGTCCCAATCAACGATTTCCCACTGAAAGAAATACAAGTAAACACATCCTGTCATTGGTTGAAAGAAAACACCTCCAACCACTACTGACAGTGACGACCGCTAGGCGTCTCTTGACATGTTGTTCTTGAACATTTATGTGTTTCATTATTCACTGCACGGCCGCCATCTTTTGTCACTCCATGAGAACAAGTGATAATTCTCAATTTCTACAGTTTATTATGACTTGATTATCTTTTTATATACGGGTGAGGATTACTTAATCACAATTTCTTTCAAGTATATATGGCTGTAAAGTGATATGTGTGCAATGTGCATGAGGGTGCAGTATAGAGAAATGTGCATACAAGGGTTGTGACAAATAAATCAGACAGTGAGTACCTACTTGTCTGCCTATCTGTCTATAAGCGTCTAGATATACTGATGAGGATTATTTGATAACAATTTCTTTCAAGCATAGATGTCTGAAAAGTGATGTTTGTGCAATGTGCATGAGGGTACAGTATAGAGAAATGTACATAAAAGTGTTGTGAAAAATCAATCAGACAGTGAGTACCTACTTGCCTGCATATCTCTCTATAAAGTGATATAGAATGGTAGATATTGGTCACAGAAGATAAAAGGTTGACATAGTTCCAGTTTATACCAGAATCTGCAAGTATCCACGCAAAAGGTGGCCCTTTGTTTAGTGGCCCCCTTGGGAGGTCACCAAAATGACCTTACCACTCTGCATGGGATACAGCCGTATATTCTAATCTCCACCAACAGGATCGTTCAAAGACAGGTTTCAAGCTCTCAAACAAAATCATTTGGAAAATTGCATGAGAAATTTGACTATGAAAATTTTTATATACCTTGGCACCTAGTTTTCACCGTCTCTTTCAAAGTATTTTCATGGCGATTCTAACTATAATCCCAAGATTCCATACAAAACAGGAAGTGCAACTGTGGATCATAGTCCTTATGATTTATGCTTGGGTCAACTCAATTCAAAATCAAAATGTGTTTCTATTTTTTATCGTAAGTAGAAAAAGTTGGAAACCCTTGGATTAGTATCTGTCTATATTTCTGAGATGAGGTATTATGTACACTACTTACATTATTCGGACTACTGTTCTCATCTTTGTCACCATATTCATTACAGCGTTTCCGTTGGGATATTTATTACACCGTTTCCGTTGGAATTTAACTGACTTCTTCAGGTGTTTGGAATGTCGAACTAAACCCTTTATTTTACTCACTGGGGTAGACTGTGCTAGTTCCATGTGCAATGTTTTAAGGGATGCCAGTTATCAGTTATCTCTTGTTAATTCCCCTCTCCAAGTTCACCACTGCCTTAACCGGGTATTGAACTCACACTTTTTGTGTCCTGTCACTGGATCTAACCAACGCCTTTATCCACTGTGCCATATGTCCTTGTATGAATTTCGGGCTGTTATAAACCTAATGTCTTCAGCAACCATTTTTCCCATGCTCATATTGCAATTTTGCTGTTATCAATAAATGTTTTTACCAGAGCTCATATTTCCCTTTTTGTTGTTATTATCGCTTTCCTCTGGCACTCCTTATTACTGATTCCCATATTGTATTCATCTCTATGCTTGGATATTTTTGTGGCCTGGCATATGTGCTGATTCCTTAAGTTTACGTATTTTCCAATGGTGTTCTTTGACTATGATCTCAACCTTATCCCACAGATAGCGGTGATCTCCCTTTTCTCTCCATGTATGGTCAATCACGCATGATTTTTCTACTTCCCCTCGTGTTACAGCATTCTGGTGTTCTTGAAGCCTTACCTTAAGGAGACGGCCTGTCTCCCCTTTATATTTCTTTCCGCAGTTGAACGGGATAGCGTACACACAGTCTTTCGTCATGTTCTCCTCTATGGGGGGGGGGTACTCGGGAGAGATATCTGCAAAGTGTCGTCCAGCATGGATTGGTGTATGAGTGTTATGTGGGTAGATGCGTTGTCATAATGTATAGAGGTATCCATCGTTCTTCTACATGTCAGGAGGTTTGTACCGAAATATTTCTGTTATTTACAGATTCATCGATAGCACTTCGAATGAGTCGTTCAATTCTGTGGTTCCATCTTGGTGGATGAAAGATAGTCCACTAGGCCATGTTTCGTTTCTCACATCTTAATGATGCCCGGTGGGGAAAGAGATGAACTTTTGGCTTTTCGCATAGTTTTTACAGAAACATAAATCGATAGCACTTTCCAGGTTCAGTGTTTCATTTGTGTGGTTCCATCTTGGTGGATGAAAGATAGTCCACTAGGCCATGTTTCGTTTCTCACATCTTAACGATGTCCGGTGGGGAAAGAGATGAACTTTTGGGTTTTCGGATAATTTTCACAGAAACATAAATCGATAGCACTTTCCAGGTTCAGTGTTTCATTTGTGTGGTTCCATCTTGGTGGATGAAAGATAGTCCACTAGGCCATGTTTCGTTTATCACATCTTAACTATGTCCGGTGGGGAAAGAGATGAACTTTTGGCTTTTCGGATAGTTTTTACAGAAACATAAATCGATAGCACTTTCCAGGTTCAGTGTTTCATTTGTGTGGTTCCATCTTGGTGGATGAAAGATAGTCCACTAGGCCATGTTTCGTTTCTCACATCTTAACGATGTCCGGTGGGGAAAGAGATGAACTTTTGGCTTTTCGGATAGTTTTTACAGAAACATAAATCGATAGCACTTTCCAGGTTCAGTGTTTCATTTGTGTGGTTCCATCTTGGTGGATGAAAAATAGTCCAATAGGCCATGTTTCGTTTCTCACATCTTAACGATGCCCGGTGGGGAAAGAGATGAACTTTTGGGTTTTCGGATAATTTTCACAGAAACATAAATCGATAGCACTTTCCAGGTTCAGTGTTTCATTTGTGTGGTTCCATCTTGGTGGATGAAAGATAGTCCACTAGGCCATGTTTCGTTTCTCACATCTTAACGATGTCCGGTGGGGAAAGAGATGAACTTTTGGCTTTTCGGATAGTTTTTACAGAAACATAAATCGATAGCACTTTCCAGGTTCAGTGTTTCATTTGTGTGGTTCCCTCTTGGTGGATGAAAGATAGTCCACTAGGCCATGTTTCGTTTCTCACATCTTAACGATGCCCGGTGGGGAAAGAGATGAACTTTTGGCTTTTCGGATAGTTTTTACAGAAACATAAATCGATAGCACTTTCCAGGTTCAGTGTTTCATTTGTGTGGTTCCATCTTGGTGGATGAAAGATAGTCCACTAGGCCATGTTTCGTTTCTCACATCTTAACGATGTCCGGTGGGGAAAGAGATGAACTTTTGGCTTTTCGGATAGTTTTTACAGGTACATAAATCGATAGCAGTTTCCAGGTTCAGTGTTTCATTTGTGTCGTTCCATATTGGTGGATGAAAGATGGTCCACTAGGTCATGTTTCGTTTCTCACATCTTAACGATGCCCTGTGGGGAAAGAGATGAACTTTTGGCTTTTCGGATAGTTTTTACAGAAACATAAATCGATAGCACATTCCAGGTTCAGTGTTTCGTTTGCGTGGTTCCATCTTGGTGGATGAAAGATAGTCCACTAGGCCATGTTTCGTTTCTCACATCTTAACGATGTCCGGTGGGGAAAGAGATGAACTTTTGGCTTTTCGGATAGTTTTTACAGAAACATAAATCGATAGCAGTTTCCAGGTTCAGTGTTTTATTTGTGTTGTTCCATATCGGTGGATGAAAGATAATACACTAGGCCATGTTTCGTTTCTCACATCTTAACGATGTCCGGTGGGGAAAGAGATGAACTTTTGGCTTTTCGGATAGTTTTTACAGAACCATAAATCGATAGCACTTTCCAGGTTCAGTGTTTCATTTGTGTGGTTCCATCTTGGTGGATGAAAGATAGTCCACTAGGCCATGTTTCGTTTCTCACATCTTAACGATGTCCGGTGCAGAAAGAGATGAACTTTTGGCTTTTCGGATAATTTTCACAGAAACATAAATCGATAGCGCTTTCCAGGTTCAGTGTTTCATTTGTGTGGTTCCATCTTGGTGGATGAAAGATAGTCCACTAGGCCATGTTTCGTTTCTCGCATCTTAACGATGTCCGGTGGGGAAAGAGATGAACTTTTGGCTTTTCGGATAGTTTTTACAGAAACATATATCGATAGCACTTTCCAGGTTCAGTGTTTCATTTGTGTGGTTCCATCTTGGTGGATGAAAGATAGTCCACTAGGCCATGTTTCGTTTCTCACATCTTAACGATGCCCGGTGGGGAAAGAGATGAACTTTTGGCTTTTCGGATAGTTATTACAGAAACATAAATCGATAGCACTTTCCAGGTTCAGTGTTTCATTTGTGTGGTTCCATCTTGGTGGATGAAAAATAGTCCAATAGGCCATGTTTCGTTTCTCACATCTTAACGATGCCCGGTGGGGAAAGAGATGAACTTTTGGGTTTTCGGATAATTTTCACAGAAACATAAATCGAAAGCACTTTCCAGGTTCAGTGTTTCATTTGTGTGGTTCCATCTTGGTGGATGAAAGATAGTCCACTAGGCCATGTTTCGTTTCTCACATCTTAACGATGTCTGGTGGGGAAAGAGATGAACTTTTGGCTTTTCGGATAGTTTTTACAGAAACATAAATCGATAGCACTTTCCAGGTTCAGTGTTTCATTTGTGTGGTTCCATCTTGGTGGATGAAAGATAGTCCACTAGGCCATGTTTCGTTTCTCACATCTTAACGATGCCCGGTGGGGAAAGAGATGAACTTTTGGCTTTTCGGATAGTTTTTACAGAAACATAAATCGATAGCACTTTCCAGGTTCAGTGTTTCATTTGTGTGGTTCCATCTTGGTGGATGAAAGATAGTCCACTAGGCCATTTTTCGTTTCTCACATCTTAACGATGTCCGGTGGGGAAAGAGATGAACTTTTGGCTTTTCGGATAGTTTTTACAGAAACATAAATCGATAGCACTTTCCAGGTTCAGTGTTTCATTTGTGTGGTTCCATCTTGGTTGATGAAAGATAGTCCACTAGGCCATGTTTCGTTTCTCACATCTTAACGATGCCCGGTGGGGAAAGAGATGAACTTTTGGGTTTTTGGATAATTTTCACAGAAACATAAATCGATAGCAGTTTACAGGTTCAGTGTTTCATTTGTGTGGTTCCATCTTGGTGGATGAAAGATAGTCCACTAGGCCATGTTTCGTTTCTCACATCTTAACGATGTCCGGTGCAGAAAGAGATGAACTTTTGGCTTTTCGGATAATTTTCACAGAAACATAAATCGATAGCACTTTCCAGGTTCAGTGTTTCATTTGTGTGGTTCCATCTTGGTGGATGAAAGATAGTCCACTAGGCCATGTTTCGTTTCTCGCATCTTAACGATGTCCGGTGGGGAAAGAGATGAACTTTTGGCTTTTCGGATAGTTTTTACAGAAACATATATCGATAGCACTTTCCAGGTTCAGTGTTTCATTTGTGTGGTTCCATCTTGGTGGATGAAAGATAGTCCACTAGGCCATGTTTCGTTTCTCACATCTTAACGATGTCCGGTGGAGAAAGAGATGAACTTTTGGCTTTTCGGATAGTTTTTACAGAAACATATATCGATAGCACTTTCCAGGTTCAGTGTTTCATTTGTGTGGTTCCATCTTGGTGGATGAAAGATAGTCCACTAGGCCATGTTTCGTTTCTCACATCTTAACGATGCCCGGTGGGGAAAGAGATGAACTTTTGGCTTTTCGGATAGTTATTACAGAAACATAAATCGATAGCACTTTCCAGGTTCAGTGTTTCGTTTGTGTGGTTCCATCTTGGTGGATGAAAGATAGTCCACTAGGCCATGTTTCGTTTCTCACATCTTAACGATGCCCGGTGGGGAAAGAGATGAACTTTTGGCTTTTCGGATAGTTTTTACAGAAACATAAATCGATAGCACTTTCCAGGTTCAGTGTTTCATTTGTGTGGTTCCATCTTGGTGGATGAAAAATAGTCCAATAGGCCATGTTTCGTTTCTCACATCTTAACGATGCCCGGTGGGGAAAGAGATGAACTTTTGGGTTTTCGGATAATTTTCACAGAAACATAAATCGAAAGCACTTTCCAGGTTCAGTGTTTCATTTGTGTGGTTCCATCTTGGTGGATGAAAGATAGTCCACTAGGCCATGTTTCGTTTCTCACATCTTAACGATGTCTGGTGGGGAAAGAGATGAACTTTTGGCTTTTCGGATAGTTTTTACAGAAACATAAATCGATAGCACTTTCCAGGTTCAGTGTTTCATTTGTGTGGTTCCATCTTGGTGGATGAAAGATAGTCCACTAGGCCATGTTTCGTTTCTCACATCTTAACGATGCCCGGTGGGGAAAGAGATGAACTTTTGGCTTTTCGGATAGTTTTTACAGAAACATAAATCGATAGCACTTTCCAGGTTCAGTGTTTCATTTGTGTGGTTCCATCTTGGTGGATGAAAGATAGTCCACTAGGCCATTTTTCGTTTCTCACATCTTAACGATGTCCGGTGGGGAAAGAGATGAACTTTTGGCTTTTCGGATAGTTTTTACAGAAACATAAATCGATAGCACTTTCCAGGTTCAGTGTTTCATTTGTGTGGTTCCATCTTGGTTGATGAAAGATAGTCCACTAGGCCATGTTTCGTTTCTCACATCTTAACGATGCCCGGTGGGGAAAGAGATGAACTTTTGGGTTTTCGGATAATTTTCACAGAAACATAAATCGATAGCAGTTTACAGGTTCAGTGTTTCATTTGTGTGGTTCCATCTTGGTGGATGAAAGATAGTCCACTAGGCCATCTTTCGTTTCTCACAAAGATGAGAAAAAGATGGACTTTTGACTTTTGGGATACTTTGACAGAAACATAAATCATTAGACAAAAACTTTTTCATTCACTCCTTTTCGGGTTAAAAGCAGGTCTGGCCACAGAAAATAAAATGAACTATTTTTCTTAATGCACATAGACGATCATGATTCTCTGCGGTTTCTTTTTCTTTATTATCTGTGAATTGCCACGATCTTATGGGAAAGGGTAGTGTCATTCCATTTGTCTTTTCCTTTATTTTTAATTCAAAGTAGTTCTTCTTCTAGATTAGATACCACATAAGACTAGAGAGCTCCAGATGAACCTGCTACTTAACCCATAGCTCGTGGGGATGGGGGAAGATATGGATTCATGCCTTTCCAAAGAGCCTTTTTATGAAAATTCATTCATCAGACTAGGTTGGAATTTCTAGTATTGATTCATGGGACATTGAAACAACGGATCTTAAGTATAAATCTTCTTCCGTGTACTGTCTCTTCAGGATGTTGGCAACCATGCTTCTCCACAATTTCCTTAATAAATTTTGCCTGTTTGTTATCTCTCCGAAATCTTTTTCTGCCATCCATTTACACAAGCTCGCTAGGTAAGTTATGCATTACTTTCCTTTGTCCCTCTTGCCTTCAATCTGTCCTGTGCGTATCAAATTTTCCAAGCCCTCTTTCCTCATTATTTGCTCTATAAATTTCAACTACTTCTTTCTGAAGTTAAGTATGTGCCTTTTTTGTTTCCATTTTCTCTAAAACTTCGTCGTTGCTCACGTGTTCAGTCGATGATATTCTCAGCAGCCTTCTGTAGAACCATATTTCTCTTCAAGTCTCTTCTTCATCTTTGAGGAGATTATCCAGTATTTACTGCCATTTTGGAATACTAATATTGTACAACAGTTCAATGCTCTTTTCTTTGTTTCTGATGAGATTTTCCTCTTTCTTAATACTTTGAATAGCTTTTGGAAGGCGTATTTCACTATCCCATAAATATATCATCTAATCATTTTAAATTTTATTTTGACAGGAACGTGATTTCATCAATAATATTTTCCGCGACATTGTCAAAAACGTTACGCAGGAAAACGAATTGGTCGAGAATTTTATGAGCAACTCCGAAGAAATTACAAACACAAAATGCTATGAAGAGGCAGTCGATAACTTCCTGCATGTCTGCTCAACTAAAATAAAGGTAAATAGAACAAGTTACCTGCTCTTGCTTATGCTTGACTTAATTTGTTTTTTGAGTGTTCTAGAATTTTTCTAATTTTATCTATTGAAAAGTGTTTAGTATAGAATTGGACATTCAGAGGATATACTGATGGGAAGAGAAGCAGGTGAAACTGTAAGTCAACTACTTAACAGAGTTGTGTGCCTTAATGGTAGAACAACGATAGAGCAAGATAGTAGAGGGCCAAATCATTTGTCAAAATCATTTCCATTCACTCCTGTTCAGACTAAAATCAGGTTGGACTGTTGGCAAGTGAAGCAGGTGAAACTGTGAGTTAACTACTTAACAGAGTTGTGTGTCTGCAAGGCAGAACAAGGATAAAGCAAGAATTAGAGGGTCAAACATTACTGAAAACGACAAAAGTCGGTAATTCATGTAGAGGTACGGTCGTTCACATCCTCAAAAGACACAGCACACAACAGAAGTGAATGTATGGCGAAATAGGGGCCAATTGGGATGGAAGTTGTGGAGAGCCATGATCGATCAAGTCTGGAAGATTCATGATACAGAGAAGAAGAGGAGAAAGATGGACGTTTGGTTGGTTGGTCGGTTGATTGGTTGTTTAGTGGCATAGCGAAACCTCTATGAGTCATTTAATGATTTTATTGTTTATATCGGAACACAAACCCACGTATAATACACCAACCTTTAATTACCATAGTTTGCCGCTTCTCTGCATTTTTAATTCTCATGTTCATACAATAAAAGACTTAATGTTAAAATGGTTATGATGGTTGAGGAGTGGGAGATGAAAGACTGAGGTGGTAGGAAGTGAACGTCATGAGGATAAGGAGGATAGATATAGGTATATAATATTGACAATTTCTTCATATAATAAAGTTCAGACTAAATGTAGTAAAAAAAAAATGACTATTTTGATGTAATTTCTAAAAATTATTCTTTTTTTTTTTGCAGCAGCAGCAGCAGAGTCAACACGTATTGGAAAACTTGAAAACATTCGTGAATTTGTGTAATGAAAAATTTTACATTGGGCACATCACAGATGCCACCAACCGTGTGTGCAGTGCCATATACTCTGAGTATTTTGCAGATGGTACATGAATTTTATTCTTCATGATTTTTTCTTTTTATTTTAATCTATCTATCTATCTATTATATATATATATATATATATATATATATATATATATATATATAGAGAGAGAGAGAGAGAGAGATAGATAGATAGATAGATAGATAGATAGATAGATAGATAGATAGATAGATAATATTAGCGGTAAATATACACATACATATTCAAAATATATATATATGCATACACATAAATATATATTTTGTAAAAAGAATTGTGTATGTCACCACGAAATGTTTTTCTGTTTTCTTTTTGAATTTGTATGTCTGATGAATTGAATCGTATTTACGATTCCAATGGAAAAAATTATGATCGTGGAATATTAGTGTTTAAGCCTTTTTATTATATACATATATATATATATGTGTGTGTGTGTGTGTGTGTGTGTAAATATATATATATATATATATATATATATATATATATATATATATATATTTGATTGGATTGATGTGAGTTTGTGACCCTGGCTTTCACGCTTTTGCGATCGTCAGACCAACTACCGCGCATATAATATATAAATAATATATATATAATTATTTATATATTATATGCGCGGTAGTTGGTCTGACGATCGCAAAAGCGTGAAAGCCAGGGTCACAAACTCACATCAATCCAATCAAATATATATATATATATATATATATATATATATATATATATATATATATATATATGACAATAGGAAAACTGTAATAGTTGCCGACGCCTTTTGTGCGATGTGGACTTTCTCAGGGCAAAAAATGAAATGAGGAGGAGGAGAGTCTTTTTTTGACCTTTTGTTTGATATTTTTGAAATTTTTGACGAACGACGAACCTTTTTTTTTCTGCTATCAATTTGTTTTCTTTCAGTGCTGCAAGAACGTTTTGGACGTCTTTCAGAGGATTATTCTGATAAGTTATTCTTTAAGTTTTATTTTTTTGATTTTATTCTTCTATTTCTTTTTTGTTTGTTTTATTTTTGGGGCTTCGGCCCTCATAATTTTTTTTATTTTAGTCTGGTTTGACAAAGTCTTACCGGACGATTTCTTTTTTATTGTTTATTTTTTTCTAGTTGTTTCTGTAAAAAAAAAAAAGACCAGCACAGTATTTGAAAAAAAAAGAAAAAAACTTATTTTTTCCTTTTTATTAGCGACTTCGGTCGCATTTTCTCGTCTTTTTGGTTTTTGTTTTTTCTTTTCCTTTTTTATTTTCTTTAGCGGCTTCGGCCGCAAACCTTTATTTTTTTTTTTTTTTTTTTTTCTGGTTGTAAACCAGACTTTTTCTTTTTTGTCTTGAATTTTTTTCTGTTTTTGTTTTTTTTCGGCTGCCTTTGGGCGCCATTTTTATTTTTTTTTCGTTTAATTTTTGTTTGTCTTTTTTTCCCAGTTTATTTATCTTTCAAAAAGTTTATTGTCTTTTTTTTAATTTACTGGTACATCCAGGCTTGTTTTCATTTGTATAATTTCTTCCCCCCCCCACCACCAAACTCCTTTTCTGGCGATATTTTTAAAAGACCCGCATGGGGCGCGATTTTGGTAGGTCTCCCTTGAGAGCACGTGGTATTATGGTGGTTGAAGGATTGTTTGGTGATGGACGAGTTCTTTTGGTGAATGTGTAAAATGTAATGTACGAATGGGTCGCGAATCTGATTAGCTAGGTATAAGATAGTTAGTGTTGACCAGCCTCTACCCCTCCCCTTTATTGGCCTTGTGCCACAATTTGTACTTTTTGTTCAAATAAATACCAGTCTCCACGTTCTCAATATGGCCGACGGTGCCAGTCGGGCCAATATAAAAAAAGACCTTTTTGGGTCGGCTGCTAAAGCCACCCCCCCCCCTGATAATGCTGCATAGAAGCGGGCTGATGGTAGCCCCAAAACTGACCAAATTAGTACCTCCAAGAAAGGAGAAGCTAATAGTAAAAATGCCGAGGTGCCAAAGGAGGCACAAAGTAAGACAGCCGAGGAATTGCCCTCTTGCTGGAAGTCCCCACCAAGTTGTATTCTGAACATGGCGGATTTCCTGGATAAGGCGAAAGGTTACGCCCATCTTGTAAATAAAGATGGGTTCGTCGATGTTGTCCAGGAGCTCGATGTGTTCAAAAAAAGAATGGTGACCGTTTTTGTGGTGGACAAAAAAACCAAAAAGATTTGTCGCTCCACTAAAGACACAGTGATTAAATCACTTTTGTCCCTGGGGATAAAACCCCAAAGAGTAATTAAAGGTACAGGGTTCTTCATGTGGGACATTCTGCTGCCCACACCAGAAGATTGTCTGGCCATGGCAAAGAAGGAGTTGATCACGAAAGATCTAATACTAAGAACAGAGTACGAAGGCCGAAGACGGACCAGGGTGGCCGTGTTCGAGGTTCCTCCTCAAATTTCGGGAGAGCTCTTGGCTGCATTTTTTATGCAGTACGGCCAAATTTTAGGGGCTCTCTCCGACAATTTGAACGGGGGATGGACTTTTGATATCATGCTGGATCAAGAGGCCTTCAAGTCCGTCCCCAACTGTTTAGTGTTTGGTGACCGGAAAATGCCGGTCATAGTGACCGGTAGGAGACCAACTTGCTGGAGGTGTGGAGAGACTGGTCACCTTTCCTCCTCCTGCCCAGGGAAGAAGGCCCCTGGATTTCCGGTCACAGGCGACCAAAATACCCCCTTGGCCGACAAAGTAAAATCCGCGGCGCCTGTAGTAGGCCTAGCTGCGGGGCGGACTGTTGGGGAAAATCCCTCGGTTGGGTCCAGACCCACATTACCCCCGAAACCAACGCCTGCCACAAGTGTGGTTAAGGAGAAGGATGAGGGGGAATGGCGCCTCGTGGTTAGGGGCAAGAGGAAGACCCAAACAGCGGTTCCTCAGTCCCAACATGACACCGGGGACATTGTCACCTACAGCCCCATTCCCTCTACCAGCTCTGAGGGCGACGCCTCGGCGTCTTATGCTGAAACAGCAACTGAGAACCAAAAACTTAACGAGCCAAGCTGGCAGAAAATTCTGGACCTTAAAAAATTGCGTGAAAAATTGGAGGCCAAGCGGGCTAAAAATAAAAAATCGCTGGGGGCACCGGGCCCCCTATCCTCTGCCCCGTCTTCCCCTCCATCAAAGTTCAGAAAACCACCTCCGCCTAAATCTCTGACAAACTCTCCTGCAAAATCTCTTCGTTCCTCCAAACCTTCACCCGTAAAAACTCCTTCCGGTATGACACCCTCTACAACACCGAAAGACACACCTATGCAAACACCCACACACTCTCCTCAAAAAAAAGAAACCGAAGTCCTGACACACAATCTGCTACGGACAAGAAAAAAAAGAAAATTAAACCTCCTTATCTCCCAGGGGAAGACGTCTGCCGCGTATCCCGAGAGCAGGCTGACAGGGTCTTCGGGCAAACTAAAAACCCGATGGCCTTAAAAGTTCTTTGGAACTTCCGGCACATCAAGGGTGTAGATGTGGAGGTGCCGGAAAATTTTAAGGCCCGAAATCAGCTAACCGTGGTGAGAACTGGCCCGGATACGCGGGAGATATGGGGCCTCCTTGAAAGTGGTGCCCCCAGCAGTAGTCCTCCTTGAGGAAAACTTGGATGAAACTAAGAAATGCAAAGGGAGGGTCCCTATTTTCGTTCACCCATCCCTTTATAGAGCTCTTAAGTTAACATATCCCGCGGACATCGGTGGCTTGTCTCAGAGTGATATTCTCGACACTGAGATGATGTCAGGTTCGATGGGACAAGCTGTCGGTGTCCTCACCCCAGCCATGTTCTATCCTGAAGGACAACCCTAATCGGCTTCACGATGGCTCTCTGGTTAGCCAGTTTAAATGTCCGGGGCCTGAGGTCCGAGTCTCGCAGGGCGAGGCTCACTCGTGACCTTCAGCGCCTCGGGGTGAATGTATGTTGTATACAAGAGACCCGGTTTTCTTCTCATGATCATGAGGACATACTGTCTAGGGGGTTCGCCCTTTATTCAGCCTGTTTTGATGGTCGTTCGAGGGGTGTCTCTTGGCTAGTGAGCAGGTCTTTGAAGACTGCTTGTACCCTTGTCTTCGCGGATCCGGCGGGCAGACTTTGCGTGCTGGATTTTACCATAAAGGATAAGGTTCTACGTCTCATTTGGGGTTTATGCGCCCAATACCCATTCCGAGCGGCCTGCTTTGTTTCGGCAGATCGCGCCGTTCTTGACGACGTCTCGTCGGGTAGTTTTAGCGGGGGATTGGAATGCCGTCCTTGACCCCGATATAGATCGTATAGGGCATAAACAAGGTACTAACAACCCGGATGTGAAACCATTTCGGGACTTTATCGATCGGTTTGATCTGGTCGATAAGTTCCGGAATGAACACCCTCGGGAGGTAGCATGGACTTGGACAACTAGTGGCAACTCGGCTTCTGGGACGCTTGCGAGCTACCTGGACCGAGTCTTAGTTAGGAGAGTCGATGTAGGGCTCTTAGGGTGTCCAAGTTTCCATTATATAGTTTATACGGATCATAGGCTTGTCCGGGTCCGTGTAAACTTAGATAAGCCTAAGGTTAGATTGGCTGGTTACTGGAAATTGAACTGTTCACTTTTTGGTGATCAGGGTTTCCGGGACCAGCTGTTACTAACCATCCAAAGGGAATTGACGGGAGCGGTTGTGGGAAACGCCTGGTGGGGAAATCTTAAATCTAAAATTCGAACGTTTGCTGCCGATTTTAGTCGTCGACTCAATCTAGATAAATTAGCGGCGCAAACTGCTTTAGAAGATAAAGTCGATCGGGCTGTGAAATCCCGTGTTAGTGGGGACATAGCTTTAGCTAAGGCAGAGTTGTCCTCCTTGCTTATCAAGAAGGATCAAGCTCTGGTAGTTAGGGCTAGGTTAAAAAGAATGTCTTCTGAGGCAACGAATATGGCCGCTGAACTGCGTGCAGAGGAGAATCGAAGCGCGTCTAGGCGACATATTGCATGCGTCACGTTGCCGGATAAGCGGACCGTGACTACAAACGCGGGCATATGTCAGGTCTTTCGGGACTACGTTCAGGATCTTTTCACCAGGGAGCCCGGTCTGAGCTCTGCTCAGTTCGATGCCTATTTAGCTGACTTTCCCTGCCTCTCGGCAGCTGAAGCGGCTAGGTGCGAGGGTCCCATAACAGAGTCGGACATCCGGGAAGCGCTGAAGCAGGTTGGCCTGGATAAGTCTCCGGGTCTAGATGGTCTTCCCTACGAAGTTTACTTGAGGTTGTCGCACGTTTTTGTTCCTTTGCTGGAACTGATTTACAGCCACTGGATGAGGCAGGGGTCTTTACCCCAACGCTTCACCAGGGGTGTGATCAAGTTGCTGCGTAAGGACAAGAACGGTGGGGATGGGTTAGGGAACTTTCACCCTTTAACGATGTTAAATACGGACTTAAAGATTTTTTAGCCAACCGTTTGCAGCTTGTCCTGTCTAGTCTGATTGGCCCTGAACAGACTTGTCCTGTGAAGGGTAGGACTATTCAGGATAACCTTCATATGGTACGCTTGATCTTAGAACAAGTCGACAGTGAAGCCGCGCTGATCAATTTAGATCAGTCCAAGGCCTTCGATAGGGTTGACCATCGAAATTTTGGAGGCTGTCCTTTCGGCGGCCGGTTTCAGAGCCGACTTTCGCTCCTGGATCCGACTTTTGTATGCGACCCCCGGTGCGCTGGTGGAAGTGAATGGGGTAAGATCGAAGCCTTTCGTATTGTCTCGCTCCATTCGTCAAGGTTGTCCGCTCTCGCCTCTGCTGTACGTTCTTGCGTTGGAACCTTTCCTTCGCAAGTTAAAGGCGAATCCGGTCCTGCGCGGAATTTCCCTGCCTGGGGCTTCCACCTCAGCCAGGTATTCTGCCTATGCTGACGACGTTTCGGTTCTTGTGTCGAGCAGAGCCGAGATTGACGTCGTCAGCAAAGAGATCAGTGGGTATGAGATGGTGACAGAGGCCAAGATCAACCGCGATAAGTCTGTGGGCTTGAGGTTGGGTGCGTGGAAGGGACTTTCTCTTCCCGGACCTTTCCTCTGGACGGATGGGCCGATCAAGATACTCGGCGTCTGGTTCGGTCCTGATCTCCAGTTGGAAATGAATTGGTCGGAGGTGCAAGGGAAGGCCGAGATCGCGGGTAAACTGTGGTCTCGGAGGAGACTTTCCCTGAAGGGAAGGGTGGAGGTATATGTTTCACACATATATCCGATCCTCCTTTACCGACTGTCTGTGCTTCCACTCCCGTATGCCAGGCTAATGTCATTAGTCCGGACCTTGTTCTCTTTCTTGTGGAGAGACAAGGCCCCTATGGTGTGTCGCGAGATCTGTTGCCTTCATCCCTCTGAGGGCGGTCTGGGTATGCCTAGCATTGAGATTCGTCAATATATGCTTCGCATTACCTTTTTAGACCGAATGTGTCGCGGATTGGATGAGGTGGGCACCTTTTGGAAAGAAGATGTCCGAAAACATTTTCCATCCCTGGGAAGTGTGCACCCGTGCGAGGAGGAGGCCGGCCGTACACCTCGTGCCGAGTGCTCCTTCTACCGCGAATGTCGTAGTGCTTTGAAGCTCCTCTTACGGACGACGGATGGCCTCTCCGACGCCCAGGCGTTGTCTCGTAAGGCATTGTATCAGTTGTTAGTTAGGGGGTCCGTTCAAGATGATCTGATCGACGAGCTCGGTCTTACGAAGCAGGAGGCTCGCTCGATATGGCCTTGGGCGCCTGGGTTGAAATGTCTCAATAATGATGAGGCATCACTCACCTGGCTGATGATTCGTGGGGCCCTCTGGGTCGGCAAGAGACTTTGTTCAGCAGGCTTGGAGAAATATCCAAACTGTCGTCGCTGTACTGGGGAAGTCGAGACCATTGGTCACGCCTTTTTTCAGTGCAAGACGGTAGTGCCGTTTTGCAAGTTTGCTGAAGGCCTCATGGTTCGCATGCTGCAGGGAAAGTTCTTTGTCCTGGAAGCCAGTTCTGTTTGTAGCAATGTGGTGCCGCAATTGACGAAGGCTGAACACTGTGTTCTGTTGCTTACTAGGGATTATGAGAGTCGTGATTTGGACGACGCGTCAGAAGGGATTCTATGAGGGCGAGAGGTTCACCTCTTCCCAACTGATCTTGTTCTTTAAGCATCAGCTTAAAGTCAAGATTAGGACGGAAAGGCGGCGGCTCCCTTCATCGGAATTTGGCAAAAGGTGGGTGAATCTTGCGCGAATGTGTAGTGAAAGGGGCTGACCTAGAGTGGCATTTGGATGTCGGTTAGGTACAGAATTTTGTCCTAACAGGGTTGAACATAGGCAACCCATCCAGATATTAGTTTAGTTTAGTTTTTTGAATTTGATCCTTTAGTTTTCGTTTTTTTTGTTGAACTTAGCTAGGGTGTGCATGTTCATTGGTCCCTTTTATTTCTGTCCCTATTTTTTTCTTTTGTTTAATTCCCCATCCCCTCCCTCGTTAGGTGGTCAGTGATGTCAGTTCTCTGGTGGATGCGGGACGACTTTCGTTTCGTGTGTGTGATTTTTCGTATTTGTTGTTGTGTATGAATGTGTGTATGTCTGCGTGAATGCTTGGAGGTATGAATGCTTTTTTCATTTCTTCATAGTCCCGCATTGATTTCGTCCGGTGAACTGATGTTTCTGCCACATTCATGGTTTGTGGGGGGTTTTATTACTAATACAGTTTTGTTTAGTTTTATTGTAAATATTTCAGTCATATTGTAAATACTCATTTGGGGATCATTTTAAAAGTTGTTAATTTTTTGACCCTCCCCCCCACGAACAATAATTGTATATAAGGGGACTAGTTAGGACATCATCGAGAATTTGAGGTATTATGGTGGACGTAGTAAGAAAGGTAGGAGTGAATGTGTTGTTTTGGTGATTGGAATATTGTTGGCGTGTTTGGGTCAGTGTCTGCGACTAGCTAAGTTTAGAATTAAGACAGATGAAGACCGTCCTTCCCCATCCCCCTTTTAGGCCCTGTGCCACATTTTGTATATATCATACAAATAAATATTGAAGAAGAGGAGAGAGAGTATATTTACTTGACCCCCCACTGAGTCAGGTTGTGACACAAGGTTAGTTTTTAACGTGGGGACCCGAATGTTTTCACTCGGGCCGCTGGTCCAAGCTGGTCTTAGCTGGTCATAGCTTGTCCAAGCTGGTCAGAGCTGGTCTAAGCTAGTCATAGCCGTGATACCACCAGCCCAGGGACGAGCCCTGTGCCAGGTAAATATTCTAATACCGTAGTATCAGCCGCGTACGACTACCAATATTGGACATTAGCACATAGTAAGCTCCGCTTACACTTACACTATCTTTGTAACCTTTTTGTTTAATATATCTTTCTTACCTCTAATCCGTGTTCCGTGTTTTCCTTCCGTGGTCCCAACATTGGGTCCACATCATTATAATAATTTATAATAATTTAAAAATTGTTTAAAATTCTGTATTACTTTCTTTCTTTTGTATTATATTTTAATTAAGTGAAAACGAAATATCTGAATCCAAAATTGAAAAGATTAATAAACGTCGTTTGACTATTCTATTTTAAAAATATTTTTTTTATTTTTTATTTTTTTTACTTTCATCGTTCCCTTTTTCATCTATGGTAGCCTAAACATTACATTATTATGAAATGTTCTATAAGTGTTTTCTACTTTTAAAGAGAAATTCAACTTGTCTGCAATTCGTTATTCATTAGTACTTACATCTGAATAGGTTTTAAAATCATTCCTTCAACTTTAAAAGTTCAAGACAAAATTGCTAAAAGGATCAAAGCTAAGAAGATCCAGATGGAAAAATGGAGGAAAGCCTTGATCCAGAAAAATCTAATGCAACAGAAAGATGTGTCAATTTCTTCATTACTTAATTAGTATTATCTACAGTCTGCACAAGCCCTGCATGAAATACTCACTTTGCAGATACAATGTAACCCGGATATAAGATAGTTGTCGGGACCGGAGAAGAAGTCTCTTATATCCGGGTTTCTCTTATATCCGGGTTTAGTCTACTTTATATACAGAGGCCCTAATTTGGGACTATATAAAATATCTCTTATATCCGGGTTTCTCTTATATCCGGGTTACATTGTAGTTGAACGTAAAATAAAACACATTTGGACATTTGATGGGGTCAACAGTGAATATGTCGGCTACATCATTAGTTATGCAAATCCTTTTTATACGATTTCATTTCGCCGTGATGTAGCTGACTATTGTCAGTTGAACAAATGTGAAGTTGGCGCTGACAGGACTTGTATTTCGAAAATCAGCCCAGCAATGATGAGGATTGAAAAGGTAGCAGAAAATAAAAACGTCCCTTTCCGGGGTCCCAAAATATTCCTGAAGGTCTTTTCCTTGTTACACATAGCAGCAATTTCTTTTCAATATTGTTTATTGAGTTGAAATAATAAATGTTTAAACAATAATGTAATTAATAATAAGATTTAAAATACTATGGATGTTCACTTTTGTATTTATATTTCAGACATTATTAAGTTACTTCTACCATGGTATTTCATCTGTTATTAAATTTAAAAGTTAATTTAAGAAAATTTTATAGTATTTTAAATTTTATTTTTTCATAAAGCATCTTTGAAAGTCAAATAAAATATTAAATAATTGCTGAAAATATGTTAATTTCTAAAAATTACTAGGTCGTTAAAAACCAAAAAAAAAAATGCGTTCACTTACATTTTGTAAATTTATGTCAATTCTGGTCATCCATACTTGCTGTCATCACCATAGAACTTATTGATACGTCAATAAGGATTAAAGAAAAACATGACCAGTCGTTAAGAAATTCTTGTATATTACTTTTTTATGCTATAAGAATTGTTTATTTCAAATCGGATTAATTTAACTTTAAATTTGCTAATATTACTCAAATAACATGTCACAAATATATATTTTATTTTTGAAAGATTTTTAAAATCGATAATTTTGTTTTGTTTACAAGTTTCTTAATCTTAAGAAAATGGCCGCTTTAAAGAAATTTGTTTTAAATCGAACAATCTATATAATTTCTATTTGAAATACACCAGAATATTTTTTACTTACTGGAAATAGTAAATCTAATCATTTTAGCTTACAATTAAAACTAAAATGAAATCTTCAAGAAAGTTTTATCATTTTTAAAAATTAATTTTAAACCTTAGGTATCGAAAATTTATACCGAATTAGTGGAGGTACCTAAAATCCAATTAGTACAGAAAATATCTTAGTAAGTCCCGACAGAATTTAAGATTATGAATATTACTGTGCTGCGGATCCGATGTCGTAAATCTATTATAGTCTGCAGTTTATATTTTCTATCATAAATAAACTATTTATAAAAAGAAATAAACAACACTGCTAATGTGATTAATGGCGAAATCACTTCGCTAACAGCATTTAATGAGACATTAACTTACTATCAATTGCTTGAATAATAAGATCCTTTATTCGAGTTCTTGTCAGATTAGAAGGCACATGCCAAGTACTTTTGAAAAATTTAAATCATCTTCAGGGCGAAATTTTCTTGTATATAGGCAAATAATAAGACGAAATATGTGTAGACCGAACGATGTTTTTTAATTATGATATTCATTGACAGCTGAATGTATGTTTTGGGGTGTGCCATGTCACGGTGCTAGAGTTCTTGTTTAAATCCATCATGTGAGAATTATGTTTGGATTTTCAACAGTTAGAAATCCACGAAATTTTATTCTTATATGTATTTATCTGTTAAAGTAAACTGGGTCTAGTATAATCCAATTAGTAGACTGAAAACATCTTCGTAGTTTTCCACAGAATTTAAGATTCTGATTTTACTGTTCTGCGGATCTGATGTCGTAAATATGTATGCAGCTTAAAATTTATAACATAAAGAAAAATTTATAAAAAAAAGAATTAAATAGCACTGCTGATGCGATTAATGGCGAAATCACTTCGCTAACAGGATTTGATGAGGCATTAATTTACTATCAATTCCTTGAATGATAAGATTCTTATATTCACATACCAATTACTTTCGACAATTTCAAACTGTCATCTTCAGGGCGCAATTTTTTTATATATTGGCAAATACTAAGATGAAATATGCGTAGTGAGTGATCGATTAGCTATAGTTAGGTAACTCCACTTTTTCGGCTTATATTTTCGATACTTAAGGTTTAAAATTAATTTTTTAAAATAATAAAACTTTCTTGAAGATTTCATTTTAGCTTTAATTGTAAGCTAAATGATTAAATTTACCATTTCCAGTAAGTAAAATATTCTGGTGTATTTCAAATAGAAATTATATAGATCGGAAATTCAACTTTTTGACGGATTTCATAAAAAAAAAATTTAAGAGCATCTATTTCCTTAATTTTAAGAAATTTGTAAACAAACAAAATTATCGGTTTTAAAAAATATTATTTGAGTAATATTAGCAAATTTAAAGTTAAATTAATCTGATTTTAAATAAACATTACTTATAGAATAAAAAGTAATATATTAGGTTGGTGCAAAAATAATGACGTAATAATGTCGTTTTTTGACGTATTTTTTAACGTCAAAAAACGACATTATTACGTGATTATTTTTGCACCAACCTAATACAAGCATTTCTTAACGACTGATCCTATTTTTCTTTAATCTTTATTGATGTATCAATAAGTTCCGAGGCGATGACGGCTAGTATGGATGACCAGAATTGACATAAATTTACAAAATCTAAGTGACGTTTTTCTTATATATAGGCAAATAGTAAGACGATATATGTGTATTGAGGGTTAACAAATATTTTGCAATGTTTCATGAGAATTTTAAAGTCTGTCTATATTTCTGTGATGAGATATTGTAATTATTTGCATTATTTATCTCAAGAACACATGGCTCAATAGCTTAAAGTGTTAGTGAGAGCCAGTGACTTGACACAAAGAGTTGTGAGTTCAATACCCGACTACTGCAGTGGTGAACAAAAACTTTCGAGAGTTGAATTAAAGGAAGATAACAGAGACATCCTGAAGAGGCATGGCAAGTGGAATAAATACAATTTATACTGGTGGACGAAATAAAGGGTTTAGTTTAAAATTTCAATCACCTGAAGAAGGCCGGACCGTCGTGAATATGGCAATAAATTTGAAGAGAAGAGTCCGAACAATGAAAATGAGAATTTTAAACTTGTTTGTTATATGATCTACTGGGCATAAAGTGGGTAGTCGTTTTTCTATAGTTACCATGTATTAAACTGATCCCCCTCCTGAATTACTACACATTAATGTATCAACTAAGAATAATTCAAGATTCAAATGCGAATATAATCGAATAAAAGTAAGGGACTCTTATTTTATATTTTTATTATTACATGCAGGGCGCGGCAGAAGCACCGATTACATAAAACCTCACAGAAATACCTCCCGGATAATGGTAAGACATTAGGTAGAAAAAGACACCCATTGACAATAATGATTTACCATTATATGGGGGGTATTTCTGGGAGATTTATGTGGTAGCCAGTTTTCCTGGACCCTGTAGCTTAACGTTTTAGCATTAATCATAGAGTCAGATTATTATAAATCGAAAATTTCAGATTGGAATCTCCCAAAGAATTTACAGCCTACGGACCTGTTGAACTACTTCATATATATATATATATAGTAGTCGAATTCGACGTATGAGGGCCAAGCAGATCAGTTTCCGGGAAACCGACACCGGAACCGGCACATGAGATTTGATTACAGTAGTGAAGGTTTCGTGCAGGACCAGCCACACTTTTTGAAGGGACGAATACAGAGACCTGGTGCACCGAATGCCACAAAGTTCCCAAACGACCCTCCGCAGGTTTTGAATTCAGAGTTGTCCTTCTCCTAGACCAGTTGCCATCCAAGGCTATAGAACCCAGTCTGTCCTGCTATTTTACCCATAGCTGGAGGGAGAATAAGAGGATTCATACCTTTCCCAAGGGTATTAGCACGTAAGTGAATGTAATGGATTCGACTAGAATTCGAACTCGGCTCTGCGATTCCTCAATCCAAGCCGCTATCCATTACTCCACCGTGCCTATAATATATTAGGTTGGGGCAAAAATAATGACGTATTAATGTCGTTTTTTGACCTATTTTTTAACGTCAAAAACGACATTATTACGTCATTATTTTTCCACCAACCTAATATATATATATATTAAGCAATTTCATCCCAAACAAGGCGTGTGAGTGCCACTCCCGCACAAGTGTTTACAGAGAGTGAGGGCAAGAATAAAGAAGGTTGTTTGAGGAAAGGATAAAAAGAAGGACGGGGATCAGGATCAAGGCATTGGAAGATGCTGATTGACATTACATTTGAATGTTCGAAGATTATGGAAGAAATTATCAGAATGGTTTTGTTTTCTTTCTCTCTTTTTTAAGCATTACACCCCAAGCAAGGCGGGAGTGCCATTAGCACGCAAGGAGTTACAGAGAGTGAGAGAAAGAGTAAAGAGGGGGTGTTTAAAGAAAGGAGATCAAGATCGTGGCATCAGAAGAGGTCGATTGACATTAGATTTGAATATTTGAAGATTGTAGGTATCAAAGAAGCAAGTAAGAGGAAGGGAGTTCCACTGTCGGGAAGTGCGGGAGAAGAAGAAGATGGAGTACAAGAGGCGGTTACATTTATCTGTTTCGATAGAGATTCCAACCTAGTAGCACGCTTAAATTCATGCAGTTGGGGTACCAGTGAAAATAGCTCGTCATAGCAGTTACCATGAAAATATTTGTAGAAAAGACAGAGGGAAGCCACAGCACGTCTGTGAGAAAGGGCTAGAGTCGAGTTGACCCTCAATGGTAGCACAACTAAATGGTCCTCAATGGTAGCACAACTAAATCTTCAGTGCTGATTGAAAGTTTTCAATAAAACTTGTGCTTCCGGTGTGGAAAAAAATGTCTATTAATATATAATCTACTGCGCTGTTCTTTTATATCGAGCATTATTTTATTAACAAGGTTTCTGCTATCACATCTAAATTAGATTCACACAAAGGTAGATTTGTTTACGTTGATACGACCAGAAGACATGTACGAGAGACGCTGGTAATTTAAAATTATATCATACTTATTATAAAACCCAGGTTGTGTTGTGTGTGTGTGTGTGTGTTCGTTTATATATTGGATCGGATTTCCTACATTTTTCAACCGATTTCAACGAAACTTCACAGGACTACGTAAAATTACCTTGCGGCGGTTCTGACAAAAATTGGAAAAACACAATTGTTTTTGCACGAAATCAATTTGAAAATATGATTAAGAGGCATCGCTGTCGCGATAATTAAAGGGGGACAACTCATATCGAATTATACTTATAAAACCCAGGTTGTTTGTGTGTGTGTGTGTCTGTGTTCGTTTATATATGGGGTTGAATTTCCTACATTTTTCAACCGATTTCAACAAAACTTCACTTTTGGGGTGGGAGGGCAGGTAGTGTTTCTTATTGTCTTGCACACTTTTTTCTTTATTTTTACATTCAGAATGCTTTAAAAATTCCATTTACAAGACGATTGTTTATAGACTCATAACGATTGAAAACAATGTTTTTGTTTGAGTTTGGGTTTGACCAATTCGTAAAAAAAAGAAAAACAAAAAAAACTAATTAAGACATGCGTGTCCGTCAACCTTAAACAATAATCTTTCTCAATTTTATTTTTCAGTC
Source organism: Acanthosepion lycidas (assembly GCA_963932145.1). Taxonomy (NCBI): domain Eukaryota; kingdom Metazoa; phylum Mollusca; class Cephalopoda; order Sepiida; family Sepiidae; genus Acanthosepion; species Acanthosepion lycidas. Next base: position 11,722,447 of record OZ010614.1, read on the forward strand.
TTTATGATGGTCGATACTTGATCTATCTCTTACTGTTACATCCCCGGGCAACGCCGGGCTCTACTGCTAGTGTATTTATATATATATATATATGTTTATATATATATATATATATATATATATATATATATATATATATATATATATATATATATATATATATTACAATGAATCATTTATACAAGATGTAAATTAGTAAAGTTAATGATATAAAATGGCTGATATCATTTTAATATAATACAATATAATGTTATTATGATATAAAATGATATAGTGACTGCGCGCTCCAAAAGTTTGTATCTGTTATTAATAACAGATTAAAAAATATTTCGATTCGCATTATATATTTTTCGTCTCGAATGATACCTGAATTTTACCAAAAACAAAATAATTTCCATGCCTGAAGATGACTGAATGTACAGTCGAAAGTATTTGCGTATTTAAGAAAGACCTTATACAGCTTATAATTTTAAAAAACATGGATCATAACATTATTCGGGTGATTGGTAGGTCAATGCATCTTTAAAATTTTGTTAGCGAAGGGATTTCGTCATTTTAGATTATTAACTTTACCAATTTACTTTTTGTATGAATGATTCATTTTAATATAAATTGAACTGCACCACATATTTGATTATATATATATATATATATATATATATATATATATATATATTGAAAATTCTTTTTCTTCCTGTTTCTATCATCTTTGTTATTAAGAGAGACGAACGCGTCAAACGAAAACTTTTTCTACTTTGTCATACATCTCGCCTTCAAAACTGCTCTTAATATATAAAAATGCATATATCGCTATCCCATATGTGTGTGTGTGTGCATTCAGTATAATAATAATAATAATAATAACAATAATAATAATAATAATAATAATTACAAAATGCCGAAGATATTTAGTTTCAAATTTAATAATTTTCCCGCTTCCCATTGAAATCAATTATTGTGTCTTTATCGGAACGTTCACAGGAGGACGCCATTTTAAAAAACATATTCTGCGAGGGTTAACATCGCAACCAGTCTCCGGTCGTGCTCTTTGGGTAGCCTTTCAGAACAGTTCGATTGACGTTATCCAGCTTATAGTATCTGGAGAGAAAAAAATAAAAAAAAGAAAGAAAAAGAAAAATGTCTTTAAAGATGTTTTTGTTGCGTGTAGCGGTTCCTAAAACCATATGGCTGATAATTTTGAATAGCACAAAAGCTTACAGCATAATGTAAGAAAAAATCTTTGAAGTGTCTTGACTGCCAGTAAAATCACTCAGTTGCCATCAGCACGTTTTGCCTTCACGAACGAGAAGAGATTTGGAGAGTTTCCCACTATTGTTAAAAATTCTCCCACATCAGTTGGAGACAAATACGATTTACTGACTCTATAATAGATCGATTGATTTTTCTACGGTTTTTCAATCTTTCGCAGGTTATCTAATCAGAAAATACTTTTAGAGTGTAAATTTTTTAATGATTTAATTAATGATACAAGTCTTACTAATTAACCCATAGCTGAGGGACAAAGTGCTGGATTCATACCTAATCAGAATTTAATAAAAAACGAAAGTTGTAATATGGATATCAAACGTGGCTACAATTCTATATTAAAGTTTATATATAAACTGATTCTCAACTGTAGTTCCTATAAATTTATATTCCACAGATGTAAATAAATCTAAGACATGCCTACAATAAATTATAATGTGGCTACAAAGTGGGGGGCTCAGTTTTATGTCACTCAATGAATAAACTGATCCCTCACTTTGTGGCCACGGTACTTTCAATACATTTATATTCCACAGAATGTAAATAAATCTAAAAGACATGCCTACGATAAATTATAACGTGATTATAAACTGGGGGGTCAATTTTATATCACAATCTATGAATAAACTGATCCCTCAATTAGTGGCTATGGTAGTTTCTATACATTTATACAGTGTAACCCGGATATAAGAGAGTTGTCGGGACCGGAGAAACGGTCTCTTATATCCGGGTTTGGTCTATTTTGTTTACATTAACACAGGCTGTGATTTAGGACCAGAGAATATCTCTCTTATATCCGGGTTTCTCTTATATCAGGGTTACACTGTATCCCACAGCTAAAACACAAGCCTACAATAAATGATAAAGTGGCTACAAAGTGAGTGGTCAATTTTGTACCACAATCCATATATAAATTGATCCCTCATTTTTTGGCCTCGGTATTTTTTATACATTTATATGCCACAGAATGTAAATAAATCTAAAAGACATGCCTACAATAAGTTATAAAGTGGCTATAAAGTCGGGGATCAATTTTATATCTTTCAATGAATATACTGATCTCTCATTTTGTGGCCACTGTAGTTTCTATACATTTATATTCCATTTTTTTAATGATTTAGTTTAGCGATACAAGTCTAATAAGACTTGAAATTAGCCCATTAACTTCATTTATTAATTTAATTAACCCATTAAATTAATATATTAACCCATTACCGGGGAAGAAAGTGCTGGATTCATACCTAATCAGAATTTAATAATAGATAAAAACATAAATTATAACGTGGATATCAAATATGGCTTCAATTCTGTATTAAAGTTAATAAAGTGTAACCCGGATATAAGAGACCCTGATATAAGAGCAACCCGGATATAAGAGATATTTTCTCTAGTCCCAAATTAGAGCCATAGTCACCTAAACAAAATAGACCAAACCCGGATATAAGAGAAACCCGTATATAAGATAAACCCGGATATAAGATACTTCTTCTCCGTTCCCGGCAACTCTCTTATATCCGGGTTACACTGTATATAAACTGATCCTCTCCTGTAGTTTTTTTTATACATTTGTAACAAATGAACGTGGAAAAGAGTTGAAAAGAAAACGAAGGTGCGTCAACTTCGGCCGGGGCACTTTTCACAAGACATCACATAAAAGGACTACTATGAATTGAAAGGTCCTTTACAGAACTATTAGGTTGGTGCAAAAATAATGACGTAATAATGTCGTTTTTTGACGTTAAAAAATACGCCAAAAAACGATATTATTACGTCATTATTTTTGCACCAACCTAATATTACAACAGATATTGATGTCTTTTAAAAGATTGTGCCTTGCGCCATATTGTGAATCCTCATACTCCAAGTTTTCCCTTATTTTTGTATTTAGGAATGGATATATTTTATTAGGTTGGTGCAAAAATAATGTCGTTTTTTGACGTATTTTTTAACGTCAAAAAACGACATTATTTTTGCACCAACCTAATATATATATATATATATATATATATATATATATATATATATATATATATATATATATATATATATAATTTTGTGTATGTCTTACTAGTATAAAATCCCTCTGAGAACAAAGCATCTTTGTCATTCCTTTCCCATTCAGGCATTTCCTTCCGTCAATGAAATATCGGCGTTATATATCTTTTATTGAATATTTATTAACTGCATACTAAGTGTTTTTTCTTGCCATTTTAGGATAGCTTAGTCTACAAAAGAATGAAAATCATTTATTTGCTATAAAATATGTCCATGACGTCGTCCAGTTTGCGATATTTGATTATGGTAGTCCTACTAGGATTGGACGGGTCAGAAGCTGGGGTGTCATTATACCCGTGCTATATGAAAAAGATCAATAAAGTAAGACTATATAATATTTTCCTGGCCTCTTCATTGCAATTTCTATCCATGACCAAGCCATACTTTCATTGGTCATACATTAGTATTACCTTAACTCTAAACTGATAAGGTTTTAGAGAATTCAAGTAAGACTATACAATATTTTCCTGGCCTCTTCATTGCAATTTCTATCCATGACCCAGCCATACTTTCATTGGTCATACATTAGTATTACCTTAACCCTAAACTGATAAGGTTTTAGAGAATTCAAGTAAGACTATACAATATTTTCCTGGCCTCTTCATTGCAATTTCTATCCATGACCCAGCCATACTTTCATTGGTCATACATTAGTATTACCTTAAACCAAATGTGCTGATGTTGTCTCAAATATTCATTGATGTAAGACGAAACAATAATACCGTTTCTTCATTGCTATTTTTAAACCTAATTCAAACACAATTCTAGAATCAATCATTTACTTACTTTCTGTCTTTGAAGAAATAAATGCTGCTGTCTGCAAACCTGAGTGCTGCATCGACATTTTCGGGTAAGCCTGGCCAGTAAACATCAAGACTGCTTGGGTAACCTTCCATTACACCCGACGTATGATCATCCCAAGCCCAAAATTTATCTTCCTGAAATTTCAGAAAATAAATATTCACATTATTTAGACCGACTTATGCATGAAGAACTGCCGATCAAAGAATGTTGAATAGAGTTTTTAGGCGAAATCCTTCTCATAGCAGACTCATCACATCTACTCACTTTCGTATCCAAACGTAAACAAAGCAATTTTCTAAAGAAGTAATGATTTTTTTAAATTTATTAATCCGACAGATTTTATCACTTTAAACGTTATGGGGTCTACGTTCGCGCTCACATGGAGAACGAAGCCAATTTTTTTTTTTTTTTTTTCAAATTTAAAATATTCCTTGTAAGTACCTCAAATATCAAACGCGCTTACGAAATACGAGCAACTCCCAGAAATGTAATTTGGTAATTTTTCATTCTGCGGGTTAGAGTTTTTGCCAGGCAAGTGAAATAAGTTTTGATTTAAAATTTATAATTTCAAAAGAGTGCCAAAAATTTAATAAATAATTTTGATTTAAAATTTATAATTTAAAAGATTGACAAAAATTTAATAAATAATTTTGATTTAAAATTTATAATTTCAAAAGAGTGCCAAAAATTTAATAAATAATTTTGATTTAAAATTTATAATTTCAAAAGATTGCCAAAAATTTAATAAAATACCAAACAAGCTTTGATTTAAAATTTATAATTTCTTGGGGTGAATATATTAATATTCGCGATAATTAACATTACATTATTAGGGGTAAATTAACGGAAAGATCCAAAATATCTTCACCAAGGGAAATGTGTGTTTAGTCGTTTGTGTTCATATATTAAAATAAGGTACATTTCGGCGGCAAGAATTCTTTCAAGCAAGTTTAGTTCAATAATATTGACATGTTCTGTCTAGCCAATTTTTTAAACTTTTTCAAATTTACGAATTAGTTGTTTTATGTAATATGTATATATATATATATATATATATATATATATATATATATATATATATATATATATATATATATATATATATATATCAAAGGAAAAAACTTAACACATCTTGAAAAATCCGGTAATAAATTTATATCTGCAGGTAAGTTTTTAATACCTGCTTCATCAGACCGAAATTACAAAATTGTTTAAATTTATCCAAGCAATATGTTAAGCATATGTTTAACATATTTTCTGAAAAAGACATTTTGTAATTTCGGTTTGATGGGGCAGATATTAAAAACTTACCGACTGAAATAAATTTATTACCGTATTTTTCCTTTGATATATATATATATATATATATATATATATATATATATATATATATATATATATATATATAAGTGTGTGATTGGTGTATACGGAATAAATTCCAATCACCAACAATTGCTATTCTTAAAAGAGTGCTCAATACAGAGTAGAGCGAATATAATTATTTATTTAAAAATTATAACATAAATATTTTATAAAATCACTACAAAAATAGCCATTTTGTTTCAACGCCTTTGGTGTCTTATCAAGTGATGATGTTGAGTGTAGATTGTAGAATGTAGATCTATACCCCGGTGGACGCCGGAGCGTAATACGACCGAAACGTTGTCAGTATAGTAATGAAGATGAGGATAATATTCCGAATAATGTAAATAATGCAAGTAATCATAATACCTCATCTCAGAGACATAGAGGCCGAAACGTTGTGAATATGACAATGAAGATGTGAATAACAGGCCGAATACTGTAAATAATGCAAGTAATCATAATACCTCATCTCAGAGATATAGAGAATTCAATTCAGCTTGGAGATGTTTGGCCTCCGTCAGATTATTTTGCCAAAGACACACTATTACAACTAAACAAGTGGTGCCCCTAGTAAAGCTCACTACAATTCAATGACCTCCCGGGATTTTAAAAATGATTTTATATTTCTTTTTGTTTCTATATGTATCAAACGTGCAAACTAACAAGGGAAGAGACAGTCACAATTATAATAGGATATTGATAAAGTCAAATTTCCCTTAAATCGACAATATTTTAACGCAGCAGTTGTTTTCCTTTTGTCATAAAAAGACTCAGGAGTTGTTTCCCTTATCTCATAAAATGACGCGGCTTGTACAAAAAAGTCAGCTGCGCTTTTTATGGCACAAGGCTAACAACTCTTGCATCACCTAACGTAGGAAGCAAACCAACATCATCTAGATATCTTGGTGGTGTTGAGCAAACCCACTATACAAATGAAATGATTTAAATATATTTGGTTGGTTTCATTTAGCGGCATATCAACACCTCTGTGGGTTATTTAACGCAGAAATCCAAGTAGTCAGAACACAATTTTCGTAATTTCAACTATATATATTTTGAACGACAATGTATACTTTCAACTACAGATACAATTTATTGCTAATCATTTTGCTTTAGGTTTGGTTTGGTTTGGTTTCAATGGGTCATTTAATGCCGACAATTTTTTTTTGCTTTGTCAAAAATCCATTTCTGTTAATATTTTTTTCTCAAAAACGTATAGCTGGTAATATAATTTTCTCAAAAACGCATAGCTGGTAATATTTTTTTTTCAAAAACTTATTATCAGAGGACTTGCTGTTGGACATAGTTCATCGTCACACGCAGGACGCGGATGTAGTTCATCGTCATGCCCAGGACGCGGATGTATTTTATAGTCATACCCATGACGCGCATGTAGCTTATAGTCATAACCAGGACGCGGATGTAGTTTATAGTCATGCCCAGGACGCAGGTGTAGATCATAGTCATACCCAGGACGCAGATGTAGTTCATCGTCACACCCAGGACGCGGATGTAGTTCATCATCATACCCAGGACGCGGAAGTAGTTCATCGTCATACCCAGGACGCGGATGTAGTTTATCGGCATACCTAGGACACCATTTTGATTTAAACATATATTGTTCGTGATTTTACTATAATTATGATTTTTTGTACTTTCACATTGTTTTGTTATTGGGGTGTCAATAAGACCTTAACAGAGGTACACGATAATTATCCAGGTACGCATTTATCAGAGGTACACATTTATTTAGGGACGCAAATGCCTCCCTGGATAATTGTGTTCCTCTGATAAATTTGAAGCATTTAAAAGTATTTAACATAATGTAGTTAAAAAACAATAATCCTACAAATTGAAGGGTTCAAGGACAGTTGCGTAGCAGATAATTGCGTCCCTAGAGATTTGACTCCCTAGATATTTGTGTCCCTAGACAAATCCGTCTCTGGATAATTGTGTACCGCTGATAATGTTTGAAGCTTTTAAAAGCATTTACCATAAAGTGGTTAAAAAAATAATAATCCTACAAATTGAAGGGCTCAAGGACAGTTGCGTAGCAGATAATTGCGTCCCTAGACATTTGCCTCCCTAGATATTTGCCTCCCTAGATATTTGCGTCCATAGACAAATCCGTCTCTGGATAATTGTTTACCGCTGAAATTTTTGAAGCTTTTAAAAGCGTTTACCATAAAGTGGTTAAAAATAATAATAATCCTACAAATTTGAGGTTTCAAGGACAGTTGTGTAGCAGAAAATTGCGTCCCTAGACAAATCCCTCTCTGGATAATTGTGTACCGCTGATAATTTTTGCATTTTTTAAAAACATTTACCATAAAGTGGTTAAAAAAAATAATAATCCTACAAATTTGAGGGTTCAAGGACAGTTGCTTAGCAGATAATTGCGTCCCTAGACATTTGTTTCCCTAGACAAATCCCTCTCTGGATAATTGTGTACCGCTGATAATTTTTGAAGCTTTTAAAAGCATTTACCATATGTCAAACCTTCGACTTGACAGCATCCAATGATGCTGACCATTTTTTCTTTTTGGATACATGCTGTTCTTGCTCAGAAAGTGAAATTGGCCCAGTTTCCATGTCTTTCTCCAATTTAAAATTTTTTCTGTCACCCTATAATGTCGGTGAATGATGGACAATTTCCTCAAAGCTGAAGAATAGACTTGAAGCAAAAGAAATGTGGTTATATTGAAGGATGATGAGGAAAACACAGACCGAACGTCTGAGGAATGACTAGGTTTTAGAGGAAATGGAAACAAAAACGAAACTTGTCTTTTATATCAGTAAGAGGCAGTTGAAATTTAAGGGCACTTTATAAGGAAAGACGGCTTGGAAAGTCTGACGCTCACAAGACAAATTGAAATCCAATAGGGGCAGAGGAAAACAATGCTTAGTGAATTTGAGTAAATGGATGGCGGAACAGGGCTTAGGAGAAATAAAAATCACATCATTTATTAAGAGCTACAAAGGACAGAAAATTGTGGAGAGCTTTGATCGCCTACGCCCTGATTGGACACGGTACATACAGAAGAAGATTGCTCGATATGTTAAGTCCCAACTGGTATCTTGCTGTTCTTGCTTAGACGCTTACATAATGAATTCCAGACGCGCATGTCTCCTGTGACCCATTAGAGTCGTAGGAACATCATACGTACTGACGGAGGCTCGTTGAAATCCAGAATTTTCCTTCTCCTAGACTGGTTGCCAACTAAGGCTATAAGGCTCTAGTCTGTCGAATTATTTACCCATATCTGGAGAGAAGTGAAATTGCTCGTAAATAAAAGAGACGAACAATTGGAATTCGAACTCGGCTCTTCAGGTTCTCATTCCAAGCTTTCCCTCACACTATCATTGATCCACAATAAAACAAAAACATCACATTACCTTAAAGAGGAAGATATGTCCATTATGCCATAGCAGAGCTGCATTTGGAGAGTCATAGCTGGGATCTTTGATTGTCTTCGGATAGCCTTTCATCAATTTTTTATTGCCATATTTCCATACTTTCTTGCCTGAAAAGACAGTAATGTTGCCAGGGTTGAACAGACACGCTTCTTTTTTTTTACAGCAATGTTCACTCTGTACAAGGCCCGAGAGCCACTCGAGGTGGAGGGATACGTTAAGGGATAGTTTATATGGATAGGAGGGGAAGATAATGATTAACTCTAGACTTGAACAGGTTAAGATTGTAGAAATATTGGTTGATATTTTTTTTTTTACAGTAAGGTTCCCTCTGTACAAGGCTCAGAGGCCACTCGAGGTAAAGGGTTACTGTAAGGAGTGATTTATCTGGAGAGGAGAGGAAGATAATGGTTAACTCTATACTTGAACAGATTAAGATGGTAGAAATATTGATTGATTTTTTTTTACAAGGTTCACAAGGCCCGGGAGCCACTCGAGGTGGAGTGATAGGTTATGGTGTAGTTTATATTGATAGGAGTGGAAGGTAACGGTTAACTCTAGACTCATATAGAACCATTTATGTCTTCCATCAGCATGGCTAATGCTAACCTCCATGAAAGAAACCCATTGTGCCTTCTTGTGCTCGCATTTTCCACTGGCATGAATTGGAGTAATTATAATGAATCAATTGCTAAGTCCACTGCTACGAAAGTTCGTTCACTGCGACGTGCCAGACAATTCTTCTCGTCAGAATCCATCTTCCTCATTTATAAATCTACCATTTGTCGGTGCATTGATTGCTGCTGCCATATTTAGTCTGGTGCCCTTGCTATATATCTCGAGATTCTTGATAAAATTCAGGTGAGTATCTGTTATGTAATCAATCCAAACCTGGCATCTCGACACCAGTCACTTTCTTTTCACGTGACTCCCCTCTGTATTCTCTACAAATATTTTCATATTTTCGTTTGTCCTGATGCGCTTTCCTGCTTCGTCTCTGGACTGCATGAATTTAAGCCTGTTACTCGATTGGCAATTAGGTCTCACTGTTGAAATAGCTAGATGCACCCATATCTTCCATTCTAATTGTTTCTTTTATTCTACTTCTCGCCGGTGAAACTCCCTTTCCGATTTCTTGCTACCCTGCACCTAAAATCTTCAAAAAATTAAATGCAACACCAATCGTCATTTTCTGTCATCCTGAATCCTGTTCCTTGCCCTTTCCTCTGACTTCTCCTCCTTTCACTCCTAGTAACCCCTTTGTGTCCTAGTGTCATTATCACCTAAAATTGGTTTCAAAAATTGTATGTGATTGTCTCATATAAAATGACGCATTTTTTGATTGGTTGTTTAATCGGGTCCTCTAACGAAGTAATCACCCTAGTATATAAAAAATCTTGACTTAATCTTGACTCTTTTTCTTTCCAGATATTTGTTTTTTAATATATTGTTACTCATAAGCCCAGTAAAAATGGTTACAATGAAACAATGTCGAGTAATCCTACTATATGAGCACACACTGGAAAAAAAGAACCATTTTTGCATTGAATCATTACATGCGATGAGAAATAGATACTCTTTGACAACAGTAAGAGAGTAGACCAGTTGTTAGATGCAAGTGAATCACCAAAACAATACCCAAAACCTCCACTGCATCCGAAAAAGTTAATGGTGGTCTTTCAAAGGGGTTAGTCATTAATCATTCTTGCCTCAAGGGAAAACAATAACAGCAACCTCGTATTTTAGAGAAATTGAGTATATGCACAAAAAAAATTGAAAAAGAAACATCCTAGACTTGTCAATAGGGATGACCCAATTTTGCTACACGACAACGTACGGCCGCACGCTTCTCAATCAACTGGCCAAAAGCTGCATAGCCTGAATTATGATAATTTGCCTCAACCTCCATATTCACTTGATATCTCTCTTACTGATTATCACTTATTTAAACATTTTAGCTTTTCATACGCAATAAAACATTCTCCAGTAAGGAAGAGGTAATCAAAGCATTTGAACTTTTATCACATCAAAGGATGAGAATTTTTTTTAATATGGGATCAAGAATTTATAGGTACGTTGGAGAACAGGCCTTCGTCAACATGATGCCTATTTCAACTAAATAAATTAGTTATTTAACATTTCAGAAGCGTTTTATTCACTTCCCATAAAGTGCGTCATTTCATGTCCGTTAACCTTATACTTCCTATAATATTGCCCAAAGCAAAGTCATTGTTATTTATTTTTCTATTTTTTTCTTTAATTTCTGCTGTTTGTTGACACCTCGTAGTAATAAGACGTAAAAATGAGATGTAACCCCGCTAAAATCGCAATAACAAAGCAGGGCCTGATTTAGGTGAAGAGAGGCCCTAAGCTATTTCCCTTCTGAGGCCCCTCCAAATAGCCATTCTCACGAGTAGAGGAAAATGGAAGAATATTAAATTAAACAATGTGAGTAAAGCCGAGGATGCTGATGGGTGTTTAAAATTACTGGAATAGTTATTTGGAGTCTAGATAGCATTATGACTTGAATAATGTTTAACTATAGTCTCAAGTATAAACTTGAATGATAGTTAAATATAGCCTCAGGTATAAACTTGAATAATATTTACCTATAATCTCAAGTATAAAATCGATCAATTTTAACCTATAGCCTCAAGTATAAGCTTAACATAAATTAAAATTATTTATTAAATACTATGCCATTGGTGAGGGTGCGCGTTTGTATTCATGTGCATGTTCGAGCCTGAGTGCTTGTGTATGTTTTGCTTATATGTATGTTGGCGTGTGCGTACGCATATGTACGTGTATGCTTGAGTACTTGAATTTCATGCGTGTGTATGAGTTTGTGTATTTGTCCTTGTGCGTATGAGTGTGTGTGAGTGCGTGCGAAATCTAAACTTGAATAATGTTTACCTATAGTCTCAAGTACAAAGTTGAATAATATTTACCTGTAATCTCATGTATAAACCCGATCAATGTTACCCAATAGCCTCAAGTATAAGCTTAACATAAATGAAAATAATTTATTAAATGCTTTTGGTGAACGTGTGGGTAATAGTTTGAATGTGTGAGCTTGAGTGCTTGTGTATGTTTTGCGTATATTGTGTGTGCTTGAGTACTTGAGTTTCATGTGTGTGTATGGATCTGCGTATGTGTGTATGAGAGAGAGAGAGAGAGAGAGAGAGAGAGAGAGAGTGTGTGTGTGTGTGTGTGTGTGTGTGTGTGTGTGTGTGTGTGTGCATTCTGCGCGCGCTAGTGAAATCTTTTACCTTTAAACAGGAACAGTTCCTTCGTAACCGGATGAAAAAGTGCTGCTCCAACATTAATCGGAGACTTCTTCAGAACGGACTTGATTTTAATCTGTGTCACGTTTGTACTGCTCAAGTCGTACATCGAATTTTTACGGAAGGCGAACGTTTTGTTATCGAGACCTGCAAAGAGGAAAAACAAACAAATTATACACTTTCGAATTCATCGCATGGAAGTCCCGAGTTAATGTTTGAATGATATCACATCGGTGTACCCAATTTCTTTCGACGACCGTCAGATATTTAAAACATAAATTTCGAAAACTTCACATATACTTATTGGTAAATAAATAGCATGACACATACGATCACATGCCGAGATAGATAAAATGAATAAACATATTAACAGCGGTAAAAGTTGGAGCTATTTCCCTTTAGATATGAAATCACGTGACGCTACACTACTAACGTGATGCCTTAGTATATAAGCGGTGCCGAATTCAAAAACTCTCTCTTACTGCTTAGCGTTTTTGGCTTCTTAATAACGTCAATGATTATCTAAACTTGAATAATGTTTACCTATAGTCTCAAGTACAAACTTGAATAATGTTTAGCTATAGTCTCAAGTATAAACTTGAATAATGTTACTTATGCTCTCAAGTATAAACTTGAATAATGTTTACCTATAGTCTCAAGTACAAACTTGAATAATGTTTAACTACAGTCTTAAGTATAAACCTGAATAATATTTATTTATAGTCTCAAGTATAAACTTGAATAATGTTTAACTATAGCGTTAAGTATGTCCGACCAATACTAACCTATAATCTCAAGTACAAACTTTAATAACGTTTATTTTATAGCCTTAAGTATAAACCCGATTACCGTTTACATATAGTCTCAAGTACAAACTTGAATAATGTTTATGCTATAATCTTAAGTATAAACCCGATCACTGTTTACATATAGTCTCAAGTAGAAACATGAATAATGTTTAACTATAGTCGCAAACAGTACCAGATATATTTCCCTACAGAGACAAGTATAACTCCTACTGATGTTTACCTCTAGACTCAAGTGTAAACATAAAAACTCAAGTATTGAAAAATACAGCTTTCACCATTAAAATCCAAACACCCAATGCAGCAGAATAGGCTCAAAACAGATATTGCAAATATGATGAAAGGATGAATCATTCAGTTATACCTTATCGCATGTAATCTATTCGATCAGCGAAGTTAAGCAACGTCGAGCCTGTCCATTAACTAGATGGGTAACCTCTTGAGAATAACAAGTGCTGTAAGCTTGGATGTGTAAATGAGGTAATGGATAACGGTAGGGAGTTGTAAATCGGAGAGCCGAGCTCCAGTTCCGGTTGGGTTCGTTATATTCACTTACGTGCAAATACCTTTGGGAAAAGGTATGAATCTATATTTTTCTACACCCCCCCCCCGAAACCAGCTATGAGTTAATCAGTAGAATTTGTATCAGTAAGTGATTGTTATCAACCTAACGATCCTTATAATTCAAAATAATTTTTTGGAATCAAATGAGATGCAAACGGTTGATAAGCCGTAAAAAATGAGTCAGTCAAAATATATATATAATAACTGATACCCTGGAAGGACACTCTTGTACTAAAAAAGCAATTCTTTCCTTTACTGATAATATTGATGGGCTGACAGGCAGGTGGAAGAATTATTTTTTTTATACTTGAAAAGATTGTGACTTTTTATTTCCTTACTCTAATTTTTATACTTGAAAAGATTGTGACTTTTTACTTCCTTACTCTAATTTTTATATTTGAAAAGATTGTGACTTTTTACTTCCTTACTCTAATTTTTATACTTGAAAAGTTTGTGACTTTTTACTTCCTTGCTCTAATTTTTATATTTGAAAATATTGTGACTTTTTACTTCCTTACTCTAATTTTTATACTTGAAAAGATTGTGACTTTTTACTTCCTTACTCTCATTTTTATATTTGAAAAGATTGTGACTTTTTACTTCCTTACTCTCATTTTTATACTTGAAAAGTTTGTGACTTTTTACTTCCTTACTCTAATTTTTATACTTGAAAAGATTGTGACTTTTTACTTCCTTACTCTCATTTTTATACTTGAAAAGTTTGTGACTTTTTACTTCCTTACTCTAATTTTTATATTTGAAAAGCTTGTGACTTTTTACTTCCTTACTCTCATTTTTATACTTGAAAAGATTGTGACTTTTTACTTCCTTACTCTAATTTTTATATTTGAAAAGATTGTGACTTTTTACTTCCTTTCTCTAATTTGCTCACATAGCCATTTAGTCGTAGTTGTATATTATCATTTGTATTTATCATTTGAACTGACTGTGACTTTTTATTTATTTCTTATAATGTGCACACCTATTCATTTCCTTAAATTTGTATTCTAGATTTATCATTTGCACCGAGTATTATATTTTATTTTATTTTAAACTCTTGCACATTATGTCCAATTACTCTTAGTTGTATTTTTATTTTTCATTTGGATTGTCTGTGAAATTTTATTTATTTCCTATTATTTGCGCACTTATTCATTTCGTTATATCTTTATTCTAGATTTATCATTTTAATCGAGTATGACTTTTTGCCCATATTTTCATTTAGTCATAATAATATCCTTATTTTATCATTTGAAAGCACAGGAACTTTTTATTTGTTAGTATTATCGTGCACATATATCCATTTTATCATGTCTATCCTCGTTCTTTTTCACTCGAATCGAATGTGACTTTTTATTTATTTCTTCTAATTTGTAAACACATTGATTTAGTCATATTTTGTATTATTTATCATTTGAATCGAGTGTCAATTTTTTATTTTATTTTAAATGATTTCCCCAAATGTTCATTTACACATATCTCTATTCTTTATTTATATTTTTATTCGACTGTGACATTTTGTTTCTTTCCTACAATTTACACTTACGTCAGATTTGTATTCTAGATTTATTATTTTAATCGATGGTGACTTTTTATTTTATTTGTATAATTGGGACCCATGTTCATTTTGTTATATTCGTGTTCGTTAGTTATCAGTTTAATCGACAGTGGCTTTTTATTTGTTTCATTTAGTTTCCACACATTTAGTCTTATCTGTATTCTTTATTTGTCATTTGAATCGACTGTGACTTTTTATTTATTTTCTATGATCTTCACACTTATTCATTTGTTATATTATATATATATATATATATATATATATATATATATATATATATATAATTTTAATCATTTAATTTATGAATTTATTTGTTTTCTATGATTTGCACACATCTTCATCGCGTCATATTTGTATTTCTTATTCATCAGTTGAATCGAGTGTGACTTTTTCTTTTATTTCTTGTAATTTGTAAATATATTCATTTAGTCAAATTCTTGTCCTGTATTTCTAAGTGTGACTTTTCATTAGATAGCCTCTACCACAGCCATACTCTATTTTTCTCCCTCACTGAATAACTCATCCCTTCTACCCTGATCGGCAATCCTCACTCATCACTCGTTATATCGAGTTTTTTTATTTAATCTCTCCGTGAGGGTCCCTTAAAGAACCCCCGTGTCTTTTCCTGTCACGGAATCAAAATTTAAGAACATGCGACGTTTATGGAAAAGGTTGATGAAGAAAAATTAGAATTATACTCACCGTGAATTATTGCATCGAACCTTAATTTGCAAATTTTCTTCTTTGCTAATTTCTTCGAGAATTTTCTTTGATTTTTGGCACCTTCTTTGCTGGATTTCGCTCGAGGTCCTTTCGGCCTCTTCCTGGATTTTTGCGCTTCGACGGAGGAAGGTTCTCTTGTTTTCCCGGTGCTTTCAGAAGACTTCGATGAGGCTTTTGGATTCACACTAGGAGTCGTTTTCTCTGTCGAGTCTTGACTGGGTCTTGCAGTTGTGTAGCGAGCACCTGCAAGAAGAGATAGTGTTTTTTGTTGTTACACGCAGAACACCGAATTTTTGCTTTTTAATGAATGTTGTTTTATAGCATACTGCCACTTCTCTAACGGTGATGTATTGCCAAACAAGGATTTTCAAGTAGATTCTCATAGTTTTTGATCCAACCCTCAAAGCTCTGATTTTAAATGTATTTTTTACGACACACTGACTCCTAGTGCAGAACAATAAATTCAAGTAGATTCTCATTTTCTTTAATCCCATCTCCAAGGTTCTGATTATGAATATGGTTTTATGGCACATTGACTCCTATATAATGGTCATGTAGTGCCAAACAAGGATTTTCAAGTAGATTCTCATAGTCTTTAATCCCATCTCCAAGGTTCTCATTCTGAATGTGGTTTTATGGCACACTAACTCCTATATAATGGTCATGTATTGCCAAACAAGGATTTTCAAGTAGATTCTCATAGTCTTTAATCCCATCGCCAAGGTGCTCATTCTGAATGTGGTTTTATGGCACACTGACTACTATATAATGGTCATGTATTGCCAAACAAGGATTTTCAAGTAGATTCTCATGGTCTTTAATCCCATCGCCAAGGTGCTCATTCTGAATGTGGTTTTATGGCACACTGACTATTATATAATGGTCATGTAGTGCCAAACAAGGATTTTCAAGTAGATTCTCATAGTCTTTAATCCTATCTCCAAGGTTCTCATTCTGAATGTGGTTTTATGGCACACTGACTGCTATATAATGGTCATCTATTGTCAAACAAGGATTTTCAAGTAGATTCTCACAGTCTTTAATCCTATTTCCAAGGTTCTCATTCTGAATGCGGTTTTATGACACACTAACTCCTATATAATGGTCATCTATTGTCAAACAAGGATTTTCAAGTAGATTCTCATACTTTAATCCCATCTTCAAGGTCATGATTATGAATCTGGTTTTATGGCATAGTGACTCCTATATAATGGTCATGTAGTGTCAAAGAAGAATTTTTAAGTAAATTGTCATAGCATTTTCTGAATATTTGCTGTTCAGATACACGAATAATTTTATTTGGAATCGTGACAAAAATTGCTAAGATGCATCTGCGGACGGGGGTAGGAATCCACAGGTCGAAATATTGCAACTGAAACAGTAAAAGAATACGAATAAAAAAAATCGAAATTAATCCTTCTGGGATTCTTCATTGCCGATCACAATCTTAATATAAGATATGCAGATGACACAATGCTGATAGCAGACACGAAAAGGAAACTATAAAACCTCCTACAGAAGGTAGCAAAGGAGAGCAAGAAGAATGGACTAAGCATAAACTACAAGAAGACAATACATGGTCATCAGTAAAAGGATGAGCTCGAAATGCAAATTAAAGGAGGGGCATAGTAAAATCAAGCAGGTACAAATATTCAAATATCTGAGATGTGTTCTAACAGAGGACGAAAAGTGCGACACTGAAATCCGAAGACGTATTGAGATGGCCAAAGACGCCTTCCAAAAGCCAAACAGAGACATAAATATTTCGTTGGAAACAAAGAAAAGTGATATCTCTCTTCCTGTATGCTAGCGAATGCTGGACAATCACCTCAGAGAAGAAGAGACTTTTCAGTGAGGTTTTGGAGAGAATAGAAACAAAAAGAAAACTTATACTTAACATCAGGAAGAGGCAGTTGAAATTTCTGGGACACATAATGAGGAAGGAGGACTTGGAAAATCCAATACTCACAGGTCGGATAGAGGGAAAGAAGGACAAGGGAAAGCAACGCGTTACATAATTAATGGGGTTAAGGAAATGGATGGCAGAACAGGGTCTGGGAGAAATAACAAAAAGAGTAAAATAGTTAAGAACTAAAAAAAACGGGAGGATGTGAAGAGCCATGATCGCCTTCGTCCTTAAGGAACATGGCATATAAAAGAAGAACATATTGCATAGTATTCATGATGTTTTATCCTAAAGTACCGTAATGTTTATCAGGATCTATTCATAGCCAAAAACGCATTCCAAAGTCTATGCAGAATATTACGAGATAGGAGGATTTCGTTGGTAACAAAGAAAAGAGTACTGAACTGCCACATGATATCGGTCCTCCTTTACGGCAGCGAATGTAGGACGGTCTCCTCAAAGATGAAAAAGTGACTCGAGACAACGTAGATGTGGTTCTACAGAAGGATGCTAAGAATACCATGGACCGAACATGTGAGCAACGTTCAGGATGCAAACAAAGAGGAAACTTATACTTAATATCAGAAAGATTCAGCTGAAATTTCTGGGACACATATTGAGAAAGGAGGGCTTGGAAAATCTGATACTCACAGGATGGATAGAGGGAAAGAGGTACAGGGGAAAGCAATGCGTGACATACTTAAGGGGCCTAAACAAGTGGATGACAGAACAGGGTCTGTGATAAATAACAAAAAGACAAAACTTATTGAGAGCCGAAAGGAACAGGAAGAGCTGGAGAGCCATGACCACCTACGCTCTGAAGGTACATGGCACATAAAAGAAGAAAAAAGAAAAGACGAAATTCGTACTTATACATGAAAAATCCTCCTACCGTAAAGTGTTTGTATTGCTTCTATGTCATCTGTATGGAGTTCGAAGTTGGCATCAAATCCTTTATCGAAAGGTTGCATCACAGCATTGGGTGTGGTCGAGTGTCCTAGCCCGAGAACATGGCCCAGCTGGTGAGTGGCCATGTGTAGAAGATCAACTCCGTCTTCGTCTAACGACCATCGTTCAGTGTCATCAAAGTGAGCACAACCTTCGTGTGAACCAGAACCCGGAAAAAATGAATGAGCCACAACGTTTCCTGGAAAGAAAACAGAAAAGAAACGATTATAATTCTTTCGCTATTTATATTATTCGGACTAATCTCCTCATCCTTGTCACCATATTTATTACAACGTTTCGGCCATTGTACGCCATTGGAACGTCGAACTGAATTCTTTATTTCGCTCACTGGGGTAGACTGTTCTAGTTCCACGTGCCATGTCTAATGGATGTCAGTTATTAGTTATCTCCTGTTTAATACCCTCTCCAAGTTCTCCACCGCCTTAACAAGGTATTGAACTCACACCCTTTGGCTTCTGTCACTGGATCTAACTAAGGCCTTTATTCACTGCGCCATGTGAACTTGAAATATTGACAGATATAATTATTTCGTTAAATACATCTATTGGATACTTTATTACACACCACACACTACGACTCCTCTTGGCAATTTATGGTCCAATTCTACATAACTTCCGGTTCACCAACAATGTGCGCTCTTCCATAAGAAAAAAAGGAAGCAACGACAGTTTCTATCTGGTAAGAAACATGGCGATGTGCATGGCTTGAAGTGTTAAGTAACGATTTGTTTCCCTCACTTGGACATATATACACATACATGTGCACACGAAAACGCGCTCAAGAATCACATTCTGCTTACACTTATCCCATTTACATTCATGTTAATCATCCGCCCGCCCCCCCCCCAAAAAAAATTATCAAATTAGTGTTTGTTTTCAAAATATTTTCAATCTACAAAGCATTTAATAAGCAAATTTATTCAATTCCCTGATTTCATGGGCATTAAACCAAAAAGATTCAAAGAAATAGATATTTTTATTCAAATTTTACTAATCCTAAAAAAAACAAATTTATATCTCTTTCGTTAAATACATCTATTGGATGCTTTTTTACACATCATCAGTAATGTTTCTAGCTGAGGTCCATTAGGGGTTTCGGGTCTATCAACAACATACCCCCTCTCCATGGTGACTCAGCTGATATTGATCGGGTATCGACTTGTATACTTTCCGTTAGCTACAATTTTTTCCATCCCGCCAACCACACACTGCGACTCTTGGCAATTTATGGTCCAATCCTGGATAACATCTGGTTCACTAATAATGTGCGCTCTTCCATAAAAAAGGAAACAAATGCATCTCCAGTTTCTAACAGGTTAGAATCATGGCGGTGTGCTCGGCTTGAAGTGCTAACTAACGATTTGTTTCCCCTCACTGAGATATATATATACATATATATGTACACACACAAAAACACGATCAAGCTTCACATTCTGCTTACACTTATCCCATTTCCATTCATGCTAATCATCCACCCAAAGGAAAAAAAATTTTCTCCCTCCTTTTTTCCTTGACCCTCCCCTTGTATGAGTTACACACACGCACACATATATCAACGCAAACACTCACACACATATAACTATTAATTAATTATTAACTAATTAATTGTTAATTAATTAATTAATTATTAACTAATTAATTATTAATTAATTAATTATTAACTAATTAATTAGTCAATTGGTTATAAACGAAAAGAAGCGTGCATTGACAGGTTAGGATCTAGCAAACTTGACGCACCAAAGTTTATGTAACTGAAAATGACACTCCATTAATTATCATGGCTGTCAACTTTATTATTCACCTAATACAAGGTCCAAGAGCCACTCAAGGTAGAGGACTACTGAATGAGTTTATTGTAATGGCATAAAGGGAGGAAGTAAGACGGGAATATTATGTGGACATTTAAGTGTTGTAACCTAGGGAAGGTTATTGAATAGAATAATCAGACGAAGGTTGTTAATGAATGATAATACTTAGGACAAGAACAACACATAAGATTCACCAGCGGTGACTAGAAGTAGTAGTCAACGGCTAGAAGTGAGTCAAGTGAATTCCACCATCAATCTCCAACTGCAGGATATCTACCAACCGCCCCATGCGGTCAGATGTGGAACAAGGCCAAATTTAATGTTGGGCATCCGAGCCCGTAGGCTTGGCCAAAAAATCCCTGTAGACCCCGTATAAAACGTGGTGAGGTAGTTGTTTACCGAGACGAGACCCTGCCCTTTGAAATAACCTCGTCTGAGGATCCTCTCTGCCAGGAAGAAGAGAGTTTGACCAACACAGCTGGAGACGAATCTGCAATATTTATTTGTAATAAAATACTAAATGTGGCACAAGGCCAAAAAAGGGGGTGAGGAAAAAAGGACGGTCTTCATCTGTCTTAATTTTAAAATTAACTAGCCACAAACACTGACCCAGACATACAAACAATACTCCTAGCAGCAAAACAACGCATTCTTTGTTACCTTTCTTGCTACATCCAACATAATACCACATTGTCTCTATGAAAATCCTGAATATACCCCATATGTACAATCCATTGTCTTGGGGGGGGGGGTAATAAAACAAAAATTTAAAAACTAGCCCCAATGAGTATTTACAATATGAATAGAAATTATTTACATGGAATTAAACAAAATACAGACATGCACTCATTCAGACACAACAACAAATACGAAAAACACATACGCAAAAACGAAAGGCGCCCTGCATCCACCAAATACAACGTAATTGTCTATCGCGCAAAATGTTTAATATCCCCCAAAAAAACACTAAACTAATTGAGTTTCTTTTTTCCGGATTTTCAGATGATAACCACGTTAACACCAGTTGTAAGAATCATTGAAAAAAACCTTTGAGTTATTCAGCTAAAAAGAGAACAGTTTAAAATCGTTTTGTGTCATCCCCACTATGTCTTCCCAACTGAGCAAGCACCAACGTTCATAGTCTGGCTTCCATCTTCAAAGTCCATTCAAGAACCATCAAGAGAACAACGAATAAGTTTAAAAAATGAGCGAACAGTAGAGAGGAAAACTGGATCAGGAAGTCACAACAGCAGGAGGGATGATCATTTTAAGGATGTTCAAAGTCAAGTTCAATAGTACTATAGAAACCTCGGAGAACTCCAGTAAGATATCTTTAATCATTTCTGAGATACAACGGTTCACAGCTTAATCTAACAATTCGAAAATTTTGCTGTTGCACGATTTTGACAATTTTGCTATTACACCCGGTATATATATATATATATATATATATATATATATATATACTTGTGTATTTAGGCAGCAATCCTTCTTTCATTCACATTTCACTGAATGCGACAAACAAGGTGCTTTTATTTACTTTTTTATACAATTTCTCATGCGATCTTATAATATTTTTTTTATCATCTGATAAATTATATAAAAACTGTCCGAGCGCTCGGATAAAAAGAACATTCGGACAGTTTTTATATAATTTATCATCCGAAAAGAAAAAAATTATAAGATCGCATGAGAAATTGTATAAAAAACTAAATAAAAGCACCTTGTCTGTCGTATTCAATGACATATATATATATATATATATATATATATATATATATATATATATATATATATATATATAGAGAGAGAGAGAGAGAGAGAGTTTATACCTCCTCACAGGTCTTTTGAACAGGAGTAGAGGTTTATCCCTTGTTTGCTGTTTAAGACTGGGTTCCCGGTTCCTTCTAAAGTGTCCACATTTACTGTCACTTCCACTAAACCGGTTGCGTCTTATTGGCTTTATCGCCTTGATTTGGGTGAATTGATTTTTCAAAAAAGTTCCACTCACTTTCTTCTCCAGAACTGTTACTTTGTGGAAGAGTCTCCTGAGGAGATGCTTTCCTGACAACTATAATTTTTGTTTCTTTAAATCCAGGATCAACTGATGTATTTATTAATTCTTCCTAACCCTTGCTTACAATTTCACTCAGCTACACTCTACATTGAATGGCTCTTGGGTCTTGTATTAGGTGAAATACCAGTAAATAACATTTTTGGTGTGGGGAGTTTGTACAACGGAAACTGCGATCAGAAATAATCATTTTTTTTTAATATTTTTTAATAATAGATTAAGTGCTATACATCAGCAATATAAATAGAATTTTCACGCCACGTAATTTCTTAAAATGTAAAAAGTGCAAAAAAAAAAACAAAAAAAAAACAAATGAAATTCATAATCTGGAATTCTTTTTGCGTTTTCTTTTTTCTTATTATCGATTAAACAATCCAAAATACGAATTTCAAATTCAAAAAAAAAATGGCGTCGTTTGAGCATGTGATTTTTTTATTTTTTATTTTTTGGCTTCCGTATAGTTAGGGTTGCAGTTTACAATGAATTTACATACCAAACAGAACATTCCATTAACTTTTTAAAAATTCGTCTATGAATACGTCACTTTGCTCCTAATTGCCTTCATCCGCCACTCCCCCTTTCCCCAGGCCATTCTTGAAGTATTTAAGTTTATCTTACCTGGTCCGTCAAAGCTGAGTCCATCGCCATGTTTCGAAGGGACAAACTTGATGTCGATGTCCGGTGTACCGGATTCCACTCGGTTGAAGGTCAGTGGTACAACATCCGACCAGTATGCAAATGCCCGCTGGAATGTTAGCCTGTCAATAAAATTTCTAAATTTAGACGTAGATAGACAGAAAGAGAGGAGCAGACGGATAGACAGACAATGAACAAACGGAGATAGATAGATAGATAGATAGATAGATAGATAGATAGATAGATAGATAGATAGATAGATAGATAGAATGAAATCAGGAGATAGATAGATAGATAGATAGATAGATAGATAGATAGATAGAATGAAATCAGGAGATAGATAGATAGATAGATAGAATGAAATCAGGAGATAGATAGATAGATAGATAGATAGATAGATAGATAGATAGATAGATAGTGTTATGGTAATTTACTTACGCGCGCATGGACTCTCCCAGCTATAAATAGGAGCAAATACTGCCTTTTGGAGGGGGAAGTTTCTAGCAGTCAGCTCTGACAGTCGGGCCGAACGTTCTTGCTGTAACACTCTTGTTTGTATGTTTGTATTACTGTTTCTGTTAATATATTTGTTTAACTCAATTCCTCTCTTTGTGTCTTTATTCCTGGCCCTAAAAGGCCACAACAGATAGATAGATAGATAGATAGATAGATAGATAGATAGATAGATAGATAGATAGATAGATATTGAACAAACAGAGATAGATAGATATTGAACAGACATAGATAGATAGATAGATAGATAGATAGATAGAATGAAATCAGGAGATAGATAGATAGATAGATAGATAGATAGATAGATAGATAGATAGATAGATAGATAGAATGAAATCAGGAGATAGATAGATAGATAGATAGATAGATAGATAGATAGAATGAAATCAGGAGATAGATAGATAGATAGATAGATAGATAGATAGATAGATAGTGTTATGGTAATTTACTTACGCGCGCATGGACTCTCCCAGCTATAAATAGGAGCAAATACTGCCTTTTGGAGGGGGAAGTTTCTAGCAGTCAGCTCTGACAGTCAGGCCGAACGTTCTTGCTGTAACACTCTTGTTTGTATGTTTGTATGTTTGTATTACTGTTTCTGTTAATATATTTGTTTAACTCAATTCCTCTCTTTGTGTCTTTATTCCTGGCCCTAAAAGGCCACAACAGATAGATAGATAGATAGATAGATAGATAGATAGATAGATAGATAGATAGATATTGAACAAACAGAGATAGATAGATATTGAACAGACATAGATAGATAGATAGATAGATAGATAGATAGATAGATATTGAACAGAGATAGATAGATATTGAACAGACATAGATAGATAGATAGATAGATAGATAGATAGATAGATAGATAGATAGATATTGAACAAACATAGATAGATAGATAGATAGATAGATATTGAACAAACAGAGATAGATAGATATTGAACAGACATAGATAGATAGATAGATAGATAGATAGATATTGAACAAACATAGATAGATAGATAGATAGATAGATAGATAGATAGATATTGAACAAACAGAGATAGATAGATATTGAACAGACATAGATAGATAGATAGATAGATAGATAGATAGATAGATATTGAACAAACATAGATAGATAGATAGATAGATAGATAGATAGATAGATAGATATTGAACAAACATAGATAGATAGATAGATAGATAGATAGATAGATATTGAACAAAGATAGATAGATAGATAGATAGATAGATAGATAGATAGATAGATAGATAGATAGATAGATATTGAACAAACATAGATAGATAGATAGATAGATAGATATTGAACATAGATAGATAGATAGATAGATAGATATTGAACAAACATAGATAGATAGATAGATAGATAGATAGATAGATAGATAGATATTGAACAAACATAGATAGATAGATAGATTGATTGATAGATAGATGTGCAAGCGTCTCCTCAAAGAAATGACGTCACTGCTGTTAGAATGAAACTAGGTATAGCCTCTCACAATTTCGCTTCTTACAGATTATTAGCGTATCTCCAAGAGTATGTTGAACAGCAGCAATTTCTCAATTCCTCGTCTCTTCAATCAATTTGAATTCCTGACATCTACAGCAGATAAGGATTGAGTGCTTTGCTCTGAAGTTCTACTCCAACTCCACACTCGACTCATCTGGAGTAAGCATATCTAATTTCCATCTTAAAACGGGGGCTCTTCTGGGTGATATGCGCATAACCCCGTCACTGGTTTCAGGCATCATTTCTAAATTAGACTCCAACGAGGCAAACGGGTTTGACAGGACCCCAGCATCCGACCAATATGCAAATGCCCGCTGGAATGTTAGTCTGTCAATAGAATTACCAAATTTAGAGCGTAGACAGAAAGAGAGGAGCAGACGAAGAGACAGACAATGAACAAACGGAGATAGATAGATAGATAGATAGATAGATAGATAGATAAGGTTTGAGTGCTGAGTCGTCGTTCTAAAGAAATGTGCTCCCGCGTTGGCTCCAGTACTCTCCAAACTCTACAACAATTGCCTCGATGCTTCTTGCTTCCCAGTTTGTTGGAAGTCGTCCCCTGTGATTCCTGTTTTTAAGAACTCTGGAGAACCCTCTGACCCCTCAAATTATTGCCTTATTAGTCACTTTCCACTTTTTGACAAAGTATTCGAGACTCTAATCAATGCTGAACTGGTTAAACATCTTCTCATGGCCCCCTTCGAACAAACAATATTGCCTCAGTTTCGCCAGCTGATGTGTTAACGACCGTCACTGAATTTCTATATCAAGCTCTGGATAAGAATGACGAAACTCGAGCTGTGACTCTAGACACCTTGAAGACGTTCGACAGGGTTTGGCATGCTGGCCTCCTACGCAAGCTCCAGGGCTACGATGTCAAATGATGAATGTTTGATATAATCCAATTCTTCCTATCAAATCGGGAAATGAAGGTCGATTTGAACAGGCTCACTTCCAGATCCTTTCACATGAATGCAGATGTCTCCCAAGGCTCTACAATGAGTCCTACACTATTTCTAGTTTTCATCAAGGATCAGCAGTTACCTAGGTATTCCTGCAGATAACATTACCATTTACTCCTATCTCAATAGCAAATCCGACAGATTTGACAAAGTAAACTTGTCAACTGCTCTTGAAATGGACCTCCAATCAGTTGTTAACTGGGGTAAGAAATGGCTTGTAAATTTCAACGTCTCCAAGACAAAACAAAGCTTTTATTTTACCTCCATAAAGAACCTTTTCTGCCTGCCATCAGCATGGCTGACACTAGACTCCAGGAGAGCAACACATTGCATCTTCTTGGTCTCGCGTTTTTTACCGAGTTAAAGTGTAGCGACTACATCGAATCAATAGTTGCATCTACTGCAAGGAAAGTTGGTTCACTGTGCCGTGCCAAAAGAATCTTGCACATTTGCACATCGACTATTCGTCTTTGCATTGAATACTGTTGCCATATCTTGTCTAGTGCTCCTGCTGTACTTCTTGAGATTCTTGAAAAAAATTCAAAGAAAGATCTGTAATGTAATCGATCCTGACCTGACATCTCGTCTTCAGTTACTTTCTCACCAACATTGGTTTAATCTGATCTTTGTGAAGATAAAACATGGTAGAAGGAGTTAGATACTTTCTGGTGTGGAAGAATGAGCCGACAATTTTCCCAACATCTTTAATATTGGATCGCCTGTGAGAAAGAACCGAGATATGGCAGCAATACTCCATTTTTGGCCTAATCTGACTCTTATAATGATAAAGAAATGCTCTTATAGATTATTCTTATAAAAAATGAGTTCATTTAAGTAAAAGTAAATCATGCGGAATAAACTATATTCTTAGAAACTTTATGAAAAATTGAGCCAAAAAATCGCTTGCTTTTTATTTAAGCTTTATTTATGTTTTATTCATAAAGATAGAAGAAAAAAAGAAAATTTTCTTAAACTTTTTCCTTATAGAAAATAAATGCATTTAAATAAAACTAGAAGATCATGTGGAACAAAATATTTTCTTTTTAGAAACTTTATAAGAAAGTGAGCAAAAATGGCTTACATTTTATTTACGATTTCAGTCATAAAGATAGACATAAAAAAATGTTCTTACAATTGGGATGACTGCGGCAAATGCTGTGTGAATTGGCTGATATTCCAGGTGAGAAGACTTTTGTTCCATTTGCCTAGAGAAGTAAAATCATCACCAAGAAAAAAAAACAATAGGAAAATTATTAGACGAGAAATTTAAAGGAAATGTTTAAAAAAAAAATGAATTCATCATTTAATAAAATCACTTCCAAAATTATTTTTGGACTCTATTCGACAGCATGTAATCTCCAAATAAGATCATAGCGGTCGTAATAAAGAAAATACATCTTTTATATGTGGTAACATAGGCACCTTAAAAGAACACACGACCTGTAACCAACTAAGTACACGTCACCAAATCATGTAACCAAAGATATATCACGATCTGCTGATGTGGCTTTAGCCAGAGACTAATAAACTATATCACAGACATTTGGGAGTTGCAGTTTTTTTTTCTTCAGTCATAGATCATCAGTAAGAGAACAGGACGCTGTAACCCCCACCATTGAATGTGCTTTAACGGTAAAAATACATTTTTACTCATAAATATTCACCCAGTACCAGGCCCAAGTGCCACTCAAGCCGAGGTTGTGGTAAGAGCTTCCAAGGAGTAAATAAAAAGTGCATAATATGAGGATATGTCGGATAGATAACAGTTGTCTCTAGACTTGAAGAATCCAAGAGTGTAGAGATCGGGGAAGTAAACTTTCTGAAATCTGTTCGACAACGTAACATCACCGAAGAAAAATGGAAATTCCTTCTTACCAATGGGATACAAAGGAAATGAGGATGACACGGTTCTGTGTATATGGCATAATAGGTCCTAGCTATGATGTTCGGAATTGGTGGAATCAAATAATGTACATCTCTTGCTGAACAATAGGGGAGGCTAGCTGAACATTTGCCATTAAAATAAGTGATAGAATAGGAGAGGCTAGCTGAACATTTGCAATTAAAATAAACGATAGAATAAGGGGAGGCTAGCTGAACATTTTCCATTAAAATAAGTCATAGAATAGTGGAATCTAACTGAACATTTGCCATTAAAATAAACGATAGAATAGTGGAGGGTAGTTGAATATTTGCCATTAGAATAAGCGATAGAATAGGGGTGGATAGCTGAACGTTTTCCATTGAAATAAGTGATAGAATAGGAGAGGCTAGCTGAAAATTTTTCAATAAAATAATTGATAGAATAGAGGAGGGTAGCTGAACATTTGCCATTAAAATAAGCGATAGAATAGGGGAAGGGAGCTGAATGTTTGCCATTAAAATAAGTGATAGAATAGGAGAGGCTAGCTGAACATTTGCAATTAAAATAAGCGATAGGATAGGGGAGGGGAGCAGAACTTTTGCCATTAAAATAAGTGATAGAATATGAGAGGCTAGCTGATCATTTGCCATTAAAATAAGTGATAGAATAGGAGAGGCTACCGAACATTTGCCATTAAAATAAACGATAGAATAGGGGAGGATAACAACGTTTCGTCTGTGAGAAAAAGTAGAGAATAATTAATCACCCACATAATTATTATGGTGAAGCTCATAAATATACATATACCTACGTTTGTTTAAAGTTTCATGGTTTTCCCAAGTCGTCAGGTACGAACTGGTGAATGAAACACTTATTACAGTTGTACAGTTGTTGTTTTTTAAATACTGGGTCTCATGAGAGGACGGTCTTCGTAGTGTACGAGTGCTGTTTGGGTTGTTAGTATATAAATTTGTAAGGTGGATTCTGAGGAGAAAATTGTCTACTACTACACAATGAACTAACCTTCCTAACAATTGACCTAGCAATTGATTCAACATAATCCCTTCACCTCATGTCAGTAGAAAACCTGAGATCAAGAATCCGCAAGGAGTTGCTCTCCTGAAGGTTAACACCAGCCATATAATAAAAAATAAAGTTTCAATGAAAATCTCAACTCACAAAGAGAGAAGCCACGTCACGTCGGTCGGAAACTATCTGAAGTCGAGATGCCAGATCAGGACCGATAACATTACAGACCCGTCTTTAGATTTTGTCGAGAATCTCGTGATATATAGCAGCAGCACCAGACCAGATATGGCAGTATTTTTCAATGCACGGACGAATGGTAGATTTAAAAATGTATAAATTGGATTCCGAGGAGAATGTCTGCTTCAACACAATGAACTTTCCTTGCACTAGACCTAGTAATTGATTCAATATAATCACTTTACTTCATGTCGGTAGAAAACATGACACCAAGAATCCGCAATGAGTTGATCTCCTGGTGGTTAGCATCAGCCATGCTGATTCTCTAAAAGCACCATAAGCGCAAATATAAGGTATAAGCTAAATAAAAAAAATCCCGTTTTTAAAGAAAATAAAAGAATGTAAAAACTGAAGAGAGAATACTGCAAGTATTTTAAGAAATAAGATAAGATTGAATCGTATGTCTTAAGATATTGGCATATTGGAGTTGTTGAAAGAAGGCTTTAGTAACGGGGGCGACGGTATGTCTAAAGGTCACTGGGTGTGTTTTGAAGTTTCTATGTTAAAGGTCAAATGTTTAACCATAAATTTTAACAAAGCTGAAAATAGGACGATTGTGACAATCATGGCGTCCCAGATCGATTGTTTTCGTTTCTCTGCCTGCACAAAAAATAAAAATAAAAAATAAAAAACACACACATATCTCTTCGTTTGTTTTTTCAAGTGTTTCGCAGAGCATTATGGGTGGAGAAAAAGCAATATGGACGATCTGCAGGCTTTTAAAACAAAATACTCATTATACAAAAATGTGACACACTTCTGGACAGAAAATGAAAACTTTTCTTTCTTTCTCGCTTTCTCGCTTTCTCTCTTTTTTCTTTTTCTTTCTTTGTCTCTTTCTTCCATTCCTTCCTTCTTTTTCTTTCTTTTTTCTTTTTCTTTTTTAGTTTTTCTTTCTTTGGTCCTTTCTTTTTCTTTTTCATTTTGTAAGTCATTTTCAGTCTTTCCTTTCCTTATTTTTCGTTTCTTTCTTTCTTAATTTTTATTTTTTCCTTCTTTCTTTCTTTTTCTCTCTTTCTTTCTCCCTTTTTCCTTTCTTTAATTTTTTAAGTCTTTAAATCATTTGTCTATCTTTCCTTTGCTTTCATAGTTTTCTTCCCTTTATTTTTTACTCTGTCTTCTTTATTCTTTCTTTTACCTTTCTTTCTTTTTCTTTCTTTTTTCCCTTCTTTGAGATTTTAATTCATTTTTCTGTCTTTCCTTTAGTTTACTTTTATAATTTT
Organism: Acanthosepion lycidas; assembly: GCA_963932145.1. Classification (NCBI taxonomy): domain Eukaryota; kingdom Metazoa; phylum Mollusca; class Cephalopoda; order Sepiida; family Sepiidae; genus Acanthosepion; species Acanthosepion lycidas. The sequence goes on from OZ010614.1 coordinate 11,753,022, forward strand.
TCTTTTCTTTATTTTTTACTTTTTCTTTCTTTTTCTTTCTTTCTTTTTTCTTTCTTTGAGTTTTAAGTTTTTCTGTCTTTCCTTTGCTTGCTTAATGTTTCCTTTCTTTATTTTCTAACTTTTTCTCTTTCATTCTTTCTCTCTTTCTTTCTTTTTCTTTTTTCTTCTTTATGTTTTTAAGTTTTTTGTTTTTCCTTTGCATTCATAATTTTTCCTTCTTTACTTATTTTTCGCTATTTTCTTGCATTTCCTTCTTTCTTTGTATTTATTTTTCTTTCTTTCTTTTTTCTCATTTACGTCTTTCTTTTTCGTTTGTTTCTTTCATAATTTTCAATTTTTCCATCTTTCCTTCTGCCCTTTTCTTTCTTTCTTTAAGTTTTCTTTCGTTGTATTTTTTCACGTCTTTGGTTTCCTTCATTTTCCATTCATATTTCATTTATTTTCTTGTTTTTCCTTTCTCTTTCATTCTTTCTTTCTCTTTTCTTGCTTAACTTCCGTTTTTCTACTTTCTCCACCTTCTTCTTTAATTCTCTCTTTCTTTGTTTCTTTCATTCTCTCTCTTTTTTGCGAATTCATTCTTTCCCCTTTTCCTCCGTTCTCAATTTCTTGTTTATTTCTTTCCTTCTTTCTTTTTCTTTCACTCTCCTTTTCTTCTTTCTTTCTTCCTCTTTTATCCTCTCTTCGTTCTTTCCTTTTTCCTCTCCTTTTTCTTTATTACACCTTTTCTTTCCTTCACCATTTCTTTCTTTTTTATTCTTCGAGCGTCTTTTCCTCATTGCTTCGTTGAGCCTCATTCTCAGTTTTTGAATATTACTCTTTGCCCTCTTCTTCTTGACGCAAAACAAACAATCCAGAATCTGAATGTCAGTGTTGCCGGCTTTTAATTCTTCCAAACTCGAAACGGATGCCAACTTAGACATTGAAGAAAATTAATTCCAGTTGATTTTTTTTTTTTTTTTGCTGACTTTTCTATGGGTATTATTCTTTTATTCTCTAAGACTGAGTCATTGTCATGCTCGATACAAATTATTCAACATTAAAATTTATTAGAGGGATTCAACCATTAAAAAGTCAAGCCCCGTGTGGTAAAATGGTTTGAATAAATATACATTTAAAAGAACATTACAATGAAAATCTGTGTTGCTGCAAATATTTTTTTCAAAAATATATTTTGTTGGTAATAATGTAATAATGTATTGCTGGTAATTATTTTTTCTTCAAAAATTTGTTTCTGATTTTTTTTTTTTTTTTTACAAAAACGTATTACTGTATTAAAACCTATTTTAACACTTTCATAATGTTTTGTCCCCAGCTGGTGGAGTAACTATAGATGCTACCACCTTTGATGAAGTTGGATCTGGGAACACCAGCAATTAAGAGGTGGTTCCCCGATCCTCAAAGAGGCCTTGTCGTTGGATGAAGTTTATCGTCTTACCCACGACGCGGATATAATTTATCGTCATACCCAGGACGGTCATCGTAGTGTACGAGTACTGTTTGAATTGTTAGTATTTAAATGTGTAAGGTGGATTCTGAGTAGAAAATTGTCTGCTACGACACAGTGAACCAACTTTCCTAACAGTAGACATAGCAATTGATTCAACATAATCACTTCACCACATGTCAGTAGAAAACCTGAGATCAAGAATCCGCAAGGAGTTACTCTCCTGGAGGTTAGCATCAGACATGCATTAAAAAGCAATGGAAATCTCGCCTCACAAAGAATATGATCTGGTAGCTTAAAAGATAGACTAAACTTTCAAGCCTCGAGTGGCGGCCAGTTTAGGTGAAGGAAAATCTTCATCGTAGAAAAGGCAATAGGTTAATACACATTTAACTTTCCCAAGAAGTCATCGAAATTCAAAGATATTAAAGAGAAGGAAACCGTGGGGAGCCATGACCAATTACGCCCTGAAAGGATATAGCATTAAAAAAAGAAATTCAGGAGTGTTCATTAAAGGCATTTAGATACCTAGACTTCGTGAAAACTTTTAATCTATATATAAATACGCATATGATGATCTGTGTATGATTATGGCAAGTTGGTTTTTTGCTCTTTTTTTTATATATATATACCAGCATTGCAGTCGGTGTGAAAGCTGCTGTTTGATGTGATAATTATTGGGTCGAAGAAGTAAATTCACCGTTTTCATTAATTGTTGAGCATTTACTTTTAAATATCGTATGAAAAAGGCAGCGGAAAAGAACTAGGGGGCGACCATAGGCAAGACAAAATGGACAGCAAGGCAGCTAAAAAGAATTAGAGGGCGGCCATAGGCAAGACCGAGTGTACAGCAAGGCAGCGGAATAGAATTAGAGGGCGGCCATTGGCAAGAAAGACTGGACAGCAGGCAGTGGAAAAGAACTAGAGGGCGGTCATAGGCATGACAAAATGGACAGCAAGGCAGCGGCAAAGAACTAGAGGGCGGCCATAGGCAAGACAAAATGGACAGCAAGGCAGCGGAAAAGAAATAGAGGACGGCCATAGGCAAGACAAAATGGACAGCAAGGCAGCGGAAAAGAACTAGAGGACGGCCATAGGCAAGACAAAATGGACAGCAAGGCAGCGGAAAAGAACTAGAGGACGGCCATAGGCAAGACAAAATGGACAGCAAGGCAGCGGAAAAGAACTAGAGGACGGCCATAGGCAAGACAAAATGGACAGCAAGGCAGCGGAAAAGAACTAGAGGGCGGCCATAGGCCAGGCAAAGTGGACAGCATGGCTGCGGAAAAGAACTAGAGGACGGCCATAGGCAAGACAGAGTGGACAGCAGGCAGTGGAAAAGAACTAGAGGGTGGCCATAGGCAAAACAAAATGGACAGCAAGGCAGCGGAAAAGAATTAGAGGGCGGCCATAGGCAAGACAAAATGGACAGCAAGGCAGTGGAAAAGAACTATAGGGCGGTCATAGGCAAGACAAAATGACATCAAGGCAGCTAAAATGAATTAGATTGCGGCCATTGTCAAGACTGAGTGGACAACAAGTCAGTGGTGACGAAATAGACGGCGGCTTCGTATAGGGGCTTTAGTTTCGGGAGAAAATAATGACAAAATCTGTACAACATTTACATAGTTTCTTATTATGCTGTTCCTCGATCTAAGCATTCGGCTCACATGTTGGACAGTTTTTATCTTTATTTTCTCTTGAAACGAAAGCCACTGTACGAAGCTTAGAACGGCTCATGATAGAACATAATAGATATTCGTTGTCTGTTATATCTGACAATATATGTTTTAATATATATATATATATATATATATATATATTGATATGTGCTATCTTTTCTCCTAATTCGTAATAGTACGTAGTTATCAATGTCGTAAGCACAGTTTAAAACTTGGTATTTTTAAATAAAAGTAAAGTACAGATAACTCTTTAAGAAATCAGAGGTTGATTTGAAAGTGGTTTTTATTATGAACAGGACCTCATTCTAAATTTACTCAAGAATCAATTTTATTCGATTCTAACACATGTCGGGGCAAGAGAAAGGTTTCATTAATTTTCTCCGGTTTTTACGAGTTAATTTCAGTAGGTCTTTTTAAATAGACTTATTGTCACCATTTTCCCAGTCGTAAAACTATTTTAAGTTTACAACTAACACAGCAAACTTAACTAAACGACATCGGACAATCCTTTTTACGTTACATAATGTTGTTGGTGACGGGCATGTTATCATCGTTGGTTTTATAATAATAATAAAAAGTGCAGCTTACCAACGGTCTGGTATCTGGCCACAGTATTTAGGCCGAAATTTGTCAAGATATCCGGTACACCACAACGAGACATCAGCATCATTTCATATGTTCTGCTGTCCATCTTTTTTGTCACGGGAACATTAGCCATCATCTGGAAGTTCCTTTAAAAATATAAGAAAACAATTCATTATAATCTTTCTCAACCGGTGTCCCCACTCCCCGGAACACTAGGTTTCCACAAGAGGCTGCTAGGGGTTTCACAAGAAACAGTGATAAATAGGCTAATGCAATCTTAAGTAATTTTTGTTTCATTTTATATTCGTAATTTTGCTCTACATGTACATCATACTGTTGGAAAATCCTTAGTTTCTTTAATAAATGCTTTGACTTCTTATATTATTTTAAAATATATTATAGTAATCATAGGGAATGTATTTAGTGATGTTTACATGGTATCAGTGTAAAAACACATTCACTGGTTAGTAGACAGGACCTGTACATGGCAGATTCATGTATCACTGAGTGATTCACTCAAGTACAGGACATGTGCACGGTGTATTTTATATATATATATATATATATATATATATATATATATATATATATATATATATATATATAATTATTT
>OZ010614.1:11762345-11787345 GCA_963932145.1 Acanthosepion lycidas
AGGGTTCCCCAAGAGGTTGCTAGCGGTTCTACAAGAAACAGTGATAAATAGGCTAATACGTTTTTGAGTAATTTTTGTTTCATTTTATATTCGTAATTTTGCTCTACATGTACATCATACTGTTAGAAAACCCTTGTTTTTTATTTTTTTTAAATAAATGCTTTGACTTATATTATTTTAAAATATAGTAATCATAAAGGAATGTATTTAACGGTGTTTACATGGCATTAGTGTGAAAACACATTCACTGGTTAGTAGAGAGGACCTGTACATAGCAGATTCATGTATCATTGAGTGACTCACTCAAGTACAGGACACATGCACGGTGACTGTATATTATATATATATATATATATATATATATATATATATATATATATATATATATATATATATATATCTGTATATTATATATATATATATATATATATATATATATATATATATATATATATATATATTATTTGTATTTGCGATAAAAAATGATCTGTAAAAAATTTTATAAAGTTTAATGTACCTTGTTTTAAGTATAGCTAAAATAACTAATGTGATTTCAGGCATTACTGTAAATCAGTTGGCAAATGTTTTCCGTGAACTGCAAAATCGTATTACCCTTTGTATTGCTAATGATGGAGGACATGTGGAAACTTAAATAAAATTTCAATAAAACCCTAAAAATATAGATTTACTTCTTTCTAATTCTTTTTACAAATTATTTCTATCGCAAATACAAATAAAGTTGGTTTTTTTTTTTTAAATTTCGATAAAACCCTAAAAAATATAGATTTACTTATTTCTAATCCTTTTTACAAATTATTTCTATCGCAAATACAAATAAAGTTGTAATTTTTTTTAAATTTCAATAAAACCCTAAAAAAATATAGATTTACTTCTTTCTAATCCTTTTTACAAATTATTTCTATCGCAAATACAAATAAAGTTATAAATTTTTTAAAGTTCACACGAACTTTATGGACACCCTGTATATATATATATATATATATATATATATATATATATATATATATATATATATATATATATATATTATATACAATTCAGTTGTACTGAATTTACTTATCTTATTCAGTTTATTTTGGGTTTCTCAATCGATGTTACCCCGAAACGCTAGACCATTAATATTTGTAAATCGCGAGTGCGTGAGCTAAGGTCAAAACTAAGACAAGCAACGGAAAAGGCAAAGCTGTCCAAACTGAATATTACAATAGAAGTCAACCATCAAAACCCTATAGAGCAGCGTTTCTCAATCGATGTTTGCCTTTCTGCAAGAGGTCGCTAGAGATGCTGCAAGAATGTGATTACCAAAACAATGCATCAGCCTCGTCATTTTTGTTTAATTCTATATTCGTAATTTTGCCATACGCGTACATCACATTGTTGGAAAATCTTTGGTTATTATGATAAAGGCTTCATCTTGTGTTATTTAAAATTATAACCATAGTGAATGTATTTAGCGATGTTTATATAGCGTCAGTTTGAAGCTGCCTTCACTAGTTAGTGGACACGTCCTGTATTATTTTATTTGGGGTTTCTCAAGCCTAGTTATTTTTGTTTAATTCTATATTCGTAAATTTGTTATACACGTACGGCATATTGTTGTAAAATCCTTGCTTATTATGATAAAAGTTTAAACTTCTTATATTATTTAAAATTATAATAATCACTGTGACTGTATATTGGCTATGGTGATTTTTCTAAGCGTAGATTAAACGTGGCATAAGGCTGAAACTATGCGAAACCCAGGAAGGATTGAACTCACTTTTCAATCGTAATTTACCTTTGAATCGCTAACATTGAAAGTCGATAAAAGCAAAAATGAAATGGGTAGAAAGCTGAATTGAGTCGGTTAGGTCATGGTGATTTTCACAAGGCGGAGACGATCACGATTCAGCTCGATCTAGCGGGACAAGCTTCTCATAATTACACTACATCGAAGTGCCTAAATCCTTGGTTATAATTATAAGATATAATCATATTGGTTATTGATGCTTTTTTTTTTTTTATTCGTTTACGGATTATTTTTGCGAATGAAAACTTTGGTGTGAGGTTTCATAAATGAGTAATACGATTTTTTTGCATTGCTAATAAATTCGACTAAAAAAAGGGGGTCATTTTTTTCTTAAAAGCCGTTATCCGAATAAATGCATTATGCTTACACTTTGAAAAGGTATGAATCGATCTCTTCCCTTCACCAGCTATAGGTTAAATCGTAGAACTTGTTTCTACGGGGCACTAGTGCATTAAAACGTTGTTTCGCTGAATCTGGAGACATAGTAAATGCGAATTCGATCTCTGGGTCGGGCAGGGTGTATTGGGGTTCAGTAGAGGCAGTGTTAGCAATGCCTAAGCAGTATTCAAAATAAGAAATAGACAAGATATCCCTAGACATGGGCAATGGGATGAGTACAGTCTATTTCTGAAGATTAATTTAACGATTCAGTTCGATCCCTGTGGCAGGCAGTGTGTACATGGACTCAGTGGAAGCAGCGCGAGCAATACTTGAGCAGTACTAAAAAATAAGAACTAAACGAGATATCCCTAGACATTGGCAGTGGAATGAGAACAGTCTACTACCATAGATTAAATAAAGGGTTCAGTTCAATCACTGGGCTGGGCATTGTGTACTTGGACTCAGTGGAAACAGGGCGAGCAATACCTGAGAAGTACTAAAAATAAGAACTAGACAACATATCCCTGGACATAGGCAGTGGAATGAGAACAGTCTACTCCCGTAGATTAAATAAAGGGTTCAGTTCAATCACTGGGCTGGGCATTGTGTACTTGGACTCAGTGGAAACAGGGTGAGCAATACCTGAGAAGTACTAAGAATAAGGACAAGATGACATATCCCTAGACATGGGCAGTGGAATGAGAACAGTCTACTCCCATAGATTAAATAAAGGGTTCAGTTCAATCCCTGGGCTGGGCATTGTGTACTTGGACTCAGTGCAAACAGGGTGAGCAATACCTGAGAAGTACTAAGAATAAGGACAAGATGACATATCCCTAGACATGGGCAGTGGAATGAGAACAGTCTACTCCCATAGATTAAATAAAGGGTTCAGTTCAATCCCTGGGCTGGGCATTGTGTACTTGGACTCAGTGCAAACAGGGTGAGCAATACCTGAGAAGTACTAAGAATAAGGACAAGATGACATATCCCTAGACATGGGCAGTGGAATGAGAACAGTCTACTCCCATAGATTAAATAAAGGGTTCAGTTCAATCACTGGGCTGGGCATTGTGTACTTGGACTCAGTGGAAACAGGGCGAGCAATACCTGAGAAGTACTAAAAATAAGAACTAGACAACATATCCCTGGACATAGGCAGTGGGATGAGAACAGTCTATGTCTGTAGATTAATTAAAAGGTTCAGTTCAATCCCTGTACCTGGTTGTGTGTACTTGGACTCAGTGGAAATAGTGCAAGCAATACCTGAGAAGCACTAAAACAAAATAAGAACTAGAAATGCTGTTTCTAGACATGTGGGTATAGGAATGAGTACAGTATCCCCCGTGGATTCAATAAAGGGTTTCCCTTCGGAATTCCCTGTAGATCACACGGACCTTCATACGCCATATGAAGGCCAAAGGTCATACCCACCGAAACGTTATGATAACAACAACAAAGTTGAGGATAATAGTCAAAATGTAAATGGTGTGAATACTAGGACATGTATCTGGAAAAACTCTTGTTACCCACCCCCCAAATATAAATGCAATATTCACTCAGAGAAAATAAGAATTATTCTTACAATTCAAAATATGTTTCGGCTTTAAATAACGCATGAAGGTTTGATAATCCGTAAAAAAAAAAAGCAAATCAATCAATCAATTGCTATCAGTACGTTTTACGATGAAAGTTTGTTCAGATTTACTTACTCTAAAGCTTTATTTTTCACGTCCGGTTTTATCTTCACATTTTTTGCGTTACTGAAATATCCGAATCTTTTCAAATATTTCTGAAAAAAAAAGAGCACAACGGTGTAAAGAAAACAAATTTACATGAAACTTTTTCACAATACCGAAGCCTATAAATGTAACAATTATTCACACTTTAAAGTTTATTTTTTCATTCAAACAATAAGGTAATTAACTATTTAAAAAAAATAATTTAGAAATAGATTTGTCCGAACTTGAAGAATTGTCATTATTCTTAATTTTTAAAAACTTTTTCTTTCATCTTACTTCGCTTACTTGTTTACTCCTATTAGTAGTAATTAAAAAACATAAGTCACACTTGTCTACAATGTTTCGCAAATTGACTACTTCATAAATGAAATGTGCCAATTTTTATGCATTTTGGCATGATAAATTCGAAGATGACCTTCAAATTAGATGATTGGTTCAAGATTTAGAGATATTTAAAGATATTCAGTCAGTTATCATACACATGAGTACAATGGATGTCTCCAAGAAAAATGATTTGATGTTCTGTTCTATGTAGACTACCAGAGTAATACACAAACACGTCAAGATAAAAAAAATATATGTGTACTAATGCGCATGCATATACTTTTGAAAAGAGGCCCCGGTTGTATTTTATTGAATAAAATACAAGCGGAAAATTCTCTTCAGAAATATATACCAGGTGTAACAGCACAATTGTCCAGATCGGATAAAAACAAAACTGTCCATTTGTTAGATTAAGGTTTGAACCGCTGTATCTTAGACATGATTAAAGATATCTTACTGGAATTCTCCGAGGCTTTTATAAAACGATTAGACTCTACTCTGAGCAATTAGTATGTATAATTAGTCTCCAAGCTTAACAGAAGAATCGTGATGAAATCGATCATAAACGAAAATTATATGTTCATCATTAATTAAGTATCGAAAGCCCATAAATGATTGAAATAAAGTTCAAACATATATATATATATATATATATATATATATATATATATATATATATATATATATATACAGGGTGTCCATAAAGTTCGTGTGCACTTTAAGAATTTATATTTGTATTTGCGATAGAAATAATCTGTAAAAAATGTTATAAAGTTTAATGTACCTAGTTTTAAGTATAGCTAAAATAACTAATGTGATTGCATGGAATTGCTGTAAATCAGTTGGCAAATGTTTTCCGTGAACTGCCAAAATCGTATTACCCTATGTATTGCTAATGATGGAGGACATGTGGAAACTTAAATAAAATTTCAATAAAACCTTAAAAAATATAGATTTACTTCTTTCTAATCCTTTTTACAAATTATTTCTATCGAAAATACAAATAAAGTTATAAATTTTTAAAGTGCACACGAACTTTATAGATACTCTGTATATATATATATATATATATATATATATATATATATATATATATATATATATATATATGTTTGAATAAAAACAGACCACTTTAAGGTTCCATGTAATAAGTTATTTCACCACAACCCCTTTAACAGGGCTATAGATCATCAGACTTTACTTCCAAAGGTTGAAATAAAAAAATGAAAAGAAATTCACACGTTTTTGATGGACCTCATCAAGCATATGTAAAATTAACAAAGTGGGGAAGTAAGGTGGGAGAGAGAAGATAAGATGTGAGTGGGTTAGGTGTACCAGGTTTCATTCAGATTCTAAGAATCTGAATGAAACCTGTCCTCGTGGAATGTAATTTATTAGGGTTGCTGTAGCTTCTTCCTTTAATGTCGGTATCACCCCTTACCCATCGATATCTAGAGACAAGACGCGTTGGCCTTAAACAACGTCTAGCCGACAGACAGGGGGTTAAGAATAAGGAATTGAAATGGTACACCTAACCCACTCATATCTTATCTTCTCTGCCACCTGACTTCCCCACTTCGTTGATTTTACATATGCTTGATGAGGTCCATCAAAAACGTGTGAAATTCTTTTCATTTTTCATTTCAACCTTTGGAAGTAAAGTCTGATGATCCAGAGCCCTGTTAAAGGGGTTGTGGTGAAATAACTTATTACATGGAACCTTAAAGTGGTCTGTTTTTATTCAAACATATCTGCTCTGAATCTTACATTGAGCTCTCTGGATATCATCCTCCTTGGGTCTACCCATGCGGATTACCTAGTTTTGCATAAAATATACATACATATATATATATATATATATATTCCAGGATCATTTTCCAACGTATTTAAGATGATCATTGCCCACTCTAACCATTTAGCTTTCTGTCCTGGAGCAACAAGTTGCTGCCCAGTTTCCATATACGATTTCATTTTCAAGTGCTTTTCACTGCTCTTTGGACTGTCAGAGCTGAAAATCCTCTCTCACATGCCAAACGTCTTATGAATTGAGGTTGGATTGAGTTGGATCTTTTCTAATTGATCGCTTTAGCTTTATGTTGAAATGATGATCCCTCTTGCTGTCGTGACCTCTTGATCCACTTTTCCTCTATATTTTTCCCTCTTTTTTAAGCTTATTCGCCGTTCTCTTGATGGTTCTTGAATGGACTTTGAAGATGGAAGCCAAAGTAGGGAGGTTGGTACCATTACTAATATCCTGAATTATCTTTTTCCTCTTAGCATTGCTCAGATAGGAATGCAATAGGTTTGACACAAAATGATTTTAAACTGTTCTCTTTTTATCTGAATAACTCAAAGGGTGTTTCAGTGATTCTTAGGACAAATGGTGTCAAGATGACTAAACATCTTATCTGAAAACCTGGAAAAAAGAAACTCAATTATTTTAGTGGGATGGACAATTATTCCATGCTGTTACACGATTTGGACAATTTTGCTGTTTAAACCTGATTCACACGCAATTCAGGGAGGAGCCGTCACTTCTAATTTTGTCTTTTTTAAACTGCCGAAGGATCATTTCTGGTACCAGTCCAACAATAATCATTCACTATTGATGGACTCCACCTGCACTGATGGCATTTCTTTATTGCTGCAATGTCTTGATGAAATTGTTCACCATACTCGTTTCTCACAGCACCACAATTTTGGGAGAAAAAAATGAAGCTGCTAGTCTAAGAAGTGGATCTTCAACATATTACAGACACAATGTTTGTATGACTTCAGAAGATCTTCAAACAGTTCTCTATAATCTTCGGCTCTTTTATTACCCAGAAATTGGTTAAAAGTCGGCGCTGCTTTCAAAAAAAAATAGGAATCTCTGGTGAATGCCGATCATTTTTAAATGTATTTTTAGTGTGATTTATTAAAATTTAGTTATTTAGTATCATAATACTAATCCACACAGTTTACCATATCCCCACCAAAAAAGTTTTAAGCAACACTCAGATAATGTTTTTATATTTGAATATTTAATTAAAAGTCAGTTTAGCTTCGTTTGGTCTTTAAGTGACTTCATTACATTACAGTAATTTTGTTAATAAAACAATACTTTTTTTAAAAAGTAATCCGTAAGATATTTTTTTCTGAGAAAAAAATGAATATTTGAAATTAATTAGAATTGTCCATATCCGCTTTTTAAATATTTTAAATAAATATAAATTAAAATAAAGACAACAAAATACAGTAAAATTGGATTATCTGAATTTTTGTAATGTAGAAAAATATGCATTTTTTTCCTTTGTGCGCAGTACTCAAATCTGGGAACCAACAAAGATGCCTTTCTTTATCTTTGCTTTACTTATCCTGATAAATTTATTCTGCAACTCCAGATTCAAACGGGCCGGATTCATCTATATTCCAGTCAAGGACATATTCCGAAAGGGAAACAAGAGTCTTGGTTCTGCCCAGATTAAGAACTGCGAGCTAGAGTTTCATTCTACATCTGGAAAAGATATATTCCCAAAGAGATACGGCACCATCTGCTTGTAAGCTACTGAGGAGGCAGTTAGCTTCGGCCCGGGCCTCTTCTAAAGAAAGCAACCTTCTCGCTTGGCTGCTGAAAACAAACTGAAAAATGCCCGTCGCTTTCGTCGCTCTATAGAGTGACGTCATTAAGCGGCCGTCACGTGATCCGCGACCTCCACTAAAGAGAGATAAGCCCCTTCTGCATCCTTTACACGCTCGTATCTGAATGCTGTCATTGTTTTTCTCATAACCTTCGCGAACTTTTTTTCATAAGGCAAGAGCGTGATGTGAAGAGGCAACAACAGTATTTTCTTTCACTCAACTAGTGGCGGATGCTGAACATTTTCCCACAAGATTTCACTTAGTCATACTTGACAGTTTCTCTTGAGAACTTCTGTCTCGGTTGTAACAGTCACAAAGAAAACAACAGTATTTGGTATATCCAGCTTGCAGTCATAGCAAGAGAGCAACAACCTTCAAAACTCTGCAAAGTTGCCAAATATGCTGATCATTATTAATACTAGTTGATTCATATTGTCATAGGTTTCTTTCACGTGGACTAGATGACCAACTAGGATTAAAGGTAAAACATTACCATTGTGTAACAAGACCGTTTTGAGACTTGTCTTCGAGGAATCAATGAACCAGTTACCCTGGATTTTAACTGATCCTCATCAGCATCAGCATCCATCGACCTCCCTCTGGTTGGTCGGAACTCCATTGACAATCCCTTTCCACACTGTTCGGTCCTGTATTGCCGTACCCAGACCCCCCCCCGTCCTGGGTACGACGATAAACTACGTCCAGCAGCAAGGCCTCTGATCAGGAGGTTTTGAGGAGCGTAGAACCACCTCTTAATTGCTGGTGCTCCCAGGTCCGCCCTGACCCTGGGTGTAGCACCAATTAGGGTCCCAGCTATGGGTAAATAGTTAACTCTTACCAGAAATACATTTTTGAAAAAAAAAATTATTACCAGCAATACATTTTTGAAGGAAAAATATTACCAGAAAAAGATTTTTGACAAAACAAAATATTACCAGCAATAAAAAAATTTTGTCGACATTAAATGACCCATTGAGGTTGATGTGCCGTAAAACAAAACAAACCAAATCCCCAGATCCCCATTGTCCAACCCTGAGTACCGAGCTATAGGGTCTGGGAAGGTCAATTTTCGTGAGAAGACACTTCCAGAAGGATGCCATAGGAGTAAGGATTAGATAGCCTCGTGTTCACAGGAATAAAAACATACAAAAAATAACACTTAAAGCATATTAAGTTGTAAATTAAATATAATTTCTTTATGTCTGTGTGTGTGTGTGTTTTAGTTATATGTGTTTTAAGGTTGTATGTAATAAAGGAAGAAAGTCATTTCGTCTCATGATAAGCAAGATAACGAGGAGGGGAGATGGACAACTTGACCCTCTTCAAAAGCGATTTGGGCGTTTTTTGGGCACGAAGTATCCGTTTTCAAGCAAGAAACATTTTCTCTTGCATGCTGGGATAACCTTTATTATTTTAGTTTTATTTATTTCATTTTCAACAAGTTTTACCGTCCTGGGTAAGACGATAAACTACATCCGACAGCAAGGACTCCGATCGGGAGGTTTTGAGGAGCGTGGGACTACCTCTTCATTTTTTGTGTTCCCAGGTCCACATTGACCCTGGGTGGTAGCACCTGTTAGGGTTCCAGCTATGGGCAAATAGTTAGGCCCCTACTGGGGTTAAAATACTATGAAAGTGTAAAAATAAGTTTTAATACTGGCAATATATTTTTGTAAAAAATTATTTCGAGCAATAAATTTTTGAAGAAAAAATTATTACCAACAATACCTTATTACCAGCTATACATTGACCCTGGGTGGTAGCACCTGTTAGGGTTCCAGCTATGGGCAAATAGTTAGGCCCCTACTGGGGTTAAAATACTATGAAAGTGTAAAAATAAGTTTTAATACTGGCAATATATTTTTGTAAAAAATTATTTCGAGCAATAAATTTTTGAAGAAAAAATTATTACCAACAATACCTTATTACCAGCTATACATTTTAAAAAAAAATATTAGCAACAATACATTTTTGAAAAAAGAAATTTGCCATCAATATATATTTGTAAAAATATTGACAGAAATACTTTTTTGAAAAAATATTACCAGCAATAAAAATTTTGTCGTCGTTAAATAAGGCAATGAGGTTGATATACCGGAAACCAAACCAAACCAAATTAATAAGTTTTAATGTTATTTGTTTTATTTTATTTATTATTATTATTAATTTTTAGTTTTATTTATTAATAATAATGTCTCTATAAATAATAATGTCCCTATTAATAATAATGTCTTTACACTCTCCAAATCATGGGCACTGCGAAGGGCATAGATTTTTTCCTTCCTAGTTATTCATTAACTGAGATTTGGTGCACAGGTATTACAGCAGATGGATAGTGACGAATTCTTTATTTTGGTCTCTAATTTTGCTTCCAAAATGCTGTTGTTAAGCCTTTCTCACAACAGGTGTCATATTACGCTTTTGAGATGCAAAAAACACTTCCACACACACATAACAGTAGTTATCAGCTTTGTTCGAACATTCATGGGGCATTTTTCACAGGTCAGTTAAATATGTGAAAACCTGAGTGGAAACGAGAATAATAATTATTTTATTAGGAGCGTAATTATATATAATACTGTTATTAGAAGCATAATAATTAATCTGACAAGGACAACTATTTTGATGAAATATACATATAGCACTAGTACCATATCTTGAAATCTAAAGCCAATCAACAATTTTTGATATCATTTTTATTTCCCATGACTCAAGATTATCTACGATTAGCTATTTTTATTTTTGAATCTTTCATGTTGTAGACCAGTGTTATCTATATTTTTAGATAAAGCATTACCAATGGTTATTAATATTTGTCAAGTTTATTTTTCATCTTATTTTCCTTATTTTTTCTGAAATCTAAACAATCCTAGCACCCGCACATGCACCCCCAGTTGTCTGTTAATGAACTTCTGCTAGCGCCGGCTAATAGGTGTAGCCAAAGCAATATAAATGAAAAGAACGCATTCTCCTTTTTTTTTCTCTCTTCACCCACAAAATGCCGCAGAAACAAAACGCGTCTCGTTCCCCTCTAGGTGTGGAGACATTTAGACACCAGCGAATCACAGAAATTACTCAACATTTATAATGTCCTAAACTTAATTGAATACAGACAAGTATATCTAATAATTCTATAATTAATTCTTCACAATTTTTCATGCGTACTTTGCACACGTATATGTAAGAAAAAGGATATCGCGACACACTTTGATTCACTTTTGTTGTATTCTTTCAAATTAATTTGGTCAGGCAATAAAAATATTATCGTTAATTATACGTAATTGTGTGTATGTTTATACTTGATCCCTGATTTAAAAAAAAAATACTCCAATGAATCCGCTATCTTATCAATAATTTAGTAAAGAGTAACTTTTCCCTTCTTTTCACGCGGTCAAAACGGAATAGTCCATTATTCATGAGGTATTGCCAGGAGACGCTAAACACTACTTTCTTCTTTCGTTCTTTCTTTCTTTCTTTCTTTCTTTCTTTCTTTCATTCATTCATTTTCACGCTGAAACCATCTAGTATCTTTTCCCCTTTTACAACGTGATCGAAACTGAATAGTCCATTATTTGTGAGGTTTTGGCAGAAAACGTTAAACACTTCTTCCTTTCGTTCTTTCTTCCTTTCTTTTAGTAGATCTTTCTTTCTTTCTTTCATTTTCACACTGAAACCATGTAGTATCTTTTCCCCTTTTCCAATGTGATCGAAACTGAATAGTCCATTATTTATGAGGTATTGGCAGAAGACGTTAAACACTTCTTTCTTTCTTTCTTCCTTTCGTTCTTTCTTTCTTTCTTTTAGTCTATCTTTCTTTCTTTCTTTCATCTTCACACTGAAACCATGTAGTATCTTTTCCTCTCTTCCCACGTGATCAAATCGGAATAGTCCATTATTTATGAGGTATTGGCAGAAGACGTTAAACACTTCTTACTTTTTTTCTTTCTTTCATTCATTCATTTTCACACTGAAACAAAGTAGTATTTTTCCTCTCTTCCCTCGAGATCAAAACGAATAATCTATTATTTATGAGGTATTAACAGGACGTAACAGTCGTGCGAACTAATGGAGGGAGGGACATGTACAATTATAATAAAACAATTATATTACATTCTTAGAGTTCAAGAGAATAAAATTTCAAGTATCTTTATAAATTACAAACAATTTTTTCTTCAGCGTAGAAAAATAAGATAACGGATCGTGAACATGGGTTTATTGGTGATACAAAAATGTACAATTTGTTTACAACTATTTCACCTGTCTTATTGATATGTCTGATCGATTAGCGAAGGTCAAATCAGTAGCTCAAAAATGTTGTTAACTAGGTCAAGAAATGGATTGTTAATTTTAACACCGCCCAAACAAAACTATTCTTTTTTAACCGTCAGGAAGAACCTTTTCTGCCTTCCATCAACATAGATAATGCTAACCTCCAGAGTGAGACCTTACGACTTATCGCTGACATGAAGGGGAAAGATTATATTAAATCAATTGTTAGGCCCTCTGCTAGGAAAGTTGGTTCACTCTATCGTGAAAGACAATTTCACTAGCCAACCAATCTATCTTACATATTTATAAGTCTACCATTCGTTCATTCATTGAATATTTCCAATACTTCTGGTCTGGTGCTCCTACTATATATTTAAAGATTCTTGATAAAATACAAAGAAGAAACTGCAATGTTAGTAGTCCTGACATGGCATCTCGTCTTCATTCACTTTCCCACCGCTGTAATGTAGCTTCCCTTTGCCTTTTCTATAAATACTTTCATAGTAATCGTTCTTATGAGCTACCCTCTTTCGTTTGGTTTGGTTTATTTTGTTTTATGGCATATCAACACCTCAATGGGTTATTTAATGTCAACAAGATTTTTATTGCTGATAATATTTTTTATCTATCTATCTCAGTATTTATATTTATCTATCTCGGTATATATTTGTTCTGTTTTACGGCATATCAACACCTCAATGGGTTATTTAATGCCGACAAGATTTTTATTGCTGGTATTTTTTTTTCAAAAATGTATCGCTGGTAATAATTTTTCTTCAAAATTTATTGCTGGTAATAATTATTTACAAAGTAAAGTTTTTCTAGTATTAAAATCTATTTTTACACTTTCATAGTGTTTTGACTCCAGTTTGGGGGTTAACTACTTAGCCATAGCTGGGACCCTAACAGGTGCTACTACCCCGGGTCAAGGTGAACCTGGGAACACCAGCAATTAAGAGGTGGTTCCATGCTCCTCAAAACCTCCTGATCAGAGGCTATGCTGTTGGACGTAGTTTATCGTCTAACCCAAGATGCGGATGTAGTTTATAGTCATACCCAGGACGGCCCTCTTTGGTATCTGGTATATTATGAATTTAAACACAGTACCAGATTGGCAATAACGTTTTATCCTTTTACAGTTTAAATGGCTAGATGCAATCATAAGTTATTTTCTAACAGTTTCTTCTCGCTTGTGTAACTCTCTTCCGACTTCTATCTTTCCATTCAAGTTTTATCTTCAAATAATTTAAAAGCATTGTCAATCCTTACCTTTTGTTTTCTTAATTCTTGTTATTTTATAGTTCTCGCAACTTAATAATGTTTTCTTTTTCTTATATTTTCTCATGCTAAGTAACCTCCTTGTGTCTTAGTGGCTTTATTGTCTTACGTGGGGTGAAACCATTAAATAATGTATGTATTTGAAACTTTTCAAAACAAGTAAAAATTCAGGAAAGATAAACAAAATGGTCATTGACTTACATCTGTCGAGATTTTCTTTCTGGCTTCAGTTCCCACGAGCAAAATTGCAGTAAAAAGAAATGTAAATATGAAGAGACGAACAAGAGCGGCCATTTTGAAATGGAGAGACAATGATGTCGGTCGATAAGAATGATTTTGAGAAAATATGGCGGATGTGTCTCGTTTTGATTTTTGTTTTGAGGTTGGTTCTTTTTGGGGTTTTTTTGGGGTTTTTTTTTTTTTTTTGTTTTTTTTTGTTCTTTTTTTAGCTAATCAGCTTTTCTGTTTATTCTTGTTCCCAGAAGATCTTATTTTTGGCTTTTATTACTTTATCTTTTGATTTTTGCCAATATTCTTTTTTGTTCTATGTTTTAAATCGTATTCTATGAAGTTTTAACCAAAAATGACTTCTGTTTTTCTGAAACTCCAACAGTCAAGCTTATCTGATGTTCCTGAAATCAAAAGAAATAATGTTACATATAATAATTATAGATGGTTTTAAAGGTAGGAAGGGCATCCATACTCAATGTTAGGCTGTCCCCCACCCCGCATAATTTGGTCGTATACAAATTTAAAGCAATAAACACACGCAGGAATATATGAACTGAAAATATATGGATTAAATCCGACTTGTTTATGACTTAAACATATATATATATATATATATATATATATATATATATATAAAAGGCAGTGTGTGTGTGTGTGTGTGTGTGTGTGTGTGTGTGTGTGTGTGTGTGTGTGTTTGTAACGAATGCACGGCCGCAATTTTCGACGGATTTGCACTAAAATTTACATGCACATGCTCCAAGTTAGCGGGAAGGCCAAGACCGACTTTGCATTTCCCAACTCCCATCAATAGTGCAAATAACCGATTTTTTCATGCTTCTACGGCAGTTCTCATGTAGTTTGCGGCCATTTTCTACTGGCCAGTGTAAGAGCCTATAGCTGGCTGCCACGAATAGGCAGGAAGATTCTATTGGCCAGCATGAGAGCCAACAGCTGACTGACACAAATGTTAACTAGCATGCTAGCATGCAAAAAAAATCGATAGCTGCATTTGTCACAAGTGGGAAAAATTTAAATCTGCATGGCACTTTACTCCAACTGGCTCATTCGCTTGCTTAAACTCAACTGATTCTGATTCCGCAGAACTAGGTTGGGTGTGAAAAAGTGTTTGTTGTTAACATTCTTTTTTCATTCGGTTTTTTCGGGTACGAGGCCTTTTTTAAAGCTGGTCGTTTTGTGTTCATTTCGTTTAGTTCTTTTTTCGTAACAGATTTAATGTTTAGTATAGAGCTTAGAAAAAATCCGCAGAAAATAGGCAAGAAGGGATGCATGTAGCAACATCAGCACGGCAAAGGGCACTTCTTTAAAGGCAAGGAAGGGCAAAAATATTTTAAGTCAAGTGATAGCGATTGGTTTATGAGTCGTACGATTTTTTAATCAAGCACGGGCAACGCCGGGCCATGCTGTTAGTATATATATATATATATATATATATATATATGTGTGTGTGTGTGTGTGTGTGTGTGTGTGTGTGTGTGTGTGTGTGTGTTTAAGTAAGAAACAAGTCGAGAAATGAGCAGATATGAATGTACGTGAGAGAATCAGGGAAGATTGTAGTTTAAAGACAGTAAATTCGACCTTGCTAACTGAACGCACCTCTGTGACTAAATACTTTAAAGGCACGTCAGGCTATATGACGGTTCCGTATAGGATACAGGTTCGATTCCTGTCGGCGGACGAATATTTTCTATGAAAATTTCTCGGACATTCAGACCGGTAAATGTTGTTTAATACTGTTTATTATAAACAGAAAATTTACTTAAATATTTGTATCTATAAAAAGAATGTATAAACATAAAAATTATTTATATATATAATGGATTTTCATTAATCAGACGTTATTTTTACTGGATAATGGTATTTGAGTAGATGCTTTGTTTATTCATTAAAAGTATACTTAATTATTTTCACCTACCGGTCTGAATATTCGGAATATGAGTATCCACTAAAAATAACGTTTAAAGTGACACACACACACACACACACATATATATATATGATAAAATATAATTTTAAGGTATGCTATATTTATGGATTAAAGTGCTCAATATCAAGGAGAGAGCGTATATAAATATAAACATGAACATTGAAGTCAACACCCAGAGGCGACAGTCTGTTTCATGCTTGAACGCAATCGTCTCATGAAACAAACTCTCGCTTCTGTGTGTTGACGTCAATGTTCAATGTCCATTTTATATATATATATATATATATATATATATATATATATATATATATATATATATATACGTACCTCCACAGAAACGCGATACCTAAGGTTTCAAATGAATTTTTAATAGAAATCTTTCTTGAAGCTTTAATTTTAGTTTCAGTTTCACGCTAATAGATTAAATTTAATATTTGCAATAACTAAAATACTTCAATGTATTTCAAAACTATTTTAAATTAACTGAAAAATGTTTTCATTTTGAAATCGCTGATAATCGTTGATTTTAGTGCCATTTTTATCCATCATCAGAATGTAATTCTCTTCGCTTAAAAATCTTTAAAAATAAAACAAAATATAATTTTCTCAAACTTTATTTGAGCAATATTAACTGATTTAAAATTTAATTAATCTGATTTGAAACAAATATTACTTTAAGTTTAAAATATCGTAAAAATGCTTTTTTTTTTACCACGGCGGTCGATGTCTATTTAAGGTATTGACAGCTTGACTAACAGACGGAAGTTTATCTAATTTTTTTCTACGGTGGTCATATCTGTAAAAATTAGTCTGGGAATATAACATGAGTGCCTTTTTATATAATTTTTAACTATGCAATAAGCTAAAAAAAATTAGGAAAATATTCTAAGTAATCTAATGTTTTATTGAATTTTACTATAGTTATTGCTCTTAATATTTAATAATGTCGTGTATGGTCATCCGTATCTACAAAATTCCGGACGATTATAAATACAAAAGAATTCAAAATTCTTTCAAAATAATGATGAATCGTCATAAGCTTTCCCATTTATGTTTAGAAAATATAGTTTTTATTTAATAACAATATTACTTAACTGGTACAATTTCAGAAATTGTACCAGTTAAGTAATATTGTTATTAAGTAAAAACAGAAACTTAAAAGATTTAAAACTTTATGAATTATTCTATTTAAAATTTTAAAGTGTAAACAATTCTTGTAAAATTCATTATTCATCAATTTTTTTTTTCAGACATTAGTATCCATAACTTATTCATAAAACCAATTAAACGCTTTTCTAATTAAATAATGTCTTAGCTTTATTGATTTTTTTCATTTTACGATTCAGAGCAAATTTTCGGTAACTGGGAGTCCTGTTTTACAAAAAGAAATTGATGACATATTCTCCAAGGACTTTTGCTTTTAACTAACATGAACATTAATCTGTACAAAATTAATTTCTCGACAATTCCATAAAATTAAATAAGTGGGGGTTAACAGACGTAGAAAAATGATTTTACCATGATTTGATATATAAAATACATTTATAAAATAAATTAATTCATTTGTAAATAAGTCCTCATTCATTATTCTATCTGGTTTTAAACTTATTTTCGACGATTGGAGACCTTGCTTATCAATCAACCTTCGTAATTTTAAAGAGAAATAAATTTACTTTTTTATACCAGTTTCACTCAGATACAGGGGGTGCTGAGAGTGAAAGAATAAGAAAAAGAGAAACATTATATGTCATATAGGAAGAAAATGAGTAACTGCCGACAAAAAAAACACGTGAACTTTGAACTTTGAAATCTAGAACATTGCATAAGCAGTAAAAACGAACATTTGAAATGCTTTGCATTTACAGAAACACATATGCATACTCACAGACAACTTAACCCCCTGAAGATGGTCTCAGATGAGATTGAAAAGACTTGGTAAAATAAAAACTAATCGAAAGAATATTTTGGTATTTTTCTTAATCAATTTTCTCAGGCTACCAAGAAATTAATCCGTGAACTTGAAAGAATCACAACGAAAACTAATCGATATATGACTAAATTATTTCACCAAACCTGTTTGAATATGTGTGTGTGTGTGTGTGTGTGTGTGTGTGTGTGTGTGTGTGTGTGTGTGTGTGTGTGTGTGTGTGTGTGTGATATAGGAAGAAAATAAGTAACTACTGACACCCACGTTCGATCGTAACACTCTGGAATTATGAATATATGTTTTTCCACCAGGTGTATAAATAGCGGTGTCAGGCTACTGACTGGAGTGATTATTGAGTGGAACTATCCAGTCGAATTAGTGTGAATTATTGTGCATCGATGATTTGGGTTTTGATTTAGGATTTACCGGACGTTAAGCCGAGCCGAGCCGCGCTACTAACAAGGTATTCACTGAAATGGTTAATTATCTTTGGTTGACTTCTTTGTTCTTGTTAAGTATTTATTTGCGGTTGTAATTAACCCTAACACTAACCATCAATTAAGGTTACACCACTACTAACCATGGGTATATCATACCCGATTTTGAAAATATAAAAATAAATATTAAATATAAATCTTTATTTGAAATATTTTACATGCAGGCACTTCAAACTTTGTACTTTGAGTTAACATTAATAGGAACTGAAAAACATTATTTAGGTAAGAAAATCAGGTACTGAAAATTGTAATTAAAAATAGGAAAATTTGCGCTGGGTACTATATACCCATGTTTAGTGTTCTAGGGTTAAATACTGTTTTATTTTAACATTGAATTCTTGAGTTATACTTAATCATAAACGGCCACCGTACGTCACAAACTAACATAAAGATTTTGCCGATAGAACTTTTATGTCTGGGGCATTTTTTTCTTATTATATGCTATTTTTTTAACGAATCTGTGGCGACACTTATAAATACAGGGTGAGATGAATAAATTGAGGCCATTTTATATCTTTAATTTCGCGCATGCGCGTTTTTTTTTTTTTGCTTTTGATTTTGTCGACTGCACAGTATAGTAGGGTCAGTTGGGCACTGCCTGTGAGAAAAAAAGCAACATGACGCAATTCACACCGCCAGAAATTTGGAAACGGTATACTGTACTGCTTAGCAGTCGCGTCGGAAGCTCCAGTACGAATATTTCAGAGTGTTTGGATGTCATTCTGAAGACAGTGCCGAGGATTCGGAAAGAGTTGGATGATATATCCAGCTAACATTATTACTATTGATGGCAACGTTACGCCTACATCCATCTTCCCATAGGGCCTCCAGCTCAACTTGAGAAGGTACTGCTGTCCTGGATCAAGTAGGTGGCTGCTGAAGGACCTAAGCCTAACAACAGGACTCTGCACCATACCACACAAGCAGGAGAACCCAGTTATGCTGTCAGACAACATTTGCGACATCATCCCTTCCTCATTGTATTGAAATATAAGCATAAAGTTATCAGACCTTGCAACCCCCTTGTTTATTATGTTTGACGGTCAGTTGTGCAAGAGACCCCACTAAAACTTCTTTTAACACCGAAGTTAAACTGAAGACAAGGATTATGGCAGCATTCACCAACTTAAACAAGTAGACAGTCTAGAAGAGTTGCAAGAGATTCCGAAGTCGTCTGGAGGTCGTGGTTGAAGCCAATGGTGATTTTATTGAATAAATTTACTCTTTAGTATTCTGAGCTATTTTTATGTAATTCTGGTAAATATATCTGTTAAAATGAAATATATTCATTTTTGCGTAATTTAGACGACAATTTATCCATCGCACCTCATACAAATATATATATATAAATATATATATATAAATATATATATATATATATGGCCTGACGATTGCATATAGCATGAAACAGACTGTCGCCTCTAAGTGTTGACTTCTATGTTCACTTTTATATATATATATATATATATATATATATATATATATATATATATATATATAAGAGAATAATATATATTTTTATATATCAAGAACAATATTAGGGAAATTTTATGACAAAGTAGAAAAAGTTTATTTGTGACGCGTTTCGTTTTTCGGGAACTCATCGGACTAAATTTTTTATATTGACTAACATAACAAATTTAGTCCAATGAAGTCCTGAAGAACGAAACCCGTCACAAGTAAACTTTTTTTCCATTTTGTCATACAATTTCCCCAATATATATATATATATATATATATATATATATATATATATATATATATATATATATATATATATATTAGAGAGCAAAAATTTGTAGTATTTTTTCTTTAATCATTACGCAAAGAATTTTGAGAAAATACCCAAATTGTTTTCCCACGACCCAGAATATTTAATTTTAATATCAATTTCATTATTCCATCTGGTCGAAACCTTGTTTTATAGAACTTAAGACTTTATTTATAAATCAATACCCTTAATTTTGAAGAGAATTTTTTTTTATTTTGAAACCAGTTTTAATATTACATCTGGTCTAGAACATTTTTTAATTTGTTGATCTTATATAATCCTTTGTAATATATATATATATATATATATATATATATATATATATATATATATATATATTTAAAAAGCGAAACTATTTTCGATCGGAATATTTAAGTAAATTATATGAATTTTATCACATTTTGGGGAAACATTATTACCCTACCATTTACCTCATCTTCGTCCGTAAGACCTGAGAGATTTTTTTAGCCCAAACCTTTTTAAAAAATTGGGTCCTTATATACAATTAATTATACATATATTTGTGTGTATTTATGTCTGTGCAGAATAAGTAATTCGTTTACTTACCAACAACGTATCAGATGTTTCCTCCGAAGGGTCTGCTGTAGAACAAAAAAAATGCACAAAAAAAAAACTTTCAGCTCTTTCCTATAACCAACATCCGACGGTAAGGGCGTCGCGACACAACCTCTTTCTCAAGCCTGCGCTGTTACTCGACTCCTGCGAGAAGGAAACTCTACCCAACACCAGTTCCAACCAAGCATCTCCAACTAGCATTATTGTTACAGGCCCACACGGTGCCAGTGAAATTTCTTCTCCCCCAACGTTCCGCAGTTGGCTAATATGTTTGATATTAAAACAATGGCTACCATTCATAACTCTCCACCCTTCTGTCACCATGTAGCCGGACATGACACACGCACACATACACATTCATATATGTACAGCTATTGATATAGATACACATGCACACATATACAGACATGAAGATATAATTACACACATACACACACAAATATATATATATATATATATATATATATATATATATATATATATATATATATATATAATGGTTGGCCACTAATATCCGAGGATGCTCGTCAACTAGGGTGGCTAGCCAATCCTTGTTTCAGACGACGGCTCAGGCACATCTGTGTTTGTTCAACACCCAAAGAGCCCAGTTCTGTGGTTCATACTGCAACTATGCTGAGCGCACCTTAGTTACAGTTTCTGAGAGAGAGCGTGATCAGCAGACTGAATGAACGAGGCCGGCACGCTCGATCACGATGACTTGTGACTTCGTGCTAGCTCCGTACTAGATTCGACGGCTCCCCCAAAGAGTTCCGTCTATCCAATTTCGCTCTGAAGGCTTGGGTCAACCCGTGATATGGTTTTCAGGCACTTTCAAAAGATTCCGCCTCCCCACCCTAGATCGATAGCATCAAGAAATCACTTTCCTGACCAATCGACCATGGTGAACGTAATGAACGTTATAACCACTCGGCCACATGCCCATGACACACACACATAGATAGATAGATAGATAGATAGATAGATAGATAGATATATAGATAGATAGATAGATAGATAGACACACACACACACACACACACACACACACATATATATATATATATATATATATATATATATATATATGATGGATGTAATGACGTACAGGATGTGTAAAAAACAGCAGAAGCAACACTGGTCTTCATTGACACTTGAAAACCCAAGCTGAACAGACTTTACAGAACAGGCCAGGTCCTGTACAAAACAACTCAGTTTTCCACACCTGCAATACGCATAAGATTCAAGAGCCGTCGTCGTTCTCAGGAGAACAAAAAAATCATCTTATCACTGACGGTCATACTGGTTTAACGAGTCGACAGCCACCATCGCAGGTCGACTTTGGAACCGGGGTATTGCACACAATTTTAAAGTTGGGGTTTCATATGATAAATAAAAACACATATTTTGTTTCAAAATCCTTATTGTTTTTTGAGAAAATAAGTTTAAAGATTACATTTAGCTTCACAATCGTAGCGTTGGAATCAATGAAAGCCTTAGAGCACAGCCTTATAAAATTTATACATAAGTTTTATAAATTTTACATATTATAAGTGTTACAAATTGTATATGGACAAGATGTATGGCACAAGCACATTATTGTTAAATCATTGTGCCATCAACTAAAACCTTCATTTACTTCAAAGGGAAATTATATTGAACAATTTAGCTATATTATGATGTAATATATTATACAGTAGTTTTCAGTTTATTTTCAATAAACAATGCAAATTTAAAAACATTTTGTCTTATAATTTGTGCCCAGTAGTTTTATGGTGTTATATACACTTTTATCTATATTTTGTTTTTATTAATTATGATTTAACAAATGATCTAACAAATCTTCATTGTGCAATCTTTTACAATTTTGTACAGTTTCTATTTATGGAATACATTAAATAATTATATACATTGCTTGTGGTTTTGCATACATCTTGCTTTCAATATTCTCCAAGCCTTCTTTCCTCATTAGTGTTTCTTTCTGATTATAATTATAAGTCTCATTTATTTCTAAAATTTTGTTCTTGCCCACATGTTCAGTTCGTGGTATTCTCAGCATCAGTAAAACCACATTTTTGTTGCTTCAAGTCACCTGTTCAATATTAATCCCTGAATGTTTATCTGGCATTTATGGAGTTAAAATTCACTATTGTAGTACGAGCAGTGACAGGGAGGGGGATAAGTTAAAAAAGATATATTTGGTTTGTAAAACTATTTTTACATTCAATCAGCTGTGCATATATATATATATATATATATATATATATATATATATATATATATATATATATATATATATATATAAAGAATGTAAGTTTTTTTTTCATATAACCCAAGACATATAATGGTATAGCCACAAGCCTCCTCATCTGAATTTAAAATTTAGAAAATCAAAGGACTGTGAAACCAAAGAGCTGTGTTAACATAAATAAACGTTCTTAAAGCTTCCAGTTGCATTTTCGACTTATTTTTCATATCCATATACATATATATATATATATATATATATATATATATATATATACTGGAATTCTCCGAGGTTTCTATTAAACTATTGAAATCTACATTGAACAATAAGAATGTATTTTAGCTCTAAGTTGAAATGATGATCTCCTCTCCCTGCTGTGATCTCCTGAACCAGTTTTCCTCTCAACTGTTTCCTCTTTTCTAAACTTATTCGCCGTTCTCTTGATGGTTTTTGAATGGGCTTTGAAGCCAGAGTATGAATGCTCGTTCCATTACTGAATGATCTTTTTCCTCACACCATTGCTCAGTAGGGAAGACATAGTTGGGTGACACAAAACGGTTTTAACCTGTTCTTTTCTAGCTGAATAACTCAAAGGGTTTTTCAATGATTCTTACAACAAATGGTATTAAGATGGCTAAACGTCTAAACGTCTTATACGAAAATCTTGAATAAAAGTAAGTCAATTAATTTAGGTTTTTTTTAGATATAAAACATTTTTGAGGATGGACAATTATCCATTGCTGTTACACGGTTTGGACAATTTTGCTGTTACACCCGGTTCACACACACACACACACATACACACACATACACACACACACACACACACATATATATATATATATATCTTGTTACAAACTTCCTATACCTTTCTTCTTTTTTCAGATATACGTATATAATTTCATTTAATGCTAGCAGGCTTCGCCCGCTCTCAATCGTTTCGCAAAGTATCATATATTCACTACTTGAAATATTTGAAACAAAAATTTTAAATGAACATTTAATTCATAAATTGACTTGTTATAGTTAAGGAAAGTTTTTACAAATAGATGCCTCGTGGGAGGACAGTAAATACTTACTCTTTTTGAGTAAGGTCGCGGCAACTTATCATCTCTCAGTTGCGTCTCTGTCTTTGGACAGAGTGCGCTCAGGGGCTTCTCTGTCAAATGACAGAGGGGCAACTGAGGAAATTATACTGAAGTGGTGCCCAGCCCTTGGGAACAGCTGCCCGAGGCCGGGCCCTCCCATTGCACCAGAGGGAGGGATTGGTGCTCGCACCGAGGCCAGTGTACCGACGGTTGCGGGGGCTGAAGGGAATTTTTGTTCCTGTCCCGGGCGTACGCGCTCGGGTCCCCACCTAAAAATAGACCTTGTGTTACATCTCGTCCTAATGGAGGGACAGAGTAAATACCGCGCGTACCTTACTCTTTTTAAGTAATTTCACATCTAATCATCCCTCAGTTGCGTCTCTGTCTTTTTTCATTTTCATTTTGTATTATTCATTCTTTTCGTTTATTGATGTTTTATTAACATCGTAAAAAATTGGGGGAGAAGATTTGCTTAGTTCGCTTATTTAATAGATTCTTTTTGTCTGGGAAGATAATTAAAGCTATTTATTCGTCCAATGTTTAGATTACTTGCCGTAGTCTATTCTGTTATTTAAAAAGCAAGTAAAATAAATTAACCCAAACAAATAAATAAATAAATAAATCAACAAGCCACACCCGCATAATAACCACCAGAATAGATTACCCACAATGCACCACTGACCCATATATAAATAGCCGAGAAAAATTCCAGCATTCAAGGCTTGACTATTGCGTCCAGCATGAAACCTGAGTGTTGTCTCCAATGTTCACTTATATATACATATATTAGGTTGGTGCAAAAATAATGTCGTTTTCTCTTATTGTAACATATGTGAGAAAACGACATTATTTTTGCACCAACCTAATATATATATATATATATATATATATATATATATATATATATATATATATATATATATAAGAAAAACAAACCACTTTAAGGTACCATTATAATAATTTATTTCACCAGAGCCCTTTTAAAGGACGCCGGATCATCAGATAGTCACTTCCAAAAATGAAATGAAACGAAAAATGAAATTAAAATTGATGGGTAGTGTAATTTTTTGTAATTTAACAGAGGGTGCAAAAGGGATAGTTAAAGAGACATGGTAGAGTATTTTTATAGGACGCCGGATCATCAGATAGCACTTTCAAAAATGAAATAAAACGAAAATATATATATAACAGTCACTAAACACTCAGCACCTGAAGATTGCGTTTGGTATGAAGCCCAGACTAGTGCAAACGGTGTGAGATAATATGTATAATATAATATATATATATCTACCGAC
>OZ010614.1:11792345-11839845 GCA_963932145.1 Acanthosepion lycidas
CAACAGTCAAAGCATAGAATTGCTGATCATTAAACGCCGTCTTCGATGGCATGTGGCAAGAATGAAAGGGTCAAGTTTTCCACGTCAAGTCTTATTCAGTGAGCTCACTTCAGGAAAAAGACCATCTTCGAAGATACATGAATCAATTTAAAACAACACTACCACAAGCACAAGACCGTGCCAACTGGCGATGTTCCATCAATAAAAGATCCAAAAAGTTCGAAGCCACCGGAAAAGAAAAGTAAGAAGTCAAACGATAAGCGATAATGGCTCCACAAAATCGACATCGTCCTCCACCAGCATTACTATGCAGTCAATGCCATCGGCTCTTGCAAGAATTGGTCTGCTTAGTCATCAAAGCCATCATCATGAAGGAAGCGATCAGAAAAGAAATTAAATTCTTGGATAGGAGATAAAGCTGCTGACGACTGAGGTATTTATTTCAGGGTTTCACTTGTACGGCCGGAGGTGGGGTAGTAATGTAGGTAATACCTGGGGACAACTTCTGCCATAACAGATTCGCAGATCATCTTTTTTCCTTCAATTGCCGAGAGCTCTTTCTGTTGGTTTCAATCGTCGGAAATGACTACTAAAAGCTTCCCCCCTCCCCAAATTTATAAACAAACCCTTAAGATGCATCTGGAATTTCTTTCAAGACAATAAAAATGGACAACCCACGGTCACATTTTCTTGTTTTGAAGTCAGAATGCTGTAATCACTTGACTGTATCCCTTTTGCGTGTGAACACTTTGTTACTGCCCTATTGTGGTTCATGGCAACATTCAAGATAAAATAGTGAAATGGCTCACCGGTTCCTTTTGTACCAGGGATGTTGATGTCACCCTGTCCCTCCTCTCAACGGTTCCTCCACCAACTGGTAAAGACGTTTAACTTTGAGACACACCATGAATCACAATTACAAAAGATTGATTCTTTTTTTATTTGCTTGTTTAACGACATATCAACTCCTTATGGGTCATGTAATGCTGAAATTTAATTTTCTTGGAAGTAATAGAAATATTATATATGTTATTCTGCTTTCACAGTTGAATACATGGTAGTTGATACTCATGTTTGTGTGAACATAATTACTGGAGGCAGTGATATGTGTATTTTCTGTTGTAGTTTTGTTGAAGTTATATAGTGAAATTGTAGGATATTATATGGATTAACTCTTTGAGTTCTGCGTTCCTGAACAATCAGGCATTCTGCCTGAGTTCCTGAGTCAAAAATCTCAAATGTAATGTTTCACGATAGATATAAAAATAGTTACAAATGTTTACCCACCATTCAACCGTGACTGGACATTTTTCTCTACCACTGTTCAACCGGCGGTTGGGCATTGCGTCATTTTTCTCTACCACCGGTAAAGCGGTGGTCAGGGCTTAAAGGGTTAATGTCATGAAAGAGTTCTGTCATGTTGATTGATGTATTGTTGGTAATTTTACTATAAATAGGTATTGTTGATAATTTTTTTATATAAAAATGTATTGCTGGTATTTTTACTATAAAATATATTTTTATACTTTCATAGAGTTTTGTCTTTGTTTGAAGGTTCACTATTTGCCTAGAGCTGGGACCCTGACAGGTTATACTACCTCTGGTTAGTGTGGACCTGGGAACAACAGTAATTAACAGGTGATTCCACGTTCCTTATATCAATATATGTGATATAATATATATATGTGATATATATATCACGTGACTGGCTCAAACCTTACTGAGCGGGAAATTTCATTCCTCGTGTGCAGGATATCTGATTGGTCGGAATTGACCAATCAACGAGCTAGTTTTGAGGAGATTAACCAATGAATGCTTGTCGCATGATTTGTATGTATGATGGTGATGATAATTATTACACACTAACGCCGAATGCGAATATAAAAAGACGAGATACACGCCCGTAATAAAAAAAAATATTTAATAAAGCAAATACAACTTACATACATGTGGTATTTACTCTTTTTCCCCACTAGGACGAGATATGACACAAGGTCTATTTTTAGGTGTGGACCCGAGCGTGTACGCCCGGGACAGGAACAAAAATTCCCCTGAGCCCCCGCAACCGTCGGTTGCACTGGCCTCGGTGCGAGCATCGATCCCTCCCTCTGTTGCAATGGGAGGGCGCGGCCTCGGGCAGCTGTTCCCCAGGGCTGGGTACCTCTCAGTATTATTTTGCTCAGTTGCCCCTCTGTCCTTTGCCCCTGAGCGCACTCTGTCCAAAGACAGAGACGCAACTGAGCGATGATATGAAAACGTGAACTTACTCAAAAAGAGTAAGGTACACCTTACATACACATATTAAAAAGATTTACACATGTCCCAAAAATAAATGATTGTTCACACAGTTCAAAGGACGAGAATGTTTAACAGAAAGACGATCAAAGCGATACACATACCAGCCTTATGACCTTTGACCGTTCGTAACAAGGTGAATCACAATTACTTTTTTCTCTACATTAGGCTGTGTACCTGTTGTCCATTTTCCACGTGTGCGGACGCTCACGTAGTTAGAAAGGTATTAACCGTTCGCCAAACGGAAACAAAAAAAGAAAGAATTCTCCTCTCTAAAGGGGATGTACTCCCATGCGTTCAACCAAAAAGAAAATAACCGTTGTCTCCCTACAGCACCATGTATGACATCTATATATGACGAGACTAAGAACATGACTTGAGTTTTTAGGTTAACGTTTTGGTTTTGTAGCCATTTGTGGTATTGTGCAAAACTACAGCTGGCACAATCTATTCTATATTCAAATTTCTTTTCTCCTACACTAAATTTGTTACAACCGATTCATAAATCAATGTATTTAAAGTGTTTAGCATTTATTAATTCCACACACCCTCATTTTTTTTAATAATAGATTCAAGATATATGCTATCAGTTTTCATTCAAAATCCAAATAATACATTGTTTTGGAAAGGTTTAACTTGATCCATACTTACTGGAACACTCGATAAAGGGTGTTGATTTCTTTGTTCAAAACTATTCTTATCCCAGCTATGAATACGTATGTCACAGGCATAGGTTGTTAATGGCTTATGTAAGCCGAAAGCTTAGATTGGATTAAAAAATATGGATCAATATTGTGATTTTCTTTCTTCGTTTAATGATAATATTATTGAGCTTATCAGACGTTATGAAAAGAATTTACATAAAATAAATAGACAACACTAGTCTATATTATTTAATGAAACATGTATGAATACACACACACACATACACACACACACACATATATATATATATATATATATATATATATATATATATATTGCAACAAATGATAATTAAACGCAAATCTTTATATATAACTAGCTTAGAGGCCGCCCTATCCTGCGTGGTGGGGAGCTCTTGATTGGGCCTTCATCACAATAGGTAAGGAGTAGTAGATGCGTTAGGCAACAATAAACTACAAAAGAACTGAAAATTGATCGTTGCACTAATTTAAGCTTACCTTTTTAAAAGTTCAACGATAATTCTCCTGCCGCCACTTGATTTAAACACAATTTGATGTGCGTAGGTCCTTACGGCACAAATAATTATTTTTATTTCATGGGTGATTTTTACTGGATTTCGCAATTAATTTCGATTATTCCTAAATTTATTTCCAAGTTATAAAAATTGTTATCGTACAAAAAAATTCGTCAAAAAATATCACGTAAAATAACGGCCGAAAACAATCGCAGTAATGAAAACTTGGGAATTCAAAATTTCATGATTGCGGGTCCAGATCCGACCCGTAGTGTTTTTAATTTGCTCACAGAGTCGGCCGGATTCTGAAATGGTATGATATGTTGGGCTACTGCCTCTAAGATTTTAAAAAGTGTGATACAATGACACACTGACATTCGCATTTATTATATAGATATACTCTTTACATATATATTTATAAGTCTACCATTCGTCATTTGTCCTTGCTTTGAATATTTCTGCCACAACTGGTCTGGGTTGTGGTAAAATGATGTGTGACCATCGCTTTATATCTGTGCTTGTATATGCGCGGGGCATAGTTTAAGAAGGAATTAAATAGACTGGGGCTGTCATTTTTCTTTGTCGTACTCCTGATCAATGTTTCTGTATTGCGGTTCTCGGCAGACATGAAAGATTTTGTGGATCGATAAATTCCTCTATTCGATCGATGCATTCAGTGGATTCGGAGCTTTGAAGGAAGTTTCTAATGGAAGTCTCTATTGATGTGGCCGTATGCTGAGGTCAACATTGCAGATATATAATTTTCTATTTGAGAGGTGTCGTTGTTTTCTGTTGATGCGTTGTCCTTGTCTGGGTGTTATTTTTTCTATACAGTAGAACCACAATTTAACAGACCAATAGGGGCTGGGTGGTCCGTTAAAGCGGTTTGTCCGTTAATTTGAAGCTCTTTTTCTCGTGGCCTAAAAACACATAGTACAGTACAAAATTATTGTAAATAAATGTAAATACAGTATATAAGTATGTCGATTGGATTTTTAAGCTACTATATAGTAACTTAAAATAAATTACACACACTCACATATAAAAAGAGAGAGAGAAAACACACACAGATAGAGAGAGGCCACAGGAACTCCTGACTCCAAGATGTTAATAAGATGTTCCAATTTATCACCAATACTAAGGTCAGTGCAATCCTTTTCTCACCTACGTTACGATTGGATGTCTTAGTAAAGGACAAAAACAAAAAACAAAAAACAAACAATAGTGTACCAAAATCAGTATAAAATGTTTCGCATGTGTGTACACGACGAGCACTCAAGTAAACAACAACGGCTATTCCCACAACTTTACTCACGACGCACGGGCGATTTGAGTTCCAGTCGGACACTACGATTTCTGCTGATTTTGTCCGTTAAATCCGGAGTCCGTTGGTTCCGGGACCGTTAATTCGATGTTTTACTGTATATGTATTTTTATTTTGGTGGAGGGGGGGTTAAAAAGGACACCATAACTGGATTATAATATTACAAACAAATAACAATATAATATTACTGATGTGATGGAATAACCTGCCACCCCCATGAGTGGCGGCACTATAGGTGGTAATTACCTATAAGTATCCGTTAGGACAGCAGACAGGAGAGTCGAGCTGGGATCGTTCCCAGCTGCTCTAGTCGAACTCTCTGCCTTCGGGCAGAGAGGAACCCGGACGAGGCTATGCCGAAGGGCAGAGTTTCGTCCGGGGAGGTAAACAGACCTGATCCCGTTTATGCGGGGTCTACGGGGATTTTTTGGCCGAGCCTACGGGCTCGGGAACCCCACTTTAAATTCGGCCTTGTGCCACATGTCATTGCGTGGGGCAGTTGCTAAATAGCGTCGAATTGGGACCTGTGAGACTAGCGGACTTCCGATAGCAGCACGCACACAACTGTGCTGACTTGCGACGACCGTGCGCATAACTATTATTTCCTTGCTTGTTGTACTGGTTTCTACAATAAACCTGTTAGTATTTATTCACCGTGTTTGTCCAGTCCATATTCCTATTAGCACGGAATATAACAATTACAAACAAAATAAACGCAGAAATAAAAAAGATAATAAAAAAGATAAGTTGCTTTAGTTTGCTCATAGAAATGATTGTATATTTTAAAGAACATATATCCATACAAAAATAAATAAATGTTGCTTATCTGTTGGTAGCAACATGTTTTCCCGAAAATGTCCGAACGTCTGCCTTCTTCGACTTTCGAAAAAAAGAAAAAAGTTTTGATTTTCTGTTTCTTTTCGTGGGAAAACGCTTGTCCCGGTGCATCATGGGTGTATTCGATATTTTATTTAATTTCTTTTTTATATTCTAACTTTATCTTTCTTTATTGTTAATTACTAATTTTTTTCTATATTTTAAGTATTTTTACTGCTTAACTTAATTTTTCTTTTTATTAGTAATTATTTTGGTTCCATACTACTACAGAGTGTACTACTAAGAGCTTGGGTTATTTAGTAATTTATTTATTGCTATCAATACAGCGGTATGCAATTTTCTGCAGTTGTTAGTTGACATATATGCAAAAATGTCTTCCCAAATTTACAGGAACTGGGTCTGTATATAGAGATAATCTTTAGGAACCTATTCTGCTTATTTTCTTTTCAATCTGAGAATGGAAACATTACTTTATAGTATCAAAAAGAATTAAACCATTTTGATAATTTAATAGAAAACATTTATTAAGTTATTTCCAGTTTGAAATTCTGTTCTCGTCACATTTCTGTTCAAAATTATGATGTTTTTTTTCGTTTTTTTTTTTTTTTTTTTACTTTAGTGTCATCAGCTGAGTTATGGTTTCTTAACAACGTTCAAACTAAATCGTTGCAGTCTTCAAACGGAAGACCTATCAAATTTAGGACGAGAAAATTTGTCACATTTTTTAACTTCGAGACGATTTCTTTTGTCAGAATAAATTATATTCATAACAGAAAATCCTCTTTCAGACTCTAGAGAACTTCGAGCAATAGTATTAATTATATTTTTAGCTATTATATATCGGCTATTAATATATAAGATTATTTTCGGATAATCCAACAACCAATTCACTAAGCTATTTTACTTTTGAGAATCTTCTCGCGACCGAATTTGGCTTTCGTTGTATTAAGGAATGTAATGATGGCAGATATGCAGTGGTGGCATCTTGTCGGTTCGCTCGAACCGGTAGTGTCATCTACACTAAAATATCAAATACAATATTTATAAACCAATCAGACTCAAGAAAATATTTACATCTTAAAACACACCAATAAAGTCATAGAATGCAAATCAGAAAGTTTGTTGTATTAGTCATCATGATTGAGGTAGATGCAGCCCAAATATCGTGCGGACGTAGTAGAAGACATACCACATGGCTTTTTAGGATCGATTAGAAATAAATAAATAAGTTAATTCTGGAGCCGATTTTGTTACGAAATAGTTACGAAATCCATTACCAAATAGGATACGCACAGCTGTCACCAAGTTCCCCACCACTCTCGCTTATGATCTTCACGACCTCATGCTAAAAGCGACAGCACTGACAAACTGCAAAAAGACTGCTTCAGACTACGGCAACACCGCTAAGAATAAGAAACAATTTCT
Source organism: Acanthosepion lycidas (assembly GCA_963932145.1). NCBI lineage: Eukaryota > Metazoa > Mollusca > Cephalopoda > Sepiida > Sepiidae > Acanthosepion > Acanthosepion lycidas. Next base: position 11,799,407 of record OZ010614.1, read on the forward strand.
AACTATCTCTTATATCCTCTTTACTATGAACCACGCACACGCGTGTTGACTTTTTCGCACAAACACACATGTAACAACATTTCATTGTTTCTCACATACGTAGACAAAGACAATTTATTTATATTTTACTTCAGAACTTTATCAAACAAAACAAAAAGACATTGCTTTCCAATCTATCACCAACTGCTTGTATTCTCCTCGTTATATTAAGCTAATGTTTATTTGTTGAAACTATTAGGCTGGTGCAAAAATAATGACGTAATAATGTCGTTTTTTGACGTATTTTTTAACGGAAAAAAAACGACATTATTACGTCATTATTTTTGCACCAACCTAATACGTTGACTTTTCTACTGAATTTTATTCTTTCAATGAAAATCGTGTGATTATTCTAAGCCGTCGAATTACGACCAACCCAGCAACAATATTTTATGTTATTCAGTATCGAATCCTGACACTGAATTTTAACATTCAACGAAAAACCGAGTAGAAGGATTCCTACAATAGGATGCCTCCACTGCATGCATACCATCATTACATCGCTAAACTTGAACGAAAGCCAAATTTGGTCGTTAGAAGAACGTTAAAGAATAAAATAACATGGCTCTATTTTAAAGCAGACTATTCACAACGTTTCTCTGTTGTATTGCTCCGCTATAATAAAAATATTTTGCTTTATAGACTTTCACTTGTTGATAGATATTGAAATATTACGTTTTATTCTACCGTGAGAATAGTAATTGCATTCTATTTAGTTTATCAACCTTTCGTTTGTTTTCATGAAAAATTTCATTCTTACGCAAATTCCAGACCTGATTTATGTTGTTAAATGTTTTGTTATTTATATTTATCTGTACCATGAAGTGTCCTTGTATTTCCATTGTCTATTCATCATTCACTCTGAATTCAATGTCTACATTCAGCTGACATTAAAACAAGAGTATTTTTCCTTTTAATTCAAAATAAATTACTTTTGCCTTGTATAAGAATATTTCAAGATAATGCTGACCCCGTAAACTTTTCTGAGAGAGCAACATTTATTTATCTCTACAACTTAGTAACCTTCAACGCCTTCGTTCAGATACAATATAATGCTAGTAATTATCTACGCAGAACAATGCTTAAAAAATCTAGTTTCGCAGACTACTTTTTTAATCATTCTACACAAGGCAAGGCGATAATGCTACTGAGAGACAAGAGGTTGTAGGAATCCTTCTACTCGGTTTTTTGTTGAATATTAAAATTTGGAGTGTCGGGATTCAATACATTAATAAAATATCGTTACAGGGTCGCTCGTAATTTGGCCGTCTAAAATAATCAAACGCTTTTCATTGAAGGAATAAAATTCAGTAGAAAAAGCCGACGTAGTTTCAACAAATAAACATTGATTTATAACGATAGGAATAAAACAGTTGATAATAGATTGGAAAGTAATGTCTTTTGTTTGGGTTGATAAAGTTTCTGAAATAAAATATAAACTGTCTTTGTGTACGTGTGTGAGAAACAATAAAATGTTGTGATATGTGTGTTTGTATGAAAAAGTCAATATGTGTGTGCGTGATTCATAATAAAAACGGATACGAGAAATACGAATTGTTTCTTACTGTTGCCGTGGTCTGGAGTTTGTCAACGCTATCGTTTTTGACATGAGGTCATGAAGGTCATCGGCGAGAGGTGTGTGTAGCTTGCTGGCAGCCGCGTGTATATTGTTTCGGGAACGGATTTCGTATGTTTTTATACACTTTTTCCGAACAATATCGGCTCCAGAATTAAATTATTTATTTATTCCTAATTGGCCCTAAGAAGTCACGTGATATGTCTTCTACTACGTCCGTACGATATTTGGTCGGTATCTATCTAAAAATGATGATGACTAATACAACAAACATTCTGATTTGTAATCTATGATTTTATTGGTGTGTTTTTAGATGTAAGTGTTTTCTTGAGTGTGATTGGTTGATAAATATTGTAGTTGATATTTTAGTGGACACGACAAGGTTGCTGAGAGTGAAAGAAAAAATGAAAAGATGTTAATGAGGGGGAAAAGACAATAAAAGAACAGGATTCAGGAAGACAGAAAATGGCAACTGATGTTACATTTAGATTTTTGAAGATTGTAGCTTACAGGAAAGCAAGAAACTGGAAGAAAATGTCGGAGTTAGCTCCTCCTTAATTGTCCAAATTGCTCGCTAGGGGACGCTCTCCCTACACTATAAATACTGGGTGATTTCTTGCCTCGTTCTCTTTTTCATTTCTTCGTTTTCAGCGAACACATCTACAATGTAAGCTCTCGCAGAAGATTGCGTCTTCTCATTTGTGGGAGACGCCATGAACATTATACACACACATACACGTACGTACGAACATTTACCAAAATACAAACTCTTTACGCTCACACACAAATGTTAATGTCTATGTCCATTGTAGATTTTGTTGTTTAATTACATATATTTGTTAATATATATATATATATATATATATATATATATATATATATATATATATATATATATCGGTCTTGTTTTACATCTTTTCTTTACATCTTCGTTTGGACTCAACCTGAGTCCGCCATATTTTTGCAGTGGACCTTTTAATATTCTAGTAGGAATAAACAGACGTGTTCCTAATTTAACAACACGTAAATCCCCGGTCTGCTACAAGAGTTCCACAGGTTAAAAGTACGAGAAAAGAAGCCAACAGAATAGAACTTACGGTAGCATCTCGCAATTTAAATATAGCAACTATAAGTTTAGCAATATAAACCCAGGAAAAGTGGGCTTCAAGGTCAGTTCTTTCTATCCTTTTATTGGAAAGTGGAACAGACCGGTCCACTCCTCTAACAACCAAATAACTAATCAGAACGACTGTCTGCTATAAAAAGGGGTCTCTCTCTCTCTCTCTCTCTCTCTCTATATATATATATATATATATATATATATATATATATATATATATATTGAACAATAAAAAAAATTAAAATCTTTAGACACACTGGGTTGTAGATTAATATTCTTTCGTTTTTTTTTATTATTATTTCATTTAGATTCCTCGACTAGTTTCGACCAAAATGGCCATCATCGGGAGGAGAAATATTTCTGCTTGCTGCTAGCAGTAAACTACAGAAATGAGTCTTTTGCCAGAGAAAATGAACTTTTGTCTGTAGTTTTCATTTGTTTTTTTATTTTTTTTATCTTTTTAACATAAATCTTTTAACATTCCTTGTGTTGGTCAAACAGTCTGTTTTAAGTTGTTATTTGAGATAAGAGCTGGATAGATACATGCTGTTCTGAATTCTCTGGTCAGTTTGACAGTTTTAATGGACCTAGTGAGGGGATGTGTCTCTATTTAGTGTCTGTGTGTGTGTTATTTGGTTGTTAGGGAGTGAGTGAGTATGATATGTGTAAGCGTGTGTATTGCTGTGGGTGTGTGTTATCATTTGGCTCATTAGGGAGTGAGTGAGTATGATGTGTCTAAGTGTGTATATTAGTGTGGGCGAGTGTATAAGTGTGTATATTAGTGTGGGCGAGTGTATAAGTGTGAGGCCTCCACACCTCCGTAAGCATGTCTGTCTTGTGTGGGTGAGAAATGTGGGTAGGTTTTGATTTGTTGACTTATATATTGGCACTATCTATATTGTTAAATTTATAGTTTAGCCCGGCTAAGGAAAGTGTGTGTGTGTGTTCTAACGTACCACGAGCTATAAACTCTGTTAAACAAAAAAGATACAATTTGTATTCATAAAAAAAAGAAAATAAGCTTGCATAACAACCATTGCAAATGAATTGTGCACTCTCGGGGCAAAATCTGACGATTTTAAGGATATTAGAAAATTATCAGGGGGCAAATTCCTTCTACCCTACCCTACACTTGTAACATTTCCTCTCGTACGCTTAACCACTGCTCTTCTCCAAATTTCTGTCGCTTTCCCGTTTCTTTCTCTGAATCAGAGCATGTGACTTTTCAATGAAGGACAAGTGACACAAAACTGAATAAGACTGGTCAATATTAAGTGATATGAAATATCTTCGAAACATGAAAATCAAAATGAAACCCATCTACTCCAATGGACTGAATAAAGGGTATAAAATTTTCTCTGAAAAAATCCAACCCTATACCCCTTCAGTCAGTCCGTTATGTGCCATGCGTGATACACGCTTAAGCGATCATGTATCTTTCGATACATGACTGACGAGGCAGATTTTTTTCCCATAGTAGGTTGCCATTTCTTCCAGCGGTAGACCAGTTGCCATCCAAGGCTATAGAACCCGGTCGTTATCCATTACTCCACCGTGCCTCCTATACCATTACTATTATTATTATTATTATTATTATTATTATTATTATTATTATTATTAAACAATGAGGTGGTTGGACAGGAATTTCGTGATAAGCCTTGGACCTGTTTATGGCGATGTTATGTCTGGCTTGATTTACTAATAATCGAGAATGTTCTGGATAAAAAAAAAGATTGAGAAGTAAACTCATCCATTGGTATTAGCACGTAAAGTCAGTCAGTTAGCTATGTGCCATGCGTGATACACGCTTAGGCGATCATGTATCTTTCGATACATGACTGACGAGGCAGATTTTTTTCCCACAGTAGGTTGCCATTTCTTTCTGCGGTAGACCAGTTGCCATCCAAGGCTATAGAACCCTGTCTGTCCTGCTATTTACCCATAGCTGGCGGAGAAGAGGATTCATAACTTTCCGAAGGGTATTAGCACGTAAGTGAATTTCAGTCATTTAGGTGCCATACGTGATACACGCTTAGGTGATCATGTATCTTTTTATCTTTTTCCCGCAGTAGGTTGCTATTTCTTTCTGTGGTTGACCAGTTGCTATCCAAGGCTACAGAACCCGGTCTGCCCTGCTATTTACCCATAGCTGGGGGGAGAAGAAGAGGATTCATACCTTTTCTCAACGTAAGTGAATGTAATGAATTCGACTCTAATTCGAACACGGCTCTCCGATTTCTCAATCCGAACCGCTTATCCAATCCTCTAACCGGGAGATTTTTCAAAACTTTATCAATTAATCTAAGACGCCAACTTAATTCTTATTAGACACTCAAAAGAATTTTTGAGCAAAGCTTTTACAGTTACGACCTTCTTTTCTTTGTGCATGAATTTATTGTAAACCATAGTGGCGTGGGATTTAGGAGGTTAAAATGAAAAGTTGATTTACACACGCCAAGAAAATTAATGGAAGATGCTAGTGACGATGAAACTCACAGGTAATTTTAACAAAACAAGATAAGGAATTTATTTGTGAATTTATTAGGTTGGTGCAAAAATAATGACGTAATAATGTCGTTTTTTGACGTATTTTTTAACGTCAAAAAACGACATTATTACGTCATTGTTTTTGCACCAACCTAATACACGCTTGATGCTGTGTCTGTATCTCGTTTCAGGAAAATAAATCAGAAATTTTTAAAGTTAGTAGTTTTAACGCATTGTCATGAAGAGGAAATGTTCATACAACAGAGATTAAATGATCTAACACAAAATAATATTCCAAAATGTTTAAAACAAAGCTAAGAGAGTTCGTTTGTCCACCGAAGGTGTATATGGTTTATCTACGTTCAAAAGTAGACGAAGAGAGATCGTTTGAAATACTTAGTTGTCTTGAATTTTTGAGATCATTTTTTGAAGTGCCCCGTGCTTGGTTGAATGACGATAATATAATTGGCGAATAACTTTACACTGAAAACCTTGAAGGTTGGTCGCTTGACGCGAGGAATTGAAACGAAACCTTTCACGTGACTTCAGACAATCTACCCTAATTAATTTAATTTTCTCTTCATTTTATATCAAAAGGAATTTCGCATAGGCTCGTTACTTTCTTTTCTTTCTTCTTCTTGGCTCAACGGCTACTTTCCCATAGGTTGGAGAATTTATTTTCTTCATATTTTCAGCTCACCGGACAAATTCTGTGAAGGCAAGGTTTTCATTATTCCAAAGAAAATTTCACATAGGCTCGCGAGTTCCTTTCCGTCTTTTTCCTCAGCTCACCCGAATTTGAAGGGAGTGGATAAAAGGGGTTATTATTTCGCACTAACTACAAAATAAATAGTTTCTTTCTGTTCAATTCCACATTGACTAAAAATTCCTCTTCTTCGGGCACCATATAAGCCAACTATTATGTTTTATATTTTTCTGTATGGGAAAATCACCATAACGGTTTGAAATTGTTATTATTAAGAGAAAAGACAAAGGGATTTTTTTTTTATTATTAAATTATATTTTTAATCCTTTTTCGAAACTTCAAACTTGTGTTTATTGTGTGCGTGTGTCCGCGCGCGCGCCTCTGTGTGTGTGTGTGTGTGTGTGTGTGTGTGTGTGTGTGTGTGTGTGTGTGTGTGTTTGGGTGACCATAAATTAGTATAGAAAGTTTTAGCGTGTTTTTTTTTTTTTGTTTTTTTGGTGCAGAACACATTGATTTGAAAAATTTTGCAAAACTCAAATAATTGTCGAATTTTAATTAAACTTTCAGGATTTATTCAAAAATAAATTATTTCAGAAACGTTTCTTTTTGTAAAAATCTCGGTAAAAAATATTTTCTTTTTACATCTGTTATACTTCACTTATTTAATTTTATGAAATTTCGAGAAATTAATTTTGGTCGACCTTAATGTTTATATTAATTATAAGCACACGTCATTGGAGAATTTAAATTATCAATTTCAATTTGTAAAACAGGACCCCCAGTTACCGAAAATCTGCTCTGAATCGTCAAAGAAATGCAATGATACTATATTAGTTAATTAGAAATGCTTTTAATTTCTTTTATAAATAAGATATATTATGGAAACTACTGCCTTGAGAAATAAAATCAATAAATAATGAATTGTTTTCATGTTTTTTTTTTAATTTAATTATAATAATTTTTAAAGTTTTAAAACATTTTAAGTTCTGTCTTACTTTGCAGAGATTGAGTGATATCGTTATTATTATTATTAAGTAAAAACTAAATTTCGTAAATGAAAATGTTTAGTTTGTACAATTCATCGATCCCCAATATTTTTTTTAAAAATCTGTGTATTTTTGTGTGTAAATACGAACTTCTATACATGACATTATCATAAAATAACAATGATAACAATACTAAGTTTTAAAACAAAGTGCCTAAAATTCAATATTATGGAGAATATTTTCATAATTTTAAAAAAATTATTAGGTAGTTTAAAATTCTATAAAGAAGGTGTTATTCCTGGAGTAAATTTTACAGATATGTAAAAAAAAAAAAAAATTAGATAGATTTCCATCTGTCAGGCAAGCTTTCAACACCCTAAATAAACAGCTCTGGTCGTGTTAAAAAATACATTTTTTTTTTATGCGAAAAAAATACATGCAGAAAATTTTTTTTATTGAATTTAAAATCGGATTCATATAAATACCCTGTGTACAGCTGACCGTCAATGTCTGTAGATAAGTTTTGTTTTCAAGGGCAGGTAACTCCGGATGGCGGGACGGTTAAGTCAGATTCAGCGCTTTCAGTTTGATTTGTCGACTGGTGTGGATTATTGTTTTCGTTTGGAACCCAGAAAATCTATCCAAAACGAAGCCACACCACTGTCTGGTGTTAAGGTCAGGGTCAGAAACTTATTCTATTTTATTTAATTAGGATTCTATTTTATGTTGCCTTAGATATAGAATTTTATCCTTAAAGTAAAATTCTTTCTTTACCCAATGGCGTAATTTTTTATATAATGCATGACATTTTTTTTTTCTCTTAAATAATAATGTCAAGTTACTTTTCAAAGCATTTTCGTAATCCAGTAATTTTTTTCTCTTCTATAATCTAAAATGGTGTGATTTTTACTTTAGAATTTATTAGATTTTAACGTTAAGCATCGTCTCTTAAAATTTTACACTTTTAATTTTACCTGAGTGTAGAACATTTGGCAAATTTGCAGATAATTTCTTAGTGACCAGTTTAAAAAAATGCATTATTCCTGGTGAAAAAAAAAAAAGAAAAAAAAAGCTCAATAATTACAAAAATTGCAATAAAAACTGAGGAAAGTCTACCGTTTAGGAGATATTTACCAATGTTAGTTGGGTCCTTGGTACAGCCTGACCGCCTCAGCCAGGAATCTGTGGAAGGCGCTCAGTATGGTGAGGAATTGACCTCGGGAACAGAAATCCAATATTTTTTTTTTTTTTTTTTTTTTTTTTTTTTTTTTTTTTAGCCTAGTGGACACCAGGGACCCAACTAAGATTGACACAATCTCCTAAATTGTAGAGTTTCCTCAATTTTTATTGCAATTTTTGCGATAATCGGGCTTTTTTACACCAGGAATAATGCATTTTGGTCACTGGCCGGAGCATTATCTGCTGCAAATTCACCGAAAACTTTTTTACATAAAAAGCAGTTTGTATTGAACGAATTATTAATAATTGGTTGGAATAATTCCAGATGTAGGATATTAGAGAGCTCAATATGTAAGTAACAGAGCAATCCTTAAAAATCCATTTCGGTTATAGATGATAACCGAAATGGATTTTTAAGGATCGTAAACTAAACATGTTAAAAGTGGTGGGGATTTCAAGAGGAAATTCTTATTTTCCAATCATAAAACGTAGTAAAAAAAACAAAAAAAACCGTTCCACTTTTTATATCGATGTTGAGAAAAAAATTTTTTGAAAAAGTCTAATTTTTAAATTTTTTTTTAGCTCTACGAAGTTTAAAAATATTGAAATTTTTACCTTAAACATTTTTAAACGGAACCATTTATTTACCGTGACGTCTGTTTTTGTTACTAGTAAAAACAAAAAAACTCTAGAGTAAAACTTAGTGATGTAAATCATGTTTTAAGTTTTAAATTAAAAACTATGAAACAAAAGTCGATAGAAAATTGATTTATGGTCGTTCTGGTGTAAGCATTTGGGGGCTACGCCCCCCCCCTTTACTTTTAAAATACTGAAAATCGTGGGGTCCAGATAAAATCCCATTACAGCAATACCAGGGCCATACTTGCAGGCCTCCACCCAATACTTTTTTTTTTTTTTTTTTTTTTTTTTTAAGTATTATTACCTATGGGATCTAGATAAAAACCCCACTACAACAATACCAGGACAGTATTTTCTGGAGGGGACTATCCCACCCCATACGTTTAAGCATTAACTAAAAAAGATTTTAGGTTCCACTCCATTACAGCAATAACAGGGCCATACTTTCTCACTGCTTATTTTTTTTAATTAAGTAAGTATTGAAAATTGAAATTAATTGATTGTTTTCAAACAAATAACATTCATTTTTATGTCAACATAAGTTCTTGTATCTTTTCAAATTATTATTTTAATAAAAGTAGGAAATAAATTAAGTTTTAGAATATAGTCATTTCTTTCTTTTAAGAAAAAAAAATAGATTAATTGCAGTTGAGTATAAGCACCAAAGGCCCACGGTAATGAAAATGTTCCATTATGATGTGAAATTGTCTGATTATTTCGAAAATGACATTTAAAGTTTGCAGTCGATTACCGTTTAGAAGTTATGGACAGTGTAAGTTCGACGACTTTCGCGTCGACAGAACGCCTGCCATTAACTGGCTTTGTTTACATACGTTTACCTCGAGTAGTGATGTGGCATGGAAGCTTCACTTGTCTTGGTTACTGCGCGAAGTTTAAAAATTAAAATGAATGCGCGATTCCAAATGTAACAGTAAAAATGAAAAAAAAAAAAAAAACGAAAAATAAAATCAAAATTACGTGCCTTTCAGGCACGTAATTTTGATTTTATTTTTCGTTTTTTTTTTTTTATAAAGATAATGAAGTTTTTCTTTTTTTCATTTCTGTTTCAAAAATATAGAGGAGGGGGGCTTAGCCACCAAATCCCCACTCCCCTAAATTCGATTTTACCAAAAAATTTGAACCTTAAATTTGTTCTTTCTTTTTCTAGCATTTTTTTTTTTTTTTTTTAATTAAATTTAATTATGCTCTTTTTAAATTTCGTGCAAAGTTTGTGCATTGCATGTAATCAAGACAAGTAAAGCTTCTGCACATAGCTTTTCCATGGCAAATGTATGCAAACAATGCCAGTAATGACTGCCGTGCTGTAGCCGCAACACAAATAAGTCTGAACTTTTATTGTTAACTCCAAAACCGTAGATTTTATCAAAGTTTCTTTGTTATTTTCGAATTAAGCATGTACATTTACATACATACAACTATGTAACTATTCGGAAAATTTTTATTGATAACTGAGCAGTCTTGAACTGCAAAGTCAATTACATCTCCAATGTTTTTAACTTAAAAATGAGTATTGACAAAAACTTATTTTAAGCTTAGTTTTGTTTGACTAATGATTTTATATATGGAAATTAATTTTATTTTTAATTTGGATTAGCTTTTTAGGTTGTAAAAACCGAAATTTATATTTTAAAAAAAAATAATAAATAAATAAATTAAAAGGTATTTTTAAAATAAATTATTTAAAATTCTTTTTTTTTTTTTTTTTTTTTTTTTTTTTTTTTTTTTTTTTTTTTTTTAAGCTTTTGACAACACTCAACATAATTTTATTTTTATTCCATATGATAAAAATTAAAATATTTCAGTTACAAAGCCATGCTTTTATTTTTTAAAGTTTCAAAGTAGAAAATAATTTCAGTAAAACTTTTTTACTGAATTTTCCAAAATTCATATTTTTTTATTTTTATTATTAGGGGCCGTCATGGACACCCTTTAAAAGAGAAAAAAAAAATTCAATTTAAATGATTTTAAAATACCTTTTTTTATTTTATTTATTTTTTTTTTTTTTTTTTTTTTTTTTTTTTTTAATATAAATTTCGATTTTTAACAACCTAAAAAGCATTAATTTCCATATAAATAAAATTTTTAGTTGTTTTTAAAATATTGCCATTATAGACGAAAAATGTAAACAAATTTAAAAAATCCAATATTTGTTTCAAAGTAATTTAATTAGTAAATTATTTATTAATTGGATTTTGTAAGAGGAATTGTTTACTTTTTTAAAACTTAATGAAAAATGTTTCTTCACGCACAATGGCTTGAGGGGTGGGGTCAGATGTTAAAAGTAAAATAATAAAAATAAAAAAAAAAACTATAATTCCACCCCCTGACTTAAAATATACACAAAAAATAAAAAATAAAATAATATCAAAAATATAAAAAAAGGAATACAGAACCCCAGCAGTGCAATAATCAACACAGGTATTTGTTTTAAAATAAATTCACTTTAATCTATAGTTTAAAAATATTTTTTTTTTATTCTATAATATTTATGAAACATAATAGAATAAATAATTTTATTTTCTATTTTACATAATTATTTTTTCTTTAATTAAATGATGATTTTGAGGTTAATATCTTGCTTTTATTTTCATACTTGTTTGATGTCATAGAATATTTATACCCAATGTGTTTTTATTTATTATATTATTATTATTATTATTCTCTTATGGAATTCTTTTCTGGCTTCTTGCTTCTCAGTCAACTTTGATCTTTAAAAATTTAAATGCAATGTCAAACATCATCTTTTGTCTTAATTCCTGTTCTTTTATTGTTCTCTCTCTTTGATAATTTTTTTTTTTTTTTTTTTTTAAATTCTCTAACACTCGGTAACTCGCGTGCATGCTAGTGGCTTTATTGCTTTGCTTAGAGTGAAATGGTTTTTAAAAATGTATTCTAATATTTACTTAAATATATTTTACTGTTTTTAAATTTTATTCACTTTCAAACAATTAGAAAATCATTTTTTGTTCTGTTGTTGTTTATGGGATTCACAACATTATTTCTAATGCGGGAATTAAAATTTAGTACAAAGTAAAATTTCATTACACATTTAGACCTATTAAAACATTTATTAGAACATCTGAAATCATTTAAGATATTAAGGTTTGTGTGAAGTAATTAGCCATGGTTAAGTGTAATTGGCAAAAATGATCAAGAATCTGCAATGTTATGTCCTGACCTGGTATCTTGGCTTCGGTAACTTTCCCATCAATGTAATATAGGTTCCCTGTGCCTTTTTTTTATCTTTTCATGGTAATTATTCTGATGACCTTACCTCTTCAGTACTTAGACATTATGAATTTAAGTGCAGTACTAGATTGACGGTAAAAAGTCTCATCATTTTACATTTGAAATGGCTAGATGTCTGCAAGTTCTATGCTAACAATTTCTTCTATCACACTTCTCACTTATATGGAACTCTCTTCTGGTTTCTTGCTTCCCAGGCAACTTTGATCTTAAAAAAATTAAATGCAATGTCAATTGTACTCTTCGGATGAGCTCTTTGCTAGTTCCTAGACCTTATGCATATAAGCACAGTACTTAAACTGGCAACAAGGTCTCGCCAATTTACAGTTGAGTTGGCTAGATGTAACCGTATGTTCTATGCTGACAGTTTCTTTTCTTGCTTGTGGAACTCCTTTCCAGCTCCATGTTTTCCGGACAACTTTAACTTAAAAAAAAAAAAAAAAAAATTACCATATATACTCGCGTATCATGCAACCACTGAAGACCTAATTTTGAAACTAATTTGAGTACAGTAAATGGGTATTTAGTTCGCTGAATGGCATACAGGGACAGCAGCACATGTACTAATTTTATATCTTGTGTATGATGCGACCCCTTTAAAATTAGCTTCAATATTAGATCTTCAAAATAGTATACTGTATATATAACAAACCAACCTATAACAATACTTTTGAAGTTACTTAAATCGTGTCTAGATTATAGAATTGGATAGCAAGTGGCCAAGAAATGAGCAATGAGTTTAAGGTACCTGCATGAGATCACTAAAAAAAAAGTATAGCATGATGAAAAAGACGCCAAACTTGACGAAAACAAAATTTTATCGTCTAAATGTTTAAGAGGAAAGATCAAAGTATTTTGGGGGTATTTTTTCCCATTTTTTAATCGTCCCTAGCACGTCCGAAATTTTCGTTAAAACTCTAGTTTTTCTTTTTTTTAGTCAGCAAAATTGACCATTTTTTTCCATTTTTAAAAAAAAAAAAAAAAAAAAAAAAAATACTGGAAATCTCAATTTGAAATTCTTCTAAATATCATTTTTTCAAAACTTATTTTAAGAAAATCAGAAATTATAATGTCTATTTAAAATATTTTGAACCAAACCTAACTTAGCTTTTGTGCCAAAAAGATGTAATTTGAAAATAAAACAAAGCAGGTCATAAACTTTCGCGTCTCTTGACAGGTGATGAATGACATATTTACGAATTCCATGAGGCTAATTTGTTCTACGGAAGGAGAAAAGTGAAATAATTTACATTTAAGTGAACAAATTATTTCCATCTTTATTTTTAACAAACTTTCAGCGGCCTTTTTTTTTTTTTTTTTTTGTACTTAGCTTTCACCTTTACATTTATGATGCTTTATGGAAAATATATTATAAAGAAATTAAAATAAAACTGTTAAAAGTGACATTAAATTTCCTATTTACTAAGAAATGTATCTAATTTATAGGTACCTTTCTTATGAAATTTTATCAGAACTGTACATAAAATAATATAATTTTATGTGCATTTATTACATTTTACTGTTATTTGTATTTCCATTCATTTTATTAATTTTGATATTTTATTTATGGAAAAATGTCATAACTGAGATTAATATAAAAATAAGATCATATAAATTTCATAAGATGATACTGATACTTGTAAGTACCCTTTTCAGTTGAAATTGAAAAATCAAATTAACTTCTCCACGTGTTTCTCAAAAGTAAAGGCCTTAACAGCGGACAACACTGCTTAACTCAAATAACGCAACTTAATTATATTCTGGTTGGTCTTCCGTACTTTATAATTACGGCCCAGTTATAAGCACAAAATTGCATTTCTTAATTACTGTGGATCTTCTGATTAGTCAAAATGATACAATTTACAACGCACTAAAAAAAGATCTCTCATAAGGACACTTAAGAAAGCTGATGGGGCTTTTAACTAATTTTATAATATTTTAATAACTTAAATGTAAAATCTATTATAATTAAAGAAATAACAAGTAATTGTATTAAAAATTCATTTTTCATCAATTTTTTTGCTTTCAGAAAATATTGTCCATATTCATAAAAACAACTAAAAGCAAATAAAAGCATTTGAAATTAAATAATATCCTTATTTTATTGAGTTTTGTATGTTACAATTCAGAGCTGATTTTCAGGTACGATGGCTCCAATTAAAAAAAAAAAAAAAAAAAAAAAACATGATTTGCATTCCTCAAAGCCCTGTGCTTTTAATTATTGTAATCACTAAACCCGATGTGATCGAATTTCTAGCGTTTTCATAAAATTAGTTATGGGGGAGGGTAATAAATATTTTTAAAATATTTCTACCATGACTTTAATAACAAAAACAATTTCGATCATCTGTGAATAATTCCTGAAAGTTTCATTAACATCTGACAATTATTTCTATTTTTGCATGATTTTTCAAATTAATGTGTCATAGCAAAAAAATGTGCTAAAAATTGTCTGTTATTTACTAGTTCCGCTGATACAAATAGAAACAAGTTTTTTTTTTTTTTAATCAAAACTTAGAATGTTCTAAAAAGGAAAAAATTTTTAAAATAATTAAAAAAAAAACTTTGGTCTTTCCTCTTAATAATAACAAGCATTTAGACAATAAAATTGTTTTCAGCAAGGTTGGCGTCTTTTTCATCAAGCTATGCTCTTTTTTTAGCGATTTCGTGGAGGTACCTAGTTTAATACTAAATTAAAATACAAAACTGATCCCTCCCTTTCTATCTTCCTTTAATTTGATTACTGATAATTACTGTTTTGGAACTTTATCTATGAATCTACTATGGCCAAGAAATGGAGGATTGGTTTAATACTAAAGAACAATATAAAGTTGATCCCCCCCCCCCACTTTTTATAATCTCTTTTTATTAAGGAATGTTTTTAGTTACTGTAGTAAATGGATATATAGTTTGGTCAATAGCATAGCCAGAACAGCAGCACATACTCTAATTTTATATCTTGTGTATGATGCGGCCCCCTTAAAATTAGCTTCAAAATTAGGTCTTCAATAGTTGCACGATACAAGCAGAGTAATTCCATATCAAGTCAGCAAGACTGTCGCCCTCACCTCACAGATTTTCTTAATTTTAATCGGTGGTAGGTATCATTAAAACAAGACAATCCTGAAATTTTGAGCCTCTAATCTAAGTGGTTCAGAAAATATGCCATTTTAAAGATTTCATGTGAAATGCAATTCATGAGAAAACCATGGCATTACAAAATCCCTTTTTCTTCAATAAAATTCCATCCAGACATTCTAGAGCTATGAAAATTGACACGGGAAAGTTTTTGAAGGTCGAGAAATCCCAAAATGACATCAAAAACACCTAGAAGTCAACCATTTTTGAACTATGCATCAATTTGAGTAAATTTTGGCATGTGGGAAATATCTCAAAGAAAAAATTATGTGGCACTATAAATGAAAATTTTTTTTTTTTTTTTTTAAAGTGTTCCCCATACAACAATCATGAATGGAACTGAAAATTAAATCCTGTTCTTTCATCATTCCCCCACAATTAACAAGCAAAAAATGTCTTTTTTTTTTTTTTTTTTTTTTTTTCTGGCCCTTGATATATAGACCTTATACTTAATCTCCAGAATACACTCTAAGGAAATCCAATAACAATGGATTTTTTAGTAAGACAAGATGAATGAGTGACACTGTTTTCATTCCTTAGTCTTTTTAAGGCTTTTATTAGGTCACATGATCATAAAATACGAAATAGTACAACAGTAAAGAGACAAAAACAATCTCACAAGAAATATTCACATCTAAAAAAAAAAAAATAAAAAAATAAACAGTTTTCTTGCAAGTTTCCTTTCACACAAAATCTTCAAAATGTATATTTTATGAACTGTTTGGATTTGTAGGCTCAAATTTTCAGGATTATCTTGTTTTAATAATGCCTACCACTGGTTAAAATTTGAAGAAAATCCATGAGGTAAGGGTGACAACTTTGCATTTTTCTGAATGATTTGATATGGAATTACCTAGAGTATAAAGTCAATGTCTACACCATTACTCTTCTTTTGTATTCACTCCTTAGTAATGTTGTGCCTTAGTGGCTTTAATGCCTTGCTTTGGGTGAACTTGATTTTAAAGAAAATGAAAAGGTTATTAAAAAAAATTTTCTTCATTTGGTGCTATGGTGTCCAGTTTCATTGTACATTGCACAGTGACAAGAAGAAATAAATAATTTATATTTTTTTCTGATCATATTTCTCTGCAGTCAACATTATTATTTTTTTATTTTTTTATTTTTTTCTCTGGTCCATTTCTGTTTCTTATCTTCCAGGTGAAAATGTTGACTCTTAATACCTTTCCTCCTGTCCCCGCTCAGGATTTTGTCACCCTGGGGGAAAGAAACGGAGACCTAGTCCATGTTCCAGCTGATTCCCATGATGCACAGGAAAATAAGGTAATTATCTAAGATAATTTTACTTTTTCATCCTCTGCATTACAAACATAGTAACACCAGTTCCCCTGTACAATCACTGAAGTTAAGCAATATCGAGCTTGGTCAGTACCTAGATGGGTGACTGCTTGGGAATACCAGGTGTTGTAAGTTTGGATGTGCAGGTGGTGTAATGGATAATGGCCTGAAATTGTTAATTGGAGAGCTAAGTTCAAATTCCTGTTGGGTTATATTCACTTACGCACAAATACCTTTGGAAAAGGTATGAATTAGTGATGGGACGATACCAATATTTTTTTTACTGATTCCGATACAATTCCCAATACTGTTCTAAATTTCAGATTCCCAGTTCTGATACCTACAATGATTAAAAATCATTATTTTCACGCCCTATGTAAATTGGTTTGAGAAACTAAATGAACAAAGTGCATTTATTAATAAAACATTTAGTAGAAAAATGAATACAAAGCTAATGTAATAAAGTTAGATATTCTTATTTAAAAAATTGGGTAAGAATTCAAACGAAGAACAATTTCTTTACATAAATCACTTAAGTACCTAATTACAGTTGACATATTGCTTTACTTTGGTTATCATCAGAAATTTTAAACTTACAAATTACACTTTTCTGCTTGGCATTGGATCCGCTTGCCATAATTGGGGTCTGAAAATAATAAACATCAGTTAAAATTAAAATTTTTCACTGCTCAATAAGAAAAAAAAAAGTTTCTGGTTTTCTGATATGTATAATTTATAAAGATTCAACTAATAGTGGTTTGCTATTAATTGTAAAATAAGTTTTTGTTTTTTTGTTGTTGTTTTGTTTTTTTGTTGTTGTTTTGTTTTTTTGTTGTTGTTTTGTTTTTTTGTTGTTGTTTTGTTTTTTTTGTTGTTGTTTTGTTTTTTTGTTGTTGTTTTTTTTTTTTTTTGTTGTTTTGTTTTTTTGTTGTTGTTTTGTTTTTTTGTTGTTGTTTTGTTTTTTTGTTGTTGTTTTGTTTTTTTTGTTGTTGTTTGGTTTTTTTGTTGTTGTTTTGGTTTTTTTGTTGTTGTTTTGGTTGTTTTGTTGTTGTTTTGGTTGTTTTGTTGTTGTTTTGGTTGTTTTGTTGTTGTTTTGGTTGTTTTGTTGTTGTTTTGGTTGTTTTGTTGTTGTTTTGGTTGTTTTGTTGTTGTTTTGGTTGTTTTGTTGTTGTTTTGGTTGTTTTGTTGTTGTTTTGGTTGTTTTGTTGTTGTTTTGGTTGTTTTGTTGTTGTTTTGGTTGTTTTGTTGTTGTTTTGGTTGTTGTTTTGTTGTTGTTTTGGTTGTTGTTTTGTTGTTGTTTTGGTTGTTGTTTTGTTGTTGTTTTGTTGTTGTTTTGTTGTTGTTTTGTTGTTGTTTTGTTGTTGTTTTGTTGTTGTTTTGTTGTTGTTTTGTGGTTGTTTTGTTGTTGTTTTTTGGTTGTTTTGTTGTTGTTTTGGTTGTTTTGTTGTTGTTTTGGTTGTTTTGTTGTTGTTTTGGTTGTTTTGTTGTTGTTTTGGTTGTTTTGTTGTTGTTTTGGTTGTTTTGTTGTTGTTTTGGTTGTTTTGTTGTTGTTTTGGTTGTTTTGTTGTTGTTTTGGTTGTTTTGTTGTTGTTTTGGTTGTTTTGTTGTTGTTTTGGTTGTTTTGTTGTTGTTTTGGTTGTTTTGTTGTTGTTTTGGTTGTTTTGTTGTTGTTTTGGTTGTTTTGTTGTTGTTTTGGTTGTTTTGTGGTTGTTTTGGTTGTTTTGTGGTTGTTTTGGTTGTTTTGTTGTTGTTTTGGTTGTTTTGTTGTTGTTTTGGTTGTTTTGTTGTTGTTTTGGTTGTTTTGTTGTTGTTTTGGTTGTTTTGTTGTTGTTTTGGTTGTTTTGTTGTTGTTTTGGTTGTTTTGTTGTTGTTTTGGTTGTTTTGTTGTTGTTTTGGTTGTTTTGTTGTTGTTTTGGTTGTTTTGTTGTTGTTTTGGTTGTTTTGTTGTTGTTTTGGTTGTTTTGTTGTTGTTTTGGTTGTTTTGTTGTTGTTTTGGTTGTTTTGTTGTTGTTTTGGTTGTTTTGTTGTTGTTTTGGTTGTTTTGTTGTTGTTTTGGTTGTTTTGTTGTTGTTTTGGTTGTTTTGTTGTTGTTTTGGTTGTTTTGTTGTTGTTTTGGTTGTTTTGTTGTTGTTTTGGTTGTTTTGTTGTTGTTTTGGTTGTTTTGTTGTTGTTTTGGTTGTTTTGTTGTTGTTTTGGTTGTTTTGTTGTTGTTTTGGTTGTTTTGTTGTTGTTTTGGTTGTTTTGTTGTTGTTTTGGTTGTTTTGTTGTTGTTTTGGTTGTTTTGTTGTTGTTTTGGTTGTTTTGTTGTTGTTTTGGTTGTTTTGTTGTTGTTTTGGTTGTTTTGTTGTTGTTTTGGTTGTTTTGTTGTTGTTTTGGTTGTTTTGTTGTTGTTTTGGTTGTTTTGTTGTTGTTTTGGTTGTTTTGTTGTTGTTTTGGTTGTTTTGTTGTTTTGACAAGCATAGGAACCCTCTAAATATTATGTAATCACCTCAAAATTTTATGTGGAATTTTTTTTCAATGAATGGAACATTTAGGGTTGACAATTCAAATTCAGCATGCACTTAAAAAGTATGAGACACCCTTATATATATATATATATAAAAAATATTGTAACAATAATACTCTAGGCAGGAAGGCATCATCCTATGTATTGTAGTTTAACTCATGCATATATTTTGATAAAGTACAAAGAGTACCTAATCTTACAGGACAGTGAATAAAAGTAAATGCAAATTTTAAATTTGCTTACAGATGTTTAATAAGAATTAAATATGAATTATCACAGCACTTATTAAATAAATAAAAAAAGGTCATTAATCTTATCTAAAAAATTTAAGTTTTATTGTTTGAAATAAATTTCTCAACTAAAAATTTAATTTCTTAAAACCAATGTTTTATTTTTGTTAAAAGAAAATGTTAAAGTGCAGCAAAACAATAAAAACGTATGCCTTGATTTTTTTTTTTTTTTTTTTTTTTTTTTTTTTTTCTTATATAAATTTAAATGTAAAAAAAAAAAATATTAATCATATTTTATAATCTATGAGATTCAACTGTTACAAAGCACATTATTTGGACTATTGCCCTCATCTTTGTCACCAAATTTATTACAACATTTCAGCCGTTGTATGCTCTGGTCTTCAGGTTGCTGGATTATAGAACTGGACCCTTTATTTCACTCGCTGGGATAGACTGTTCTAGTTCCACTTGCCATGTTTAATGGATATCAGTTATCATTTATCTCCTGTTAATTTCCCTCTCCAAGTTCTCTGCCTTAACCAGGTATTGAACTCACTGGATCTAACCAACGCCTTTATCCACCGTGCCATGTGTCCTTGAGGACATCTGTGTATGAATTTCTGGGTATTATAAACCTAATGTCTTCAGATAGTCATTTTTTACCAGAGCTCATATTGCAATTTTTTTATCACTTTTCTCTGGCACTCCTTATTGTACTGGTTCCCATATTGTATTCATTTCTATGCTTGGTCAACTCGAGATTTTTGTAGCCGAGTGTATGTGTTGATTCCTTAAGTTTATGAACTTTCAAATGGTGTTCCTATTGATTGATTGTTTGTTTGTTTTGTTGTTTTTTTTGTTTTTGTTTTTTGTTTTTTTTTAGATGAAATTTTATTAGCTTTATTTTTAATATTAAAACAGTGTTAAAAATGGGGGGTGGGGAGTATGACTTAATCATGCCAGATAAAAACTGGATAAAATCATTCATTTCTAACTTTTTTTTATACACTTCAACTTATAAAATTTGCATCTCGTTTGGCTCAGAAGAATAAATGAAAAAAAGTTTGATATTTTAAATGCCATAACACAGGAAAGTTGAATTATGCCCAAGAAAAATATTAGTAAAATTAAATACAATTTTTGATGGAAATTAAATTTTAGGCATTTTAATTCAAACTTTTGTGATATATTTTTTTTTTTTTTTTTTTTTTTTTTTAGTAAATAGATGAAAATCTGGTTTGAAAACTATAATTTTAAAAAATACATATTTCATAGAAACAGATTTAAGTTTTCATAAAAAGAATATTTGCTTTAAGTCTTGATTATTGAAAAGATTTATTTGTTTACGTAGTATGCTATGTAAACAGAAATAAATCTTTTCAATAACCAAGACAAAAAAAATGATTTTATGGATTAAAACTAGGTACTAATTTTGGTATATGTAAGGTTTAAAATGAATTTTTTAAAAATGAAAAGGCTTTCTTGAAACTTTCATTTTTAGCTGTGATTAGCTAAAGGGTGCATTAACTTTTTACTTTGAACTGAAACAGGCTTTAAAATAGTGAACTTTCTGGATAGTTCAAGAAACTTTACTTTTTTTTTTTTTTTTTTTTTTTTTTTTTTAATACCCACACATGAAAAATAAATTTACATCATATTCAGGTATTATTATGATCTATAGACTTTAGTTTTACTGATAGTTTAAAATCAATAAATATCACTTTTTATCATTAGTACCAAGAATGAAAAATTAAGATTTAAATAAAAAAAAAAAAAAAAATTAAAACAAAAAAAATCCAAAGAATCATTTTTGGAATCAAAAATTAGTTTAAAAATTTGCCAATTCTAACACCCCAAAAAAGTTCCGATACTTCTGATTCGTCGATTCCAATTAATCATCCCATCACTAGTATAAATTGACCTTTTCCCCCCAGTTATGGGTTAATTATTAAGACGTGTATCAGTAAATCATTATCTCTCAAAAAAAATTGACACTAAAAATAAATAACCTGCAAATGGTTGATAAGCCATTAAAAAAAAAAAAAAAAAAAAAAAAATCAAATACTGATTAGTTATACAAGTATATCTTTTATATTTGTTTATATTCTTTGGAATATCTTTCTTCACTGGCTATGGTTTAAGACTCGTACCACTAAATCATTTTTTAAAAAAATAAAAAGTTAAAAAATCTTACCATCTAAAAATATTTTCTGGCTTTAAATAAACTGTAAAGGGTTGATAGACTGATTTATTTTTTACAGCTTATCAGCAAACATGGTTTCAGAAATTAACATCATGAAGCAATATAAGTTTCATAAAGATTTACAAATACATCCATAACAGAAGTGTTGGATTAAGTGCATTGACAAGGAAGGTGATTATGTGGGGAAAATGTTTCTTGGGTAAAATAAATGGTTTCTTTAAAATATTTTACTAGAGATGTAAAATTTAATAACTACAATAAATTTGTGCAAATTAAAATCATTTTTTTTTTTTTTTTTTTTTTTTTTTTTTAATGAAGTAAATCAAATATACAATTTTTATTTCACAGCTACCTGGGTACCCAAATGTGACCATATCAAAGGACATTTTGCGGGCATCTCAAGAGAATTCTGCCCCTCTGTTTCTGGCACATGAAGAAACCCTATGGAAAAAGGCCCTTAATGCCTGGTGAGTAATTGTCTTTTCAAATAACTAACTTGATCTATGTTTTATTTAATAAGACATTATTTGATTACCATGTTCTTGGGTTGATGCTTTCAGACGAAAAATACAGACTTGTGTAAACAATTCAACCTTCACCAAAGCTTTCCGCCAACCAACTATTGATTACCCCCTCATGTTGCATTTCAATTCTCGCTCTCGTCTGTGTCCACCAATAGATGGGAAAGGATCCACTGCATACTCACAAGGTGGCACAATGAAAGACAAAAACACCATGTTAAGAAATAACACTAACCCTGTTTCTCATATTAGATATTTTATTCAGGGCTTCAGCTGCGCTCTTCCAGTTTGGTAGGTGATACTTGGGATAACTTCTGCTATGTAGGTCTAACAGCTCAGCTCTCACCCCACTTCCTTCTCCCAACTCCTTGCCTGTTAGCACATCTATGTGTGTGTGTGGCTGGCAATATAGATGGATGGCTTTGGTATTATGAGGCAGAAAAATTCATCTTCTGCCAAAGGTGGACCAGAACTCTCAATGATCCCAAGCAGGTCTCTTAATATAGAACAGTACTTGGATATACTCTACATAACTATTGTTCTGAGAAATGGTTATAGATTCACCAAAGCCTATTTTTAAAAAAATTAAAAAAAATAAAATAAAAAAAAAATAAAAATATAAAAAAAAATAAAAATGAATAATAAAAAAAATTAAAAAAAAGTACTCTTGCTGCTCTTTTTTTTTTTTTTTTTTTTTTTTTTTTTTTTTTTTTTGTTAGCTCCCTCAGTATAAGCCCCAGGGGCCACTCAAGGTAAAAGGTGACAATGAAATTGTTGTGAGGGAGTAAAAAGTCACATCACATTAGGATATATAGGATAGATATCTTGAAAAAAAAAAAAACAAGTTGTCAGATTTGATTTTTTTTTTTTTTTTTTTTTTTTTTTTTTTTTTTTTTTTTTTCGACAGCTTATCAACCCTTTACCAGAAAATATTTTTAGATTGTAAGAATTTTATATAAAATAATGATTTAGTATTACTAATTAAACCATAGCTAGGAGGAGAATAGGTGGATTCTTACTTTTCCCAAGCGTATTTGTGTATAAGTGAATATAATGAACCTGATTGGAATTGGAACACTGCTCTCCTGATCCAGTATTCATTACACCACCTGCACATCCAGTTTACAGTACCTGGTATTCTCAAGCTGTCACTCGTCTAAGTGCTGACCATGCTTGATTTCGGCCATTATATGGGAACTAATATTTCAACATGATGTGGCCATATACCTCTAGTTGTCAGGAGAGCATCCTCCCTGGAGTTTGTTCCACAAAGTAACAGTTTTAGGGAAGAAATTGTCTTGGAACTTGCACCATACCAAAGGAACATGAAGGGAATGGGGATAGCTTGCTACTGTGGACATGGCATGGTGGGGGGGAGTCCTGGCTGTGAAGGTCTGAACTGGTAACACTGAATGTAACTCATCCAAACATCTGCCATACTAATAGCTATAGAGTAGTGAGAGGCTATCAAGGTTTTTTTCTATCGGATAACGGTTGCAGGGGGTTGAAGAAGAATTCATCACCCACAAGACTGCCTAATCACTTTTGGAACTCTGTCAAGACCAGACAGTGAGGGCTGGGCAACAATACTGCATTCTTGATCTGATCCAATATAAAAATTGTGCATGACAGCAGGAGTTTGATATTTTCTGGAGTGCTAAAAGGAACTGGCTATTTTCCAGCATCTTTAGCAATGGCACAAATATACGTGTTTCGTTTGCAGTTGGGAGCAAGCTTCGGTACAAGTAGGCATTCAAGGCAAGGAACATCTTTGAGGATGTGACCGCTCAAGATTGTTGCAACTTTACTGCTCAAGAGCAATGAAATGTTACTAGCTTTGTTTTGACTAATACCAGCCAAATAAACTGGGGGGTGGGTAGTAAAAAGTGAAAATCTTTTAAATAAATGTTAGGGGGCATACTTCTTAAAATTTTTTAAATTAAGATAATTCCCATTTATTCAAGTAGCAAGGGTCAGTTTTAATGGTGTTAAATAATATTAGATTCATACAATAAATTCCATATTTTGCTCAATGTTAAGAGAAATCTTAGTTGTACTATTGAAATGTTCTTTTTATGGAAGAAAGTGATAATTTTTACTATATATTGGTTAAAATAATTGTTAAATACAGCAATTAAGTGGTCACTGTCGGTAAAACTATACCAACTCTGACTCCAGTTGAATTTAAATTTTATGTAAAAAGTCTTATAGAATTTTTATTTTTTGTTATTTCTTCTACTGTATATTTACTTTTTCCTTTAAAGAAATTCATCTCAACTTTATAAGTCATTTTATTTTTTTTGCAGTTATCTTCTTTTGCAAAACTATATATGTAAAAAAAAAAAAAAAAAAAAAAAAAATCTTGCATTATAGAATTATTTTTGTCTTTTACATCCTGTAAAAGATTATATTTCAACTTCTGTTATTAGGTTGGTGCAAAAATGACGTAATAATGTCGTTTTTTTTTTTTTTTTTTTTTTTTTTTTTTTTTTTAACGTCAAAAAACAACATTATTACGACATTATTTTTGCACCAACCTAATATAAAGTAGTTTATTTTTTTTTCTGTACTTATTTCTTATTGGCAAAGATATATATATATATATATATATATATATATATATATATATATAAAAACACAATATCTTTTATTCTTTGATAAATATCAAGTGTAATGTTATAGGCCTACTCCATGTAGGAGCGTATGCATAGGCTTTGAGATTTGTAGGCCATAATCATTTAATTACTTAAAGAGGAGGTGGAGGTGCCAAAAATAGAGGAGTGTGAATTAAAGGTTTTGTGTTCAGATTAAACAGCCCTGGTTAAATATACAATGTACATTTAACACTGTTTACTCTTCATGTTTAATTTTTTGAGGTTGAGGGGAGTACCTTGGAAATTAATAGATCTGCTAATTTTGCAGTAAGCACAAGTGTGTGTCAGAAATGGTTGGCCAAATTTAAGAAAAAAATTTTCAGCTTGATGTTTAGAATAAATTATACCAGAGCAAAAATAAAAGGGTCCATTAATTCCTTAGAAATTTCTTTGTTTTTGGATATGGAAAAAAAATCAATAGATATGGACTTTGAAAAAGATCTGAACAAGAGGATATGCATTCTTTAAAAGAGTTAATTGAACATTGCTGACATATGAGGCTCTCTGTGGCTGAGTGGTCTAAAGTACACTGGATCAGGTAGTGGTTTCCTCAATAAAACAGATTTACAGGTTCGAATACTGCTGAAGAGAATTTTTTTTATTTAGCCTCTCAAACACACAGGCCAGTAGACACTACACATTCTATTTACACTATATATTGTCCTCATTTTTATTACAATGTTTTTGGCAAAAATAAAAAGTCAACAAATATGGGCTTTCAAGAAGACATGAACAAAAAGATGGGATTTCTTGAAAAGAGTAATTGAAGCTTGCTGGCCTGTGGTGCCCTCTGCAGCAAAGTGATCTAAAGCATACTAGATCAAATGGTAGTTTTTCCCTGCAAAGAGGACCCAGGTTCAAACCCTACTGGAGAGCACATTTATCTTTTATTAAGTCTCTTGAGCATACAGGCCAGTAGATATAATTCACAATAAATAAAATAGGGCATTTACTCAAACATGTGTATCCACAAGAATAATGTTTAGAGTAATTGTGTGTGTGTGTGTGTGTGTATATATATATATATATATATATATATATATATATATATATATAAAATATGGTTCATAATGTATTTGAGATGTGATAGTCAATTAATATGCTTTTATTTTTTCAGAGCACCAATACCAAACTATCAGCTAAAGCATGCGATGAAATTTCATTTTTTACAGTGAGGTTCAGCCTATACAAGCCCCAGGGGCCACTCAAGGCAGAGGGTTATATTTGGAGGCCATTTGTGTGCATATCAGTGGAAGATAACACTTAACCCGAGCTTTGAACAGGTTAAGATTGCAGTGATCAAGGAAACATCCTCTTGGGAGTTGGTTCCACAGAGCAGTGGTTTGCAGGAAGTTCTCACCGATGCAATACGGAGGGAATGAGGGTGGTTTGCTACTACGTAAGTGGCATGGCGTGTTCTTGCTTTGAAGGTTTGCCTCGACAGGACCAGAAAATGTATTTCATCCAAGCACCTTTTGTGGAAGTAGCAGTAGAACAGCAAGAGACTTGCCACATCCTACCTATGGGAGAGAGGTTGAAGGATGGAGAATAATTCATCACCCACAAGGGCTCAGACATTTTTGAATTCTGTCAAGGCTGGAGAGTGGGGTCTGGGCAGCTCTTGCCCAAATATGACAACAGTACTCCATTCTTGGCTTGATCAGGCTCTTGTAAATGTAGAGGATTGCAGGAAGACCAGGTTCTATAGCCTTGGATGGCAGCTGGTCTATGAGAAGGACAACTCTGAATTCGAAAGCTGCGGAGGGTCGTTTGGGGACCTTGTGGCATGTAGTGCACCAGCTTTCTCTATTCAGCCCTTCAAAAAGTGTATTTGGTTTATCCACAAAGCCTTCACCACTATAATCAAATCATGTGTGCTGATGTCTGGCTTTTGGTTCCTAAGAACTGAGCTACTTGACCCTCATACATTGAATACAATAGCAGACTCCACCACCTTTTAACTGCCAAGTAATCTCTATATATTGGTCCCCTTTTCAATTACAAACTCCATTAACAATTTTTGAGGTAAGATGCTATTCACCTTGCCTAAAAATGAGAAATCAACCAGACAATAGGCAAACTTATTCACTTCAGTTGGGGTGTTCTTGTGTCTTTATTGCATTGAATGAAGATAACACAATCAAGAAATGTAATGTCACTTGGAGCCGACATAGTCTTGCTGAAATCAGTAGTAAGCAGATAATCTAAATCTGTAACTCTGCTTTTTCTCTCCTTCTGCTGACAATTCTTGGTATCGGTCTGTGTGTTTGGATGAGTCCAAGTCTTCTTCTGAAGATTCATGCTCATCTCCACAATGGATTTTACCATATTCTTCTCTTACAGATCCCCCCCCCCTCACTCCTGTGGCAGTGGAGATTACTGGGGTTATGTTATTGGCACTTCTTTGGAGGGTTGGTGGGATGGCATCTCGATTAAGGGACTACCCTCACAAAATGGAGTGACTCTTGCAGCGTGTCTCGCTGATGGTTTGAGGTAATGCTTTCTCCATCATTGCAGCTGGCAGAGGATAGCAAAAAAAAAAAAAAATTGTTTATAAATACTTAGTTCAAATAAATGTAAATTAATATATATGTGAATAAAAAAACTTCAAATATTTATAAAAAAAAAAATAAATAAATAAATAAAAGAAGCTAAAAAAGTTCAGAGTTTTAGGTGGAGACTTAGAAGTATGCAGTTGAAGTAGACTTTAGAAGGAACCGGAAACCCAATCCTAAACATCCTTCAAGGGATAAACCTCTACTCTTAAACAGCAATCCTAGACACAAAAAGATACCAAATAAAAAATTCCTTGAATTAAAAGTGGAATCCCTCTTCTATGATGGAAAATGCAATTCATCTGAAAGTTAGCGTATGGTCAAAGAAAGCAGGTAGAAAATAGTTTGATGACCAATTTATGATGCTAAGAAATTATCTGTTGAAAACATTTTTGTCCATGGGTTGCTGCAAACCATTTCACCAATCTTCAGAATTCTCCCTTAAATTTATCTAAATGTTCCTCACTCACAGAACATATCAAAGGCAAGATGGTTAAAGGGAAACCTCGAGTAACGTACCTAATGGGCTTGGGTAAACAGATGGCAGAACAAACATAGGAGGGACATATGAAAAGATAAATATTGCTAAGAGTTAGAAAATATAGGAAGTTGTGGAGAGCCTTAAAATATTCTAAAAATATTTTTTATTATACTGCATTTTATTTTTTTGGAAAACAGTTTAGGTAAAATGTAGCCTAGTCGGCAAAAGCCAAATGACTGAATAATAATGCTATGAATTTATACAAATAAGATTTTGTTTATTAAAATGTTTGGACGTTTTGTAAAACTTTATCTCGGATCTGCATATTTGCAATCTGATGTTATTGTAAAATTCTGTTGTATTACTTTTGACTGTATCTTTTTTTTTATTTTTTTTTTATTTTTTTTTTCCGTCTTTCACCCATCCAGGTATGAAACTGGATTATCTGAATCTTTGGAAGTTCTCCGCAAAGATGGAGGTAAGATAGAAAGTAATGACAACAAGTCTTTCTCGATTCAATTTTACCAGACGACATCAAAAAGTTTTTCTCAAATGTTTATCGAGGTTTATAAATCAGGTTGTTTTATTAATGTTCTTTAAAAATAGTTACTGCACAGAAATTAGGCATCTTTTGAGGCATGAACTCACTTCCCCAAACAGATATTTTGTTCAACTAACTTGCTTACCAAAGGCAAACTTAGCTATTTTTTTGTTTTTGTATTTGCATCACCAGCCCCGTGACTAAGCACCTGGCTAGTTTCCTTCACATATCTGGGCTGATAACCAGAGGGGTATTCATTTATGCATAGCATGTCTTGGACAGTTTGACCTGGCGAAATCTATCCCTCTTTGTGCCAGACCACTACCAATGTCCTCCACTTGAAGGCTCACTTGGGTCACAGACACATTGCCAAGACATAGCTAAGCTTGAGAGAAGTATCAACTAACAAGTCTTTCTCGATCTCTTTTTTTTTTTCTTTTTTTTTTTTTTTTTTTTTTTCCCTCACCCACAAAGACATTTTTATGGTGTTAAACCCAGGTTAATATCTCAAGATGTGTTGCTCATCTTTAAAAAAAATTTACTAAACTTATCTTTAAACATGGCCACCAAAATTTATGTATCATTGGAGGCATGAACTCACACTACCCTAATAGATAATTTAATCAACTAGATTGCTAACTAGAGGAAAACTTGCTACATTTTTCTTTCTTCATTCTCATTAGTTGCATGACCAGATGTGGTCTTGCGGTTACTGCACAACTGAGTATCTTACCAGCTCCCTCCACATGTTGAAGTTGGAGTATTCATTTATGCGTAGTGTTTTCAGAAAACAGACACCTAACATAACTCATTCCTCTCCAAGTCAGCCGGTCCTCCACTTAAAGGTTTGCCTTGGTTACAAACACATGACTTAATTCCATTGGGACCTTCTGCCCTGGCTGCTGACTTTGTTGCTTTTTATGTAATAGGAATCAAACTTGATCAACATTGCATCAAAACTAACATAACCCATTAAAGTTGTAGGGGCTGCAGTCACAGCAGCACTCGGGTCAAGGGCAAAGATAACCTGACAGGTTGGTTTCGAATTCAGTTTTTTTTTTTTTTTTTTTTTTTCCTTCCTAGACTGGCTGCCATCCAATGCTAGAGAAACCAGATTTCTCTTTGCAAGTTGGTTACACAGCTTGCACATCTATAAACTTGATCAACAGGTTTTCTAAATTATTTCATGGCATCCAGAGACACTAACCTATTACACTTTTTAATAAACAATTTATTAGCTCATTGCAAAAGTTTGTGCCTGAATATAAAAAAAAAAAATTTGAAATTCTCCCAAAAGGTTTCTTAGTCAAGCACATCGTCTCCAGTCTTCTTAGCAACTGTCTCCCATCGTTCTACAAGCTTGTTGATGCCATTTTCATAGAAACTGTTTCGTTGGAAGAAGGGTGTGAAGTAATTTTCAACTGACTAGTCAAATTTTTTGTCATTTAAAATGTTCTGTAGAGATTGGAACAAATGAAAACCTGAAAGAATTTGTTGAAAAGAATTCAGTGGGTGCTGGAGGGCTTCCCATTTTAACCTTTAGCATTCTGTGTTATTAATATTACTTTTCTTTACACTGCATTTTTTTTTTTTTTTTTTTTTTTTTTTTTTTTAAGGCCTCTCAGTTTCAATAACCTTATTGTTAATATCACTCGAAGGTGTTTTCTGTTGCCATAGGATATAACACATCTATGAAACTTAGTCATGTTCAGTGGCAGGATAAATTTTTTGTGCAGCACATGGCACAGTGGATAAAGATGCTAGTTAGATCCAGTGACAGGACCCAAAGAGTGTTAGTTCAATATCTGGTTAAGGTGGTGCAGAACTTGGAGAGGGGCATTAACAGGAGATAACTGATATCAATTAGACATGGCATGTGGAACAAGAACAGTTTACCCCAGTGAACAAAAAGGGTTCAGTTTGACAAAGATGAGGACAATAGTTCAAATAATGTAAATAGTGTACAGCAAATGAAGTTATATACAGTGTTAAAGGTTAACACTTCAAACTTCTGCAAGGTCCGTTTTGCAACATGCAGTGATGTTGTCATGGTGGAAAATGACACCTTTTTTATTTGCCAAAATCAGCCATTTTTCTTGTATAGCTGCATTGAGATTGGGGAATTAGTCACAATGCTTCTTGGCAGTTATTGTTTCAGCAACTGGAAGATGCTCAAAGTGAATTATTTCTCTGCAATCCCATCAAACGGACAGCAACGCCTTAATTGGAAGCAAACCAACGTTAGCCATAGGTTCGGCACATTCACAAGCTTGTTTTCAGCCCCATTTGTGTCAACCATTCCATTTTTCATCACCTGTGATAATTCGGTTCAAGAAAGGCCCATTTCTATGGCACAATAACAAAGAAATCACCATAGAAACCCAATCAAAGTTGTTGTTTCATCAGAAATTATGGAACGTGTGTAGAGTTTGGAAACCAACGTAAGCCTCTCCAAATGCCGAAAGGCAGTCAAGATATTGGTTTCCAAAGTCTTAACTATTTTTTTTTTTCCATCAAAAACTTGTTTATTCTCCACAGACAAGCAGAGCGTCTTCATCAGGAGGTCACCCGGAGAGTGGCTGATCATTTAGATTAAAATCACCCTGACAAAATCTGCCAAACCACTTTTTGACTGTCCAAAGAGCAGGAGCAAAATCCAAATGAACCTTCTGAATGTTTTTCATCACAGTTCCAAGATTTACTCGTCTCCGAAATCCATAGAGCATAACATGACAACTTTTCAGCCTCCATCTTTAAGACCTTTGTGCACAAAACATCAACATTCAACAAAGTCTGACTCGCAACTGAACAATGCAAGTTTTCAATCGAGAACACGCCAGAGATCGGCAATGAAACAAACCCAGTGTCAAGTTGGTCATTTTATATTAACAAGGAAAATAGGGCTTTTGCAATGACCTAATAATTTACACTTTAACTTTTGTTATGGTAATTGTAATATTAGCCGTTTCCTTATAAGGAAACATTCGGTATTCATTGACCAAGTAGCCATTGCTAGCATTGGTTGAAATTTATAAAAAAATTTCTCTTAAAACCGTTTTTCAAGAAAATGGACTTTTCCAGCCCGGTAACTGTTATAGCTCTTTGATAGGAGTTTCTTTCCTAACCTTTTATTTTAAGGCATGTGGAATGTCAACCTATTAATTATTAGGTTGGTGCAAAAATAATGACGGTTTTTGACGTTGAAAAATACATCAAAAACCGTCATTTTTGCACCAACCTAATACATCATTGTTTTCTCTTCAAGTTACATGTGCTATCCATTTTAGCTGTTACTGCTGTTGGTAGTCCTCAAGCGATATGGTTTCTGTTATTTGGTACAGTTCTTTGTGATTCTGTAGCACCAGTCCACAAGGTTCAAAGGAGGAGGATCTTTGCCAAGACCATCAGGCTTAACTCCCTTTCTAAGATCAATGATTAAAAATAATCATTGATCTTAGAAAGGGATTTTATATAGCTGACAGTTTAGATATTTCTGAATGGGTTTGATGCAGGAAGGTCTTGATCTGATGAAGCTATTTAAGAACAAGATGGGTTTTCAGGTTATGGTTTTGTTGCAATTTTTGTTGTTGGGCGAAACTACCTTTTAGGTTATATAAAATCCTTTTCTATAACACCTGATTTTTTTTGTGCTAATGATTCTATATTTTCAATACAAAAATAATTAGAAAAATATTTTTGTCAAAAACTACACTTTATATTTATTTTTTATTTTATAGCGCCATCACTGGTGTCTGCTTTGGCCAAAGGGATGCTCACACTGATAAGCTGGGCCAAATCTATCCATCCATTATTGAGCAAAATGACTGTAAGTATTTACTTAATATATTTACTCACTTAATCAAAATTTATCTATTCATCTTTCTAATTTTAATTTGAGTAATATTTTTTTCTCAATAAGTGACCAGAGAAAAATTGTTTTACCTTTTTAAGCATACGGCCGCAACACGTTGAAACGCCAGTACCTAGATGGGTGACTGCTTAGAAATACCAGGTGTTGTAAGCTTAGATGTGCAGGTGATGTAATGGATAATGGCTTGGAATTTTTTAATCAGAGCCAAGTTTCAATTCCAGTTGGGCGGATGATATTCCCTTATATACAAATAACCTTTGGGAAAGGTATGAATCCACATCTTCTCCTACCAGCTATGGGTTAATTAGTAAAACTTATATAACTAAATCATCTCCAAAAAAAATTATAATCTAAAATTGCTTTGCTTGCTTAAAATAACATGCAATGGGTTGATAGGCTGTAGTAACACAAATCAGTCTTGCCTTTTGTTCAGTCATCTGCAAGTGTGTAAATGGAGTGGGGATCACATAAAGGTTATTTCAAAAGAATCGGCAAACAGGTGTCAAATCCTGGCTGTGACAGCATGTGTTCAGTTTATGAAAATACTTACGAGAAAAGCATGAACTCTATTCTCTCCCAGATCTATTTCATTGCTGATTAGCATATTATTACTTGCAAAAAATGGAAGTCTTGTCATTAAGTTCTTTTCTGCTACTGAGATAATGCAACACAGTATTACCTCATCTCTTTTCACTTGGAGAGGAGACACACTGCCAAGTACCACAATGTCCCTTGTCCTCTAAAACTCCATGAGGGACATGGCATTATTCTTTGGTCCCCATTTAATGGGGAAGAGTAAAATACACCTACAGATTAGTTATTAATAAGTCAGTATGACCTACCAACCTTAAAGAGGAGATGGGTGTTGCCTAATAACTCTTCACCTTTTATTGGATAAAGAATGTCATGGAAGACCAAACCTGACTGTGGACCCAGCAATAATTTCTCCCTATCATATGAGCGAAGTGGTTATAGAGTTAGAATTGCAACTATGAGTCTTAACTGCTGATGTTTCTAGGTCCACCACGAGTCAAGGTGGTAGCACCTGTTAGGGTCCCAGCTATGGGCAAATGTTGTTTTGATATTTTGTTTGGTTTATTAAGTGTAGTAATACATTTTTATAGCAAAATGACAATTAATATAGCACTAAAGTATAAAAATACCAGCAATACATTTTATCATCTACAAACTGACCATGGAATATTAGAGTTTAAGCCTTTTTATTATATCCTTACTCTGTCCTGGACATTGAGTTCTACCTGGATTCTATCCTCTTGGAATTTTTTTTTTTATACAAATTATATATGTATGTGTATGCATGCACACACACACACATATATATATATATATATATATATATATATATATATTTATTTTGCATATGTATGTGTATATTTGCCACAAATAGGTGTCTTTTTTGATAATATCAACCAAGGGAGACAATTCCAGAATGTAGCACTGTTGGTGAATGAAAAACCATACCACAGATTGACAACCCTTGAGTGTTAAATTGAGTAGATTAATTTGTTTGAAATCTGTTGATGACTGTGGTTATGAGCAATACTGGCTTTGTCCAGGTACTGACCATCCTGGCTGAGACAATAAACTAAATCTGACAGCAAAACCTCTGGTCAGGAGGTTTATAGGAGTGTGGAACGACTTTTTAATTGCTGGTGTTCCCAGGTCCACCCTGAACCGGGGTTGTAGAACCTATCAGGGTCCCAACTATGAGCAAATTGTTACAAATTGGGAAAAATTATTACCCACAATACATTTTTTGAAGAAAGAAATTATTACCCACAATACATTTTTTGAAGAAAGAAATTATTACCCACAATACATTTTTTGAAGAAAGAAATTATTACCCACAATACATTTTTTGAAGAAAGAAATTATTACCCACAATACATTTTTTGAAGAAAGAAATTATTACCCACAATACATTTTTTGAAGAAAGAAATTATTACCCGCAATACATTTTTTGAAGAAAGAAATTATTACCAGCAATAAAAATCTTGTTGGCATGAAATAAACTATTGAGGTTGACATGTTGTAAAGCAAACCAAACCAGGTACTTACTCTCTCTATAACAGAGAATTGGGTCAGCTCAATAAGACTTCCAAGTTTGGTGTATGTGGTGCTTTTAACACCAGGAGTTGTGTCCCCTTCCATAATGGGCTTTTGAGAGAAGACCTACTTAGAGTAGGTGGTGCTGCCTATTTGCATGTGAACAGTACTGGGCAGGTATTAGCCAATAGTCAGCATGGGTCTGGAAAGAGCTATATAGCACCAGTGTTTTTCTCGGTCAAGAGAAGTGCTCGGAACATGCAGATGTGCAAAAACCAAATAAGACAAACTGTAACTACGGGCTGCTTAGCTTAATTGCAGTACAAACCATGGGTTGACTCTAGGTTTAGAAAGAACACAACTGCGCCTGAGCAGGTGTTTGCAACAGGGATTAGCAAGCTATTATATATAAATTAGCTACACAAAAAATTAGGGAATTTGAGGATGTAAACGAAACTACTTCCTGTATAGTTTTCCGCCACCATCTCTTTTGCAGTGGTTTCCTTGCCTGTTGTCTGCACATTGATTTTCAAAGGATTCTGCTCATAAATGTTAATGATAATATTAGCCGTTTCCCTACAAGGAAACATTTGGTATTCATTGACTGAGCTGCCAGTATTGCTTTTGATTGAAATTTATTCTTTTCTTTTAAAACAATTTTATGTAGGATATATTAAGTTGTTTTGTTTACCTTTTTTTTTTTTTTTTAATAAAAATATTTTATTTTCAGGTTATAAAAATGTGTTGGTGATCATACATTCTGGAATAGTCATTTAAAAATGTTATTGTTGAATTATGTTACTTTTTCATTCATAATAAATATTGGTTAAAAACGCCTGATTATTATGCACCAACCCAATAGTATATTCATCGTCTTGGAAATGTATTAAATGCTTTCAAGGCACCATGAAATGTTGGATTGATCGATTGATTTGTTTTTGTTTTTTTTACAGCTTATCAACCCTTTGTAGTTTATTTAAAGCCAGGAAATATTTTTAGATTGTAAGATTTTTTTTTTTTTTTTTTTTTTTTTTTTTCTGAGATAATACATGTTTTAGTAATAAAATTCTTAACCCCTTCTAGGGATAGAAAAGATGGATTCTTACCTGATCAAAATTTGATAAACAAATGAGAAATTATAACGTGTATATAAAATGGAGGATCAGTTCTATATTACAATCAATATACGAACTGATCCCTCACTTTGGGGTCATTTTTTTCTTTTACAAATAATGATTTAGTGATACATGTCTTACTAATTAACCCATAGCTGAGGTGAGGAGTGGATTGATACTCTTTCCCAAGGGTATTTGCACATAAGTGAATATAATGGACCCAACTGGAATTGGAACTTGGCTCTTTGATGAACAATTTCATGCTATTACCTCTTATACCACCTACACTTCAAGCTTACACCACATGGTATTCCAAAGTTGTCCCCCATCTAGTTACTGACCAGGCTCAATGTTACTTAACTTTGCTGATCATGTAGGAATCAGTGTTTCAACACTGTATAGGTTCAAGAATTGGAATGTTGGTCCCTCCCCCTAGCCTTTGTGTTATAAACTAACTAGTGCTTAGTGCAAAACCATTTTAGTCATTTAGTATTGTGACTTATATTGCGTGTTCAAGGTGTAGTATAGTTTTGATCTTCAAACACTTAAATTGGTGGCAAGATCTTATTTTTCATTTGAAATGGCTAGAGATAACTATTTCATAAATAAAAAAGAAAATAAAAAAAATTTTTTACCAAAATTTTCTTTAAAAAAAAATTTCAAAAATAATTTCATTTGTGAATAAGTCCTGAAAATTTCATTAAAATGGGACAATTATTTGATTTTTACAAGAATTTCCAAATGAATGTTTTCAACAGGAAAAAAAAAAGCACAAAAACATCACTGTTATTATATAGCCACCGCGATGACGTAAACAAAAGATTTTAACTAAAATTTCGAACATGTTAGAAAGGATTAAAAAATTTTTTTAAATAATTGAAAAATACTTTGGTTTTTCATCTTAATAATAACAAACATTTTGACGATGAAACTTTATTTTTCTTAAGTGAATGGCCTTTTTCATTACGCTATGCTGTTTTCTTCAAAAAAGTGGAGGTAACAGTTTCTTCTATCGCACTTCTCACTTGTAGACTTCTCTTCCAGCTCACAAGTCAATTTTGATCTTCAAAAACTTTATAATGTCAATCATTATTATCTGTCTTAATTCCTGTTCTTCCCTTGTTCTCTCTCTACACTCTCTCTCTCTACACTCTCTCTCTCTACACTCTCTCTCTCTACACTCTCTCTCTCTACACTCTCTCTCTCTACACTCTCTCTCTCTACACTCTCTCTCTCTACACTCTCTCTCTCTACACTCTCTCTCTCTACACTCTCTCTCTCTCTACACTCTCTCTCTCTCTACACTCTCTCTCTCTACACTCTCTCTCTCTACACTCTCTCTCTCTACACTCTCTCTCTCTACACTCTCTCTCTCTACACTCTCTCTCTCTACACTCTCTCTCTCTACACTCTCTCTCTCTACACTCTCTCTCTCTACACTCTCTCTCTCTACACTCTCTCTCTCTACACTCTCTCTCTACACTCTCTCTCTCTCTACACTCTCTCTCTCTCTACACTCTCTCTCTCTACACTCTCTCTCTCTCTACACTCTCTCTCTCTCTACACTCTCTCTCTCTCTACACTCTCTCTCTCTCTACACTCTCTCTCTCTCTACACTCTCTCTCTCTCTACACTCTCTCTCTCTCTACACTCTCTCTCTCTCTACACTCTCTCTCTCTCTACACTCTCTCTCTCTCTACACTCTCTCTCTCTCTACACTCTCTCTCTCTCTACACTCTCTCTCTACACTCTCTCTCTACACTCTCTCTCTCTCTCTCTACACTCTCTCTGTCTCTCTCTACACTCTCTCTGTCTCTACACTCTCTCTCTCTCTACACTCTCTCTCTCTCTACACTCTCTCTCTCTCTACACTCTCTCTCTCTCTACACTCTCTCTCTCTCTACACTCTCTCTCTCTCTACACTCTCTCTCTCTCTACACTCTCTCTCTCTACACTCTCTCTCTCTCTACACTCTCTCTCTCTCTACACTCTCTCTCTCTCTACACTCTCTCTGTCTCTCTCTCCACTCTCTCTGTCTCTCTCTCCACTCTCTCTACACACACTCTCTCTCTCTCTCTACACACACTCTCTCTCTCTCTCTACACACACTCTCTCTCTCTCTCTACACACACTCTCTCTCTCTCTCTACACACACTCTCTCTCTCTCTCTACACACACTCTCTCTCTCTCTCCTTAATAAGGGCTTATAGCCACATCATGTTGAAACAGCGGTTTCCTTATGGTCACTGAAGATAAGCAAGTTTTAGACAATACATGATGGGAAGTTTTATTGTGTATTTCATTGTCATCTAAACCAGCTCCCACCACTACCCTGCCCTGTTGGCTGGGGCTGTAGAATATGCCAACTGCATCTCTGCAGATGTGTACAACTGCTAGCCAATGGGGTGTCCTGAGCATGACAATAAACTACATCCAACAACAAGGCCTCTTATCAGGAGGTTTTGAGGAGTGTGGAACCACCTCATAATTGCTGGTGTTCCCTGGTCCACCCTGACCTCGGGTAGTAGCACCTGTTAGGCTGCCAGCTATGGGCAAATAGTTAACCCCTCCAAAGAGGGTCAAAATGTGTAAAGATAGGTTTTAATACCAGCAATATATTTTTGGAAAAAATATTAGCCAACAATGCATTTTTGAACAAAAATATTACCACAAATAAGAACCTTGTCGGCATTAAATAACCCATTGTAATGTTGATATGCTGTAAAACAAATCAAACCAAACCCACCACTAGCTTTTCCTGTATGATCACTGAAGTTAAGCAAGTTTTAGACAATACATGATGAGGAGTTTTATCGTGTATTTCATTGTCATCTAAACCAGCTCCAACCCACTAGCTTTTCCGCTGGTAAGAAGTGTAGTATCTCGCATGACAAACAAGACCTGTCGTCAAAGGATGGATGAGCTTTTCAATGGGTGCCAACCTCATATATATGATTAATGTATATTTCAGAAGCAACCTTTCTTTTAAAGATCTTTCATTTAATATTGATGAACAATGAAAATTTTATTAGTGCTTACATTTTTTTTTTTCCCCTTTTGGTGGGAGTGAGCGAGTACAAAAAAAAAAAAATCCATATTGTCACTTGACCCAAGCAGGTGATGTTTTTCGTCTTAATAAATTAACCCCCACCAAAAGCAACCCCTTGAAAATGGCTAAAGAAGTGGCCAAAAGCACTTGGGGCAATCAACAATTATGGACACTTTTTGTACTTGCTCACTCCCACCAAACGAAAACATACAAGATCACTATAAAAAAAATAGATGAAAAAAATAAAATTTTCTTTTGTCCCTCATATATATATATATGTATATATATCTATATATGAGTGGTTACATGGATAAGTTTATAACCCTAAGTTTTACGCATTTACAACTTTCAGACAAACTGGTTTATTTTTTTTCAAAAGTGGATCTATCTATTGGTGGAGTGGAAAAATTTTTTATGTTTGTTTGGGATGACACTCACATATACATAGACACATACAGGCATATGCATGTTAGTTTGATCACGGATATTGAGCACTTTCCACTAAATACCGTGCATGCACATATATATATAATCAGTCTCGGCTTGAAGTGATCGAATGTCTAACCACACTGAGGAGCTGTGATACAGCGAAACTGTCTGTGGATGATATATATATATATATATATATATATACATATATGCTAGGGTGCAACCTTCCTAGAGATGGTGTCTCGACAAAAACACTGTATACTTAGTCTACCATGAGTGGTCTGAGTTGGTCACCAGGAAAAGCATCTGGGCCTTGTAAAAACTTCCCTCAAATTGTTATGACAGATCTTCAGTCAGGCAAGATTAATCCCCGTCTTGCCTCGACAAAATATACAGCTATGTATGTGTGTATTCATCATAATTTTTTACTTGCAGCTCTCGACTGACGATGTAATTAATCAGTATTCTGCAGTTTCAAAATGGTAAGTTTTATTCATTTTAATTAGTAATTAATGACTTTATTTTCTTGCTAACCTTTTGTATATTCAAAAGTGAAACTTATTACACTTTTACTGCTCAGTCAAAGGCCAATCACAAATTTCAACATTTGAGTGGCTAATCTGTTCATCTGTGTGAGGCACATTTAATTAACATGGCCAGCCATTTTTAATCTTAATTGGTTTCAGCAGAAAAATACGAACAAGCATTGTCTTTGCCTAAACATTTTGAAAAATTCATCATTTTTCACTTCTAGAGTAATGGATTGCAACTTGGATTGAGGAATCTGAGAACCAAGTTTGAACTCCAGTTGAGTTCATTACATTCACTTAAATGATATTGGGTATGAATCCAACTTTTCTCTCCCCAGCTATGGTTAAATAATAGGACTGACTGGGTTCCAACCTTGGGAGGCAACCAGTCTATGGGGACAATTCTGAATTCAAAACCTCTAGCTAAATAAATACTAGGGCAGACTGTGTTCTATAGTTTTGGGTGGCAGCTAGGCTCAGAGAAGGAAAACTCTGAATTCAAAACTGTATGTAACCCATACATATTATGTAGCTAAAGAAAGATTGTTCACATTGACTCTATGATCCTGACTATGGTTGACTCCTTTTAAGTGAAAAAGCAGACCTCATAACTGTATCGAGCCCATGATAGATTTTAGTTTTGAATCTGAAATTACCAACACTTGAACTAAAAATTTTCAAAAAATCTACCAACTAGAATGACCTCATGAATTACTATTCGCATAATAAAATCCAGAGTAATTGTAGGATTTTACTTAAGAATCCGTCGCCACCAATATTTACAAGAAGAAATATAAACTGAAAAAAACTCTTATATCATTTAGCATCATTTGTCGTCATTTAGCATCATTTGTCGTCATTTAGCATCATTTGTCGTCATTTAGCATCATTTGTCGTCATTTAGCATCATTTGTCGTCATTTAGCATCATTTGTCGTCATTTAGCATCATTTGTCGTCATTTAGCATCATTTGTCGTCATTTAGCATCATTTGTCGTCATTTAGCATCATTTGTCGTCATTTAGCATCATTTGTCGTCATTTAGCATCATTTGTCGTCATTTAGCATCATTTGTCGTCATTTAGCATCATTTGTCGTCATTTAGCATCATTTGTCGTCATTTAGCATCATTTGTCGTCATTTAGCATCATTTGTCGTCATTTAGCATCATTTGTCGTCATTTAGCATCATTTGTCGTCATTTAGCATCATTTGTCGTCATTTAGCATCATTTGTCGTCATTTAGCATCATTTGT
>OZ010614.1:11844845-11864845 GCA_963932145.1 Acanthosepion lycidas
CAACTTTTATATATATATATATATATATATATATATATATATATATGTATATCCTTTTATTTGCTTTGTATTTTCTACATGAGAAATTGCTTTAATTCCTAATCATAAATTTTTTTTTTTTTTTTTTTTTTTTTTTTTTTTTTTTTTTAAGACCATTCTCAGCTTCTGTGTTGGCAGTTGCTTGTCGTTCCTGCATTCTTATTTGGCATGTTGATCCAATGTCTCTGGCTGAAAGGTGAGCTAAATTATTTAATATCTTACTTTGGTCTACATTTTTCTGCGTTGTAGTAGTAAATAGCCAATAATAACCTTTTTGAAGTAAATTGCTCTATGGGAGACTAAAATATTACTATGGACCTCCAATTTTATATTTTTTTTTTTTGAGTGGACAGCCAGTAATGTTACATGGACCCCAATTGAGAACCACTGATTATTAGAGATATGACATTTCAACTCTCTGGCCATCATCAGATGTCCATTGATATATTTTCTTCCTGTGATACCAGTTATTGTTCATTCCTGCTGAATTGGTACTTCACTACCTGATCCAGGGATTGAACTCTTGACCACGAGATAACTAGATGAATTACAAACCCCTGTATCCACTACACTACTTTCCTTATCAACAAAAATGAGAACAGTAGTTTAAAAATAATGCAAAAATACTCACAATTACTCATCTCAGAAATGAAATACTAAATTATGAAGTAAACTTGTCCAAAATTCAAAACTTTTTTTTTTATTTTTATTTTATTTTATTTTATTTTTTTTTTTTTTTCAATGTTTTCCATTCTTTCTTTATTTTCTTTCTCCCAATCAACCTAAGACCTTCGGCCAGTTGTGTGCAGGTTCTTCAACAAGACAACCATTTTCCTGTCTCCAGTCTTGGATGGAATCCAAGTGGGGACTTACTGCTGTCTGTCTCACCAATGGACACAGCAATTATGGTGAGTTATTTATTCCACGGGTCAATCAGAAAATGATAAAGGGTTAAGTAAAAAAAAAAAAATAAAATGTTCCTATTTTCAAACATTCTAAAATTTGTTTCTGCAAGATATACATTACACTGGTTACATCCCCTGCAGAGGAGGTAAAAACAAAAAAAACAGGAAAGGGGCCACTTACCAAATAAATCCTCCACCTAGCTATGGATTAAATAGTAAAACTTGTATCTGCTAAAATCAGTTATTGTCAAAAATTTGTTAATGCAATATTTACTTGCAAAAAAAAACTATATTCCTACAATACAACATATTATGGTTTTAAATAACCTGCAAAGTGTTAAGCCATATAAAAAAAAAAAAAAAAAAAAAAAAATCAAATCAAACTCGAAAGATAAGAAAAAAATGTTTAGGCAAAAACCACCCTTTGAACATTGTGGACTGACATTATGGAATTACAAAGAACTATGCAAAATAAGAGACCATATCATTTGAGGACTACCAACAGCTGCAACAACAGAAATGGAGAGCATAAGAAAATGACATGATGATGTTAGCATTCCCGACCACTTCAAATAGAAGATTGGGAAGCAAACAATTACTATATAAAATCAATTAAATCAACCAGCTTTTGCTTGGCTTAAAATTCTTTCAATGATCATCTTTTTTTTATTTCAATAAAGCAGCTAAGATGCAAGGTGTTATCGACAATGAAGAAAATGTTGAGGGGACATTAAAGGACTAGGATTCAAGTGTACGCATGAAGAAGATTGATATTGGATTTAAATTTTTGAAGATTATACTTGACAGAAAACCAA
This sequence comes from Acanthosepion lycidas, assembly GCA_963932145.1. Taxonomy (NCBI): domain Eukaryota; kingdom Metazoa; phylum Mollusca; class Cephalopoda; order Sepiida; family Sepiidae; genus Acanthosepion; species Acanthosepion lycidas. The sequence goes on from OZ010614.1 coordinate 11,846,605, forward strand.
GAAGCCGGAAGACTTCCACAATTGAGAAGTGCAAGAGAAGAAACTGTTAGCATAGAACTTAAGGTTACACTTAGCAGTTACCTTTTATTTAGTTATTTCACTGCCATCATTTGGCATGATTATCAATGGGGTGGGGGGGGGGGCAGACATAGGAAATCTGTAGATTTCTGTCAAAGATTGTTTCCCCCTCCAACAACATCTCAACTCTAAATATTCCAATCCTGCATCTGAACATATTGAATCTGCTATACAACATTATATATATAGATGCAGGCATTGAATGCTTGTTCCTTGCTTTGGGATCTCATTTTTCATGGATACCAGTTTGGCTACAGAAGTGTTCACACACAGCACATTAGCCAAAGTTGTTCTGTCACTACCATTCCTCTTTCATTCAGAAAATATTTTTGGTATTTTAATTTGTTATCCCAACCCTCTGGCCAGATCCACTCTTCATTATTCCTATTATTTTATTACTAGTTTCATTCCATCTTATTATTGATGCTTTTTATCCCAACACTCTGGCCAGATCATTATTATGAAGGTTACTGATAATTTCTTAGCCCAACTAAAATACCATTCCAAAATCAATTTCAATGTTTGTTCCTTTTGGGAATTAATTGAAATGTCTGTGATCCTAATATTTTATTCTGATATCCTTATTTTTTATCAGAACTTTAAATAATATAGCAAAGTATAATTATCACCAATACATAATGATCAAAACAATCAAGATGAGGATCTCGGTTCAAATAATTCATGACCTACAGACAATACAGTTTTAAGTTCTGATAACATTTGCCTATTTTCCTTGGTCTCTTTTTTTATTTGGTCTCTTATTTTTGGTCTCTCCTTTATTTTTTTTTGGTCTGTTTTTGTTCTCTCCCTCTCTCTCTCTGTTTTTGTTTCTCTTCATTTCTTCCAAAGGTATGGAATGTTGCCATGGAAACTGCAGTGCCTTTGCGACGAATTGGTGGTGGTGGCAACACAATGTTAGCCTGGTCACCAGATGGTTTCCGGGTGATGTCTGCTTCTCCTTCTTCCATTTTCAGGTATTTTTATTTTTCTTTTTTATTCCTCAAAGAGTGAAAAAAGGAAGTTGTGGAGAACCAGGATTTCCCCCCACACCCCAAAAGGACGCAGCACATAGAATAATCAGACATCCCTTTTGACCAATATTTTTCACCTTTCTGGAGAGTGTCTAAAAGATGAGATTTAGAAAATTTATTTCCATTATTAAACTAGAAAATAGGAAAATGTCGGTTGTTTTCAGCAAATTGACATTAACCCTTTCAGCCCTGCGTTCCTGAACAATTTTAACCCTAACCCTGCCTCCTGAGCTCTTGAGTCAAAATTTGCAAATAATTGCTATATAATATTTCAGGGTAGATATAAAAAATAGTTACAAGTGTTTACTTGCCGTTCAACCGGTGGCTGCGAATTACGTCATTTTTCTCTACCACTGATAAAGCGGTGGTCAAGACTCAAAGGGTTAATATGCAGTAATCCCGGGGTGGGGATCAGTTTAGTACTTAATGACAATAGAAAAACGATCCTCTACTTTATGTCCAGTAGAATCTTATATGAATGTCAATCATAATTTGAAAAAAGACCTGGTCACCGAAGTATGCAACACACACGACACCAAAGGAAGGATATTTGAGCCCTGCATTCCTGAACAATTTTAACCCTTCTGCCTGAATGGAGTTAAAATTTGCAAATAATTGATGTTTCACAGTAAATATAGTTACAAGCGTTTACCAACCGTTCAACCGTAGCTGGGCATTGTCATTTTTCTCTACCACTGTTCAACCATTGGCTAGGCATTACATCATTTTTCTCTACCTCTGGTAAAGCAGTGGTTAGTACTCAAAGGGTTAATAAAAATCCTTAAATCATATGTTCTTTAAGTTACTGCTTTTAAATTCTCTGTCGCATAATAGTAATTTGACTTACACCGATGTGCCAAAAGTCATAGGATAACAGTATGTTAAGGTAATGATTGGTGGTGCCACCATAACATATCAGTTGGCATCAGAACTACGTGACTCCCCAATCACAAGTATACAGACCAACAACTAAATACATACTATGCATGATTTTGTTGTTAGTTGGTCTCCCAGAGGTCTCCTTGGCTTTTCTGTTCTCCTTTGACCAATGATAATGCCACTTAGAAAATTTCAAAGAACCATTTGCTGGCCATGAAACAGAAATAAGTGAGATTGAGATAAAATCACTTCCTCCTCCTACATTGGTGTTCATAGTATCACAATACCTTAATATTATATGCCTCTGTTTTCTTACCACAATGGAACCCAGTTCTTCTGATCGATAATATCTTCAAATGTAAATGTTATAAATGTAAGGCTATTGTTAAAAATAACTTTATATTATAAAAAATGAATATGAAATTCATTGACTTGAAATTCCTATCACCCACTGCTCATCTGGATGACAAAACGGTTTTGAAGAGAGATGGCAGAATGACATAAGTTATTAAGAGCTACAAGGGACAGTAAATTGTATAGTCATGATTGCCAGTGTACTGGAGAAACAGAGCAAATAGAAAAAAAAACAGTTTGTAAATCAGGAAAGTGATGAACAGCTTGATATTTGGAGATCAAAGTACTTTGCTGAACTGATCTAACATGCAACGGACACGTCAATCACCTACCAGAACTGACCCTCCAATTCCAAGCATAGCTGTTATTATAGACCAGCACTCAGAAATAAGCATTGTCCAGTCTGTTGTTGCCTGGTCTCAAAAAGAGAAAAAAAACCAAAAGACCCTCATCCACTCATTTACTCTTCCACTCCCCTTCAAAGTGGAGGCCACTGAGAAGACCAGACTTCAAATGGAACAATCTGCTGGTTATAAAACAAACATTTTAGATTGAGATGAAACCACATTTTCCTTTTTTACTTTAGTATCAATGTCTTCACAGCAAGACAACATTAAAAATTAAAGTTTGGATGCTAGTCAGATAGGACATTCCATATCTGAAATTGTAGGAACATTTAACATATCTATGACATGATGTGTTCACCAGGAATACTTAATGGACTGTATTACCACCCACTGTGGATTAATTGATTGAGGCTTATCAACCTTTTCAGGTTATTTCAGAAAATATTTTAGATTGTTAGAATTTTGTGGGGATAATGATTTACTGATACAAATTCTAATAGTTAAGCCATAGTTGGAGGGGAAAAGAGGTGGATTCTTACCTTTCCCCAAGGTATTTGCACGCAAGTGAATATAATGAACTTCACTGGAAATGATTTCCAATTCAGAGCCATTATCCATTACACCACCTGCACATTCAAGCTTACAGCAATGTGGTATTCCCAAGTGGTCGCCCATCTTTTGAAAGGCATCTTTCTCTATTCCAATATGCCTTCAGATTTCTGTATCTCGTTTTTCATCATCTGCTGACTGAATCTGACTGCCATTTATGGATATAAGGGGCACACAACTCCACATCAAGGGAGGTAATCAATAGTAAGTTTGAAAGAATTAGTAGCAGCTTCTGGAAAGTTATGACAGCTTATAGAAGAATCTGGAATATTGTATGCTTATAAAATCATATCTTTTCTTTCTATCCAGGGTTTGGGAAAGCAAGACATGGAGTTGTGAGAAATGGACCTTATCATCAGGCCGTTGTCAGGTGAGGTGGTTTCTTTCATTGTTATTAGAATAAGCGTTATTTAAAATCACCTGTGCTTTCTGCATGAAAAATTGCACAAGGATTTCATATTGGCCTTGTATGGCACAAGGCCTGATTCATAATGAAACATGTTTAACAGTTGGCACTATCTGATCAGGTTTCATAGATTTTGACCTTTATGTCAAAGAAACTGCGAGGCTGTTTTCTTTACTTTTTCTTTTCTTTTTTCTCTTTCTCCTCCCTCTTCTTTTTTTTCTCCTCCACTCTTCTTTTTTTTTTCTCCTCCACTCTTCTTTTTTTTCTCCTTCTTTTTTCTTCTCCTTTTTTCTCCTTTTCTTTTTTTTCTCCTTTTTTCTCCTTTTCTTTTTTTTCTCCCCTTTTTTCTCCTTTTCTTTTTTTTCTCCCCTTTTTTCTCCTTTTCTTTTTTTTCTCCCCTTTTTTCTCCTTTTCTTTTTTTTCTCCCCTTTTTTCTCCTTTTCTTTTTTTTCTCCCCTTTTTTCTCCTTTTCTTTTTTTTCTCCCCTTTTTTCTCCTTTTCTTTTTTTTCTCCCCTTTTTTCTCCTTTTCTTTTTTTCTCCCCTTTTTTCTCCTTTTCTTTTTTTTCCCCTTTTTTCTCCTTTTCTTTTTTTTTCCCCTTTTTTCTCCTTTTCTTTTTTTTTTTCTCCCCTTTTTTCTCCTTTTCTTTTTTTTTTTTCTCCCCTTTTTTCTCCTTTTCTTTTTTTTTTTCTCCCCTTTTTTCTCCTTTTCTTTTTTTTTTTTCTCCCCTTTTTTCTCCTTTTCTTTTTTTTTTTCTCCCCTTTTTTCTCCTTTTCTTTTTTTTTTTTCTCCCCTTTTTTCTCCTTTTCTTTTTTTTTTTCTCCCCTTTTTTCTCCTTTTCTTTTTTTTTTTTCTCCCCTTTTTTCTCCTTTTCTTTTTTTTTTTTCTCCCCTTTTTTCTCCTTTTCTTTTTTTTTTTTCTCCCCTTTTTTCTCCTTTTCTTTTTTTTTTTTCTCCCCTTTTTTCTCCTTTTCTTTTTTTTTTTTCTCCCCTTTTTTCTCCTTTTCTTTTTTTTTTTTCTCCCCTTTTTTCTCCTTTTCTTTTTTTTTTTTCTCCCCTTTTTTCTCCTTTTTTTTTTTTTTTTTTCTCCTTTTCTTCTATGGTTATCTTTTCTGTCTATTTCTATTTTTTTCAATTATAGTGAATTTTGCCTAGCTTTTAAAATGATATTTTTCTAGGTGGAAATAATCAGAAAATAATCTTTCATGGGGAGCCAACTTGATCTGATTCCAATAATTATTAATTCTGTAGTGAAAATGCCATTCAGACTTTCTCACATGTTGTTTCTGGCCTAGTGTGCATTCTAGGAGATAAATTATGACATCTACAGTTGTGGTAGATTTTGAAAGTAGATTTAGTGAACGAATTGGTATGTCTAATACAGTTACAGCATAGGCTCCTTTTGTTGTTATATATATATATATATATTACAAAATGGACAAAGTCCGACAACTTATTTATTAAAGACATTTTTTATGTTTAATGTTCTTTTTATAGATACAAGTATTTAAGTAAATGCTCTGTTTATAATAAACAATATTAAATAACATTTACCGGCCTGAATGTCTCAGAAATTTTCATAGAAAATATTCGTCCTTGGACAGGATTCGAACCTGCATCCTATACGGAACCGTCATTTACGCTGACGTGCCTTGACCGCTCGGCCACCAAGGATCATTCGGTAGGCAAGATAGAAGATTGAAGTTTATAAACAGTAAATTCGACCTTGCCTACCAAACGATCCTTGGTGGCCGAGCGGTCAAGGCACGTCAGTGTAAATGACGGTTCCGTATAGGATGCAGGTTCAAATCCTGTCCAAAGACGAATATTTTCTATGAAAATTTCTAGGACATTCAGGCTGGTAAATGTTATTTAATACTGTTTATTATAAACAGAGCATTTACTTAAATACGTGTATCTATAAAAAGAACGTTAAACATAAAAAATGTCTTTAATAAATATATATATATATTTTAACTTTTGACCTTATGCTCTCCCCCCTATAACTTTAGGAAAAGAGGTAACCATTTGTTTTTCAATTTCCCTAAGAAATCATTTTATAACCAGTTACCTACCATCACCTGAGGAAGTACAATCATAGTATTAAAACATGAAAGCTTTTGTGTAACAATTTAATATTTATAACCTCATATAATAAAAATATAATATTTTTTTAAAAAGTAAATGCTGGACAGACCGAGAATTTGGGTTCATTCGAAAAGTGGTAACCAGCTTAACATTCAGGAATCAAATAACTTTGAATTGATCTGATAATTTCCTAAGTTAAACTGTAACCTACAAAATATTTTTCTTTTTTTAGGTAGGGGTAGTGTTCATATCTATTTACAACAATGCTGGCTTTCTTTCTTTTTTTTTTTTTTTTTTTTTTTTTTTTTTTAGCTAAATGCAAGAACCACACAAGGTAGAAAGTCACTGAATGATGTTGTTGTATAGGCATAGAAGAGAAGCAGATACATATTATGAAGATATGCAGGATAAATATTGGTTGACCCTAGACTTAGATAGGTTAAGATTGTAGTATCCTCTTGAGTCTCTTCCAAAAAGTTGCAGTTCTCAAGAAGAACCTTAGTAGAACTTCCTCTTTACCAATGCAATACAAATGAAATGAGGATGATTCAACAGTGTGTGGCTTGGTGGATCCTAGCTGAACCAAGAACTGAGAAATTCTCTTGTCATCCAAAGTAGTTTTGCATAAGAAAGATTGTGATTGGTCAAGACTGGTAGGGAAGCACAACAATTGTCATATTTTGAGGCCTACTGAAGCCATCCCAATCTTGATTCTGATTTTTTTTCAACAGATAGCACATAGGACACAAATTGTTTGTTTGTTTTGTCTGTCTCTTGTTTGTTTGTTTTGTCTGTCTCTTGTTTGTTTGTTTTGTCTGTCTCTTGTTTGTTTGTTTTGTCTGTCTCTTGTTTGTTTGTTTTGTCTGTCTCTTGTTTGTTTGTTTTGTCTGTCTCTTGTTTGTTTGTTTTGTCTGTCTCTTGTTTGTTTGTTTTGTCTGTCTCTTGTTTGTTTGTTTTGTCTGTCTCTTGTTTGTTTGTTTTGTCTGTCTCTTGTTTGTTTGTTTTGTCTGTCTCTTGTTTGTTTGTTTTGTCTGTCTCTTGTTTGTTTGTTTTGTCTGTCTCTTGTTTGTTTGTTTTGTCTGTCTCTTGTTTGTTTGTTTTGTCTGTCTCTTGTTTGTTTGTTTTGTCTGTCTCTTGTTTGTTTGTTTTGTCTGTCTCTTGTTTGTTTGTTTTGTCTGTCTCTTGTTTGTTTGTTTTGTCTGTCTCTTGTTTGTTTGTTTTGTCTGTCTCTTGTTTGTTTGTTTTGTCTGTCTCTTGTTTGTTTGTTTTGTCTGTCTCTTGTTTGTTTGTTTTGTCTGTCTCTTGTTTGTTTGTTTTGTCTGTCTCTTGTTTGTTTGTTTTGTCTGTCTCTTGTTTGTTTGTTTTGTCTGTCTCTTGTTTGTTTGTTTTGTCTGTCTCTTGTTTGTTTGTTTTGTCTGTCTCTTGTTTGTTTGTTTTGTCTGTCTCTTGTTTGTTTGTTTTGTCTGTCTCTTGTTTGTTTGTTTTGTCTGTCTCTTGTTTGTTTGTTTTGTCTGTCTCTTGTTTGTTTGTTTTGTCTGTCTCTTGTTTGTTTGTTTTGTCTGTCTCTTGTTTGTTTGTTTTGTCTGTCTCTTGTTTGTTTGTTTTGTCTGTCTCTTGTTTGTTTGTTTTGTCTGTCTCTTGTTTGTTTGTTTTGTCTGTCTCTTGTTTGTTTGTTTTGTCTGTCTCTTGTTTGTTTGTTTTGTCTGTCTCTTGTTTGTTTGTTTTGTCTGTCTCTTGTTTGTTTGTTTTGTCTGTCTCTTGTTTGTTTGTTTTGTCTGTCTCTTGTTTGTTTGTTTTGTCTGTCTCTTGTTTGTTTGTTTTGTCTGTCTCTTGTTTGTTTGTTTTGTCTGTCTCTTGTTTGTTTGTTTTGTCTGTCTCTTGTTTGTTTGTTTTGTCTGTCTCTTGTTTGTTTGTTTTGTCTGTCTCTTGTTTGTTTGTTTTGTCTGTCTCTTGTTTGTTTGTTTTGTCTGTCTCTTGTTTGTTTGTTTTGTCTGTCTCTTGTTTGTTTGTTTTGTCTGTCTCTTGTTTGTTTGTTTTGTCTGTCTCTTGTTTGTTTGTTTTGTCTGTCTCTTGTTTGTTTGTTTTGTCTGTCTCTTGTTTGTTTGTTTTGTCTGTCTCTTGTTTGTTTGTTTTGTCTGTCTCTTGTTTGTTTGTTTTGTCTGTCTCTTGTTTGTTTGTTTTGTCTGTCTCTTGTTTGTTTGTTTTGTCTGTCTCTTGTTTGTTTGTTTTGTCTGTCTCTTGTTTGTTTGTTTTGTCTGTCTCTTGTCTGTTTGTTTTGTCTGTCTCTTGTCTGTTTGTTTTGTCTGTCTCTTGTCTGTTTTGTTTTGTCTGTCTGTTTTGTTTTGTCTGTCTGTTGTCTGTTTTGTCTGTCTGTTGTCTGTTTTGTCTGTCTGTTGTCTGTTTTGTCTTGTCTGTTGTCTGTTTTGTCTTGTCTGTTGTCTGTTTTGTCTTGTCTGTTGTCTGTTTTGTCTTGTCTGTTGTCTGTTTTGTCTTGTCTGTTGTCTGTTTTGTCTTGTCTGTTGTCTGTTTTGTCTTGTCTGTTGTCTGTTTTGTCTTGTCTGTTGTCTGTTTTGTCTTGTCTGTTGTCTGTTTTGTCTTGTCTGTTGTCTGTTTTGTCTTGTCTGTTGTCTGTTTTGTCTTGTCTGTTGTCTGTTTTGTCTTGTCTGTTGTCTGTTTTGTCTTGTCTGTTGTCTGTTTTGTCTTGTCTGTTGTCTGTTTTGTCTTGTCTGTTGTCTGTTTTGTCTTGTCTGTTGTCTGTTTTGTCTTGTCTGTTGTCTGTTTTGTCTTGTCTGTTGTCTGTTTTGTCTTGTCTGTTGTCTGTTTTGTTTTGTCTGTCTGTTTGTTTTGTCTGTCTGTTGTCTGTTTGAGAATTTGGAGACAAAACAAACACTTTAATCTATTCGGCTATTGTCCTATAATAGCAGTCATCATTGTGGACACAATCCGTCCTCATATTTGGCAGTGAATACTTCAGTTTCCTCACAGATGAAGAAGTGAGGCTTGAATCAATAGAAATGTGGTTCTACAGAAGGCTGTTGAGAATACGATGGACAAAAATGTGTGAGCAACAGCAAAATTCTAGAGACTATGGCAACAAAAAAGATCACTTATACGTAACATCAAGAAGAATACGTAATGAGGAAGGAGGGCTTAGAAAATTTGATTCTCACAGGGCAGACTGACGGTAAGAGACATTGGGGAAACAATGCAAAAAGACTAAAAATATTAAGAACTACAAGGGACAGGAAATTGAGTCATGATCACCAACATCCTGGAGGAACACGGCACTTAGAAGAAAAAAAAAAAAAGTTTGTAAATCAGGAAAGTGGTGACCAGCTTAACATTCGGGGATCAAAGAATTTTGCTGAACTGATCTAACCATTAAAGTTAAATTATGCCTTGACTACACACCGCAAAGTGTTAGCAGCAATCAAACTGCAAGGATAGGGATATTTGTCTGAAGAGCTCTTGGAATTATGATGATGATTTGCTTTTGATATTCCAGGTGACACTCTTTTAACCTGACAAATATGCAACACTTTCATGTGTTGCATATTCATCAGAAAATTAATCGAATGGCTTACCTTGAAATGCTGTCATTACAGACTGCTTGTTGGAGCCCAAACAGTGATACTCTACTCTTTGCTATGGATACGGAACCTCTTGTATATGCAGTCACGTTTTCAATGACCAAAGAAGGAGGTGAAATTACCGGAAGCAGATCGGCTCGGATATTTCTAGATCTTTCCATGGTCAGCCATTCTTCAGTGAATGACAAACAGATTAAGTAAGTTGTTAATTTACATTCACCATGTAAATGCATGTGTACATACTCTTGTGCAAATTAATTGAAACAACTGCTTTAGTTTCCTTTCTTCTTTCACCATACAGTCTTTTTTTTTTTTTTTTTTAGACCCACTAGAGTGACAGTGTAATAAATTTCTTTTTCCTCAGATTAGGTCATTTTCAGTGGTGTACAGTAAAATGAATCTACTTTTGGAGTGTATGATGAAATTTCTTTGGCCTTGAAACATATTCTGTTCATCCATGATTGCATCAGAATTTTATCATGCCTGGTCACTATTGTCTAGACTGTTGATTAGTTGTCCTATGGCCTTTGTATGTGCTGGACATTACTTCAAGGAATCGTATGAAAATACTGCATGAGCACCCTGGCAAGCCTTACCAGTGAGCAAATCAAAGTACAGGCTCAGAAACTCTCCTGATTTAAATCCAATTGAGAATCTGTGGTCCATCTGCAAGGAACCACTTTATGGAATGGACACACAAAGTACTAATATGTGCACTGGCTCATGTTTCATTAGAAAAATACAAAAAAGAATTAATAATAGAAATTATTTGTTTTTGTTTCAATTAATTTCCATAAGGGTGTACTATATGTGGAAATTGTTTTTATCCTTTTTATCCTTTTTTTTCTTTTTTTTTTTCTTTTTTTTTTCTTTTTTTTTCTTTTTTTTTCTTTTTTTTTCTTCTTTTTTCTTCTTTTTTTTTTTTTTTTTTTTTTTCTCTTTTTTCATGTAAGCAATGTAAAGTAAATTACCTGAACAGCATAAAATCAATAACAAGGTGTGTGTATGTATGTATATATATATATATATATATATATATATACCTTGTTTTTATTGATTCTTGCTAAAAAGCTGGGACTGTGCATGTACCACTGATACCACATGAATTCCTGAAGATGCAGCACAAACAACATGCTTCTTACTAGATGTTGCACCGTGTTGCAACTCATAATAGGCATAACAGATCAGTTGATTTCATGGCAACCTGCTGTTAGCAAAGAATGAATCATATCTGACACTTTGGTGATGTTTGTATTATTTGAAATCCCAGCAATAACCCTATATTGCATCTTGATAGCCATCTAGCCATAATGGCCGGTAGCATATGGTAGGTAATCCTGCACTTATACCCTCTAGAATCTATCCCTTGGTTGATTTCTTTCCAGCACAAGCCATCTGAAACAATATGACTTCCAGGATGAATATACCATGGCACAGTTGCCTCTTTCATAGATTCTGCTTCAGCTAAAAAACACTTTTCCAAACCCTGCTTCATACTGCCAAATATCCAATGGCCACAGTGATGTTTAAAATGACTTTTTTTTTTTTCTCCTTTCAACTCAATTTTAATTTTTAAACTTTATACCTTTCTAATTTTTTTTATTTTTTTATTAGAGATAAATATATATATATATTTTTTTTTTGGGGGGGGGGGGTATTCCTTCATGTAAGCAACATAAACTACCATTCTCTGGTAAAGGTGAACTACACAGAAAATGAATGTTGTAAACATCGGACTGTTCTTGTACCACAAGATATGCACAATGCTGGCTGATGATATCCTTGATTCCGGCATAAGCAGCCCAGCCATATCAAACAGTATGGCTTCGAGGCTGAATATACCATGGCACAATCGCCACCTCGCCTAAGAAACACATTCTTGAACTCTGCTTCATACCACCGCCATTGGCCATGGTGATACTTAAAATGGCAGATTATTTGATGCCACTTATAAGTAAAGGATTAACATTTTTTTTCTTTTCACTCAGTATTTTAAATTTTATACTTTTTTAATCTATGAAAACGTGCAAGATATTTCACACACTGTCTTGGTTTAATTTTGCCTTTTACAATTATAACATTTTTAATGTTAAAACTTCTTTCTTTCACATTTTGCTCCTAGTTTGAAATAAATTCAATAATATAACTTGTCATAATTATCTCCCTTCCAATTCTCGGAATTGTTACTCAGAGAGCAGTTTCTTGTATTCACTTGCATGCAAATACCCTTGTTACCCTCTTCTACTCCAGATATGGGTTATTTAGAATTGTATCAGTAAATCATTATTATCTCCAAAGGGGGGAAAAAAAAATAAATAAAAATTTTTTTAATCTAAAAATATTTTCTGGCTTTAAATTAGGTATCTCCCATGATATTGCTAAAAAAAAAAAAAAAAATAACATAGCATGATAAAAGACACCAAACTTGACGCGAACAAAATTTTATCATCTAAATGTTATTATTAAGAGGAAACACCAAAGTATTTTTTAATTATTTTAAAATTTTTCCTCCTTTTTAGAACATTCTAAATTTTGATTTTTGAAAAAAAAAACTCTGTATCAACAGAAGTAGTAAATAACATATACAATTTTTAGTATTTTTTTTTTTTTTTTTTTTTTTTTTTTTTTTTTGTATGACAGATATTAACTTGGAAAATCTTGCAAAAATAAAAACAATTGTCGTATATTAATGAAACTTTCAGAAACTATTCACAAATGATGGAAATTATTATAAATATTTTATCTTTTTTTAAAGTCACAGCAAATATTTTTTTTTTATTTACTACACCCTCCACCCCCAACCAATTTTATGAAAAATCTAGAAATTCAACATTTAACAAGCTTTTTTTTTTTTTTTCTTTTTTTTTTTTTTCTCTTTTTAACAAAAATTTTTGATGTGCTAGGAACGATTAAAAAAAGATATTAAAAAAAATACCCCAAAAATACTTTGATCTTTCCACTTAATGATAAACATTTAGATGATGAAATTTTTTTTGTCTGACATCTTTTTCATCATGCTATCCTCTTCTTCTTCTTCTTCTTTCTTCTTTTTTCTTCTTTTTTTTTTTTTTTTTTTTTTTAGTGATCTCATGGAGGTACCTACTTTAAATAACCTGCAAAGGATTGATAAGCTGTCAAAAACAAATCAATCAAATATTAATTAGCTACACAGCTTACTTTTAGATTTATTTACATTCTCAGGAATAGAAATTGCTGTCGCCACAAAACGGGGTTCAGTTTACATATTGATTGTAATATAGAATTGACTCTGTCACTTTATATACACGTAATTTATTTTTCGTCTATCAAATTCTGATTACATATGAATTCCTCCAAATTAAGAGTCAGTAAAACATTATCTCTGAAGAAAAAGAAAAATCCTTACAATCTAAAAATCTTCAGGCTTTAATTAACCTGCAAACAGTTGATAAGCTGTGGTAAATTAGATGAGACATAAGCATATGCATTATATACACATAGGCAAAGTTACAAGCAGACAGTGTGTGACGGACAGAGAATCATTTCTTTTATTGTACATAAATAAAAATTTTTTATCATTGCCAATATTTTTTTTATGCTGTCATTTTTTTTTTTTTTTCATATCAAATTTTTTCTTAATCTTACAGAAATTCATGAAATAAAAAATAAAAGTACAATATAAATTCTAATGATTTTAAAAAAGAAAAGAAAGAAATAGACTTGACTTCATCAAATATTAGGTTGGTGCAAAAATAATGACGTAATAATGTCATTTTTTGACGTATTTTTTAACGTCAAAGAACAACATTATTACGTCATTATTTTTGCACCATCCTCATAGAATATCTTTTTTTTTTTTTTTTTTTTTTTTTTTTTTTTTTTTTCTCACAGGATTGGTGGTTCAATCCAATATTTGGCATGGGACCCAACAGGCTCCAGGCTTGCTGTGTTATTTAAAGGTCAGCCTTTTAATTTTTCAAAAACTGCATTAACAAAACAAATTTAAGTGAAATATTAAATGCATGATTTATACTATTCATATTTTATTTTTATTTTTTTTATTTTTTTTTAATTTAATTTGTTGAGTGAAAGTGATTAGGGTTGGGTTTTTTATTATCATTATCTTTATTATCGTCGTCATCAATTAATTAATAATTAGACCCTCCCCCACACATACTTTTGTTAGTTTGTTGGGAATGCTGTTTATATCTGATATTGTATGGGGTGCATTGGGATTTGTGTGTATATCTCTGAGATGAGGTATTATGATTATTTACATTATTCGAACTGTTATCCTCATCTTCATTGCCATATTCGGCCGTTGTACGCTCCGCCCTTCTTCAGGTGATTGGATCTCTGAGATGAGGTATTATGATTACTTGCTCTATTTACATTATTCGGACTGTTAGCCTCATTGTACACTCTGCCCTTCTTCACGGGATTGGAATTTTGTATTGAACCCTTTATTAGTTGTTGCCTAGTATTGAACTCACAACTTGTTGGGTCTAGTCACTGGATCTAACCAACGTCTTTATCAACTGGGCCATGTGCCCTTGAGGACATCTGTGTATGAATTATCAAACCTAATGTCTCAGCACCTTTTTTACCAGTGCTCATATTGCAATTTGTTTCTGTAATTATTATTATTGCATTTTTTTGTATGTGTGCATATATATTTCTAAAGAATTATGGGTATCTGTAAAAATTATTTTCAAAATGTTGTTAATGCATTATTCACTTGCAAAAAAAGAACTATTCTTGCAATCCAAAAATGTTTGAGTTTTAAATAATCCACAAAAGATAGATTAAAAAAACAAAAAAAAAAACAAAACAATGCACACCTATTAATTGGAATGGTAGCAACATGTTGAAATGACTCCTATAGATGTCTATGTAGCAATGCAGTTTGTGGAGTTCATTAAAAGCTTGTGATATTTCTCCAATGTCACTTCTAGTTGTCTGGTGAATCTTTTGTCAGTATATATTTTAAGAACTTGCAGTCAAGGATGGCAGAAGAGTGTATCTGCCAAAATGTAATAAAAACAACAATGACAAAAATACTTGTGTAAATGATGGTAATTACTCAGTCTTGTTCAATAGACATCAGAACAAGAGAGAATCTGAAAATGACCCCTATAGATGTCTGTGTAGCAATGCTATTCTATTTTGTTTTATCCTGTTTCAGAATCAATGGGCTGTAAGAAAAACCTTTTGGCTGTCTTCCGTACAACAAATTCATTTACATTGGATGCCACACCTTGGTGAGTTGATCAGGAAACTTTGATTTTTTTTTTTTTTTTTTTTTTTAATTCCTTTTGATAAACTGGTATTATATTGTGGCCAGTACAGGTAACTTTTTATGACACATTACAGTTTTTGAAAAGAAAGGTAATCAATTTTTTCTTCAAATGAAATTTTGTTGATATCTGCAATTGGGTACCTATCATATTATCCACTGTGGTCAGTTTCACCAAAACAAATAAAAACTTTTTTTTAATTTTTAAAAAAATGAATGCTATGTCCCTTAACAATAGGCAATTGTGACTATATCTTTCTTTATTATCAGTAAATTGCCATGATATATATATCCCACCGCTTAATAGTACAAAAACTATTTACTGTGAATCGCAGAAAAACACACACTGTGGCCTTTATAAGAAACACCACATAGTAGGAATTGATATTAAACTACAAACAAAAATCATGACCATAAACTCCAAACCCAGACTGCTTCCCCCAGTATAAGATACCTTACGCCCCCCCCCATTCGCTAACACAAACCCATTCTCATTAACAAGGTGTCTACTAGAGAACTAATTTTGAAAATAAATTTAGAACGATGCTCTGAGACAAGCACTTAAAGGCTGATGATAGCCATGTGAAGAATGGTCTGAAATAGACTATACCTATGTTGAGGTAATTTTTTTTTCCTATGAAAAATACAGATGCTCTGTTAAAATAAAACATCAAGCTCTTTGTGAATCGGTTTTAATAATTAAAATTACTAGGATCCACCTGGATTATATACCAACAGATCGATTACGTGTGTGTGTGTGTGTGTATGTATATATATATAATATATATATATATATATATATAGCGAGACTCTCCGCAAGCCGAATTGAGTCACTGTTGGTCACTGGGCGTGTTTCCAAAAATAAATACGCTAAAAATCCACCTTCATCCCGACCGTGCGCTGACAGCTTAGTGGTAGAATATCCGCCTGATACCAATTCAGTCGGGTTTCGATCCTAGCTAGAGGCAACTGGATGTCTAGCCGCACTGATGAGCTGTGATACAGCGAAACAGTCTGTCTGTGGATGACATTTTTTTTATATATATATATATATATATATATATATATATATATATATATATGTGTGTGTGTGTGTGTGAATAAAAAAAAAAAAAAAAGTCTTCACTACTGGTTAAATCGGAGAAATTATATATATAGAAAAAGACCTGTTTCATTGAATATTTTAGATAAGTTTTGTCTTATTTTCAATTGGATCCTTGGATCCTTTCATATTCACAGTTAAGTAAAAAAAAAAAAAAAAAAAAAAAAAAACAACTTTTAGACAAACAGCTATTTTTTGTCTTTGAAAATAATGAGAACTACAATATTCATATCAAAATAAACATATACACACATATCTATATATATATATATATATATATATTTATTTATTTATTTAAAGACATTTTTATGTTTAACGTTCTTTTTATAAATGTCTTTAATAAATAAATTGTTGGACTTTGTCCATTTCTTAATGTACGAGATTCATGGAAGATTGAAGTTTATAAGCAGTAAATTCGACCTTGCCTACCGAATACTCCTTTATGCCTGAGTCGGTTAAGGCACGTCAGCGTAAATGACGGTTCCGTATAGGATGCAGGTTCGAATCCTGTCAAAGGACGAATATTTTCTATGAAAATTTCTCTGACATTCAGGCCGGTAAATGTTATTTAATACTGTTTATTATAAACGGAGCATTTACTTAAATACTTGTATCTATAAAAAGAACATTAAACATAAAAATGTCTTTAATAAATAAATTGTCGGACTTTGTCCATTTCTTATATATATATATATATATATATATATATATATATATTCTTACACACACTATGCCCCCAAAAAGAAATCACTTCTACAAATGCAAGAAAAATATCAAAAGCTCGATTGCTCTGATTTTTCATTCATCTTCAATGAAACTGACTGGCGTTTGTTTACATTCGTAAAAATGATATGCTAGAATTAAGTTTCTCTCTGCCGAGTGCTGATGGCTTAGGTGTAGGAAATCCAACTGACACCAAATCAGTCAGGTTTCGATCCTGGCTTTAGCTTTCGGATGTCTAGTTGCACTGAGAAACTGATACAGCAAAACAGTACTGTCTGCGAATGAGATATATGCACACACACAATATATTAAATAACATGGTAGATTTGTCCCTTTAGTCTTGATAGTCAAGGAAGATAACTGTTATGAGCCAACACCACAGTGGTGTTATATGGACCAACAAGGCAGGGGGACATCCCTTACTGCCCTTGTCTGTCCAAAGAAAAATCATACAAAAGTTCTGTCCGTTTTCTTGTTTAGTAACTGCAGCCTGCAAAGACTTAAGAAGCCCTTTTACCTTCCAGTTTCTTCCTGGGGAAATTAATGGTTCACAACATTTGTAATTTAACCCCCTCCCCTTTTATCACCTTGTCTTTGTTTAATGCCTGTTTTCATTTGCAGTGGCTGGGTGAAAGGTGACGAATCCGACTCTGCGCAATTCATTTGTTTCAAACCCAAATTTGATGATGGTGCCCTACTGACTGTGGTGAGTTGTTGCATAAAATTTGGATAAAAGTGTAGATACTGTTTTCAGTAACACTTCAAAATTTTACTTTTTTTTTTTTTTTTTTTTTTTTCTCTTCCTTTTTCATCAACAGCTGATTTACAAATATTGCTGCTTTTTCTTTTTATAAAAACGAATATCCACTTTTTATATATTGGGCGTGTGAGAAAGATAGGCACAGGCACATTAAAAAGAGAGAAACTACAAACATTTTTGGTTGTAATGTGGATTTTAAAAAAAAAAAAAGACATTTGTGTCACTACAACACAAAAAGAGTATGTTTAACATTGAAAAACATAAGGAAAATTAATTCATTTTAATACTGAGGAAATATCCACTCTTTGCCTGAAGGAGATTGTGATAGCCAAAACATGTTGCAAAATTATGGAAAATAAAGTATAAAATTTTTTTTAAAAATTCACATTACAACCAAAAACGTTTGCGGTTTCTCTCTTTTTAATATATACACTTTTCTCTTGTTGGAACTACTATAACCTCTTCCCTTATATATATATATATATATATATATATATATATATATATAAGCACATACAAATTATATTTAATTATCCAGCATTGGATCTGACAAAACATTGAGAGTCAATCCAACACTCTCACATCTTTCACCTATGAATCCCAAATTTGTTACCTCATGGTACAATGCAGGATGATCCGCTTTTGGACAACTCTGAACTTCTGCTACAACTTTCTCAATAAGGTGTACCTATCTGTTCTTAGGAAAGATTGGGAACAATTTATGTAGCCAAGTAATAGCAGAATCCCAGGTTTCCTGATGCTTCTCTTTCAATTAATATATTTGAAGCAGCACCTTCTTGGAACATTCCACTTTAGGCAAAGATGTCTTCCTTCCATGTCCTTTTGTCATAAAACAATGTTGTTACTGATTCTGTACATTGTCATCTTCAAAAAGAAAAAAAAATGAATTCATAATTCTATCCCATTTTGTCGAAGTACTACTTAGTAGTCATCTACAAATTATTGTCTGTCGTCTTACTGAATTTACATTTGGAGTTCAT
>OZ010614.1:11869845-12039845 GCA_963932145.1 Acanthosepion lycidas
AATCTGCTCTTGCGGAACAAACCCCAAACATTTATCATATATGTGTTAGAAGACAGGGGCTGAGGGCCGATCAATTGTGTTAAAAGGAAAAGACTGTTAGATTGTTGTATAATAAAAACCAGAATTTGGCAGAAGATCAGAATCTTGCTCTTGACATAAGTATATTGGTATTGTATCCTTGTATCTCAGTCTCAGCCAAGGTGAATGGGTTTTCTCCTTGGTTCATTCTCAATACAAGTTGGACTCCGTGGTGGAACATAGGACCAATGAAAAATATATACTTATGGTTTCTTCCTTCAAAAGATATTTCTCAGATTCCGACTCGGATTGAAACAGATTATTCAAGATTCATTATTATTGAATTATTAGAGGAAATCAAATTGGATCACCTTTCCTGATAGATAAAATCATATCAAGTAAGCCAAATCCCAAAAAACGTAAAAAAAAAATTACTTTGAAATAGTAACTTTCTAGTGGAAGTTGTTAAAAAAAAAAAAAAAAAAAATGCAAAAAATTTACTCAAAATGGATAAATTTCACAACGTTAAATGTAGAGCTTATCCACATGAAAAATTACTCTTCAAAAGGTGTTATAAGAAGCCGCAAACTTTCATTAGCAACACAAGAAATTGAAAGGGTCATTAAAAAGACAGGGTGTAAATGAATATATCTATTCAAAGAAACATTATAGAGACCCATACATACTAATGTTTGAAAAAAAAGAAATCAAGATTGGCAGTTATACTATAGAAAGAGTAGAGCAATTTATACCAGCTCCCCTGCGGTGCTTCAAATATCAAAAATTTGGATGCCACAAAGACATTTACAGAGGATGCCAAGTGTGATGAACGTGATCCAAATCACACAGAGAATGAATGCAGTAATGTGAAATGCGCTAAGTGCCTTTTCAAGGACTTGTGATATCTATAAAAGAGAAAAGGAAATGAGGTATGTGAAGCACATGAAAAATATAACTTTCCTAGAAACCAGAAAAATTATTGAAAGCTATATGGGAACAAAAACCTATGCTAATCTAATACAAAAGGCAAATGAAAAACCCCAGGACATCACTTAAATAGATAAGTATAAAAAAAACTAAAAACCCCAGGACATCACTTGAATAGATAAATATTAAAAAAAAACTTATAGAAAAATTAATAAATTTGAATACAAATGTAATGGCGAACATTCCAAGAAAATCTTAAAAGAATGTATTAAACAGAAAAAAAAAAAAAAAAAAAAAAACTGACTCTTGTACGAAAACAAAATTGAATAAGGATACCAATGTAGAAATGTCCATAGAAAATTCTAAGATGACTGAATCCACAAATGAAAAATGACAAAGATCCCCAATCTGACCTGGATATTGACAATGACATAATTGAAAATAAAATAAAATAAAAGATATTGCTATTAGAAAAACCAAACGCTTTTAAAAAAAAAAAATTACACAGCACACCCCGATAAGCACATCAAACAAATTTGAGGAAACGGAGATTGAAAATAAAACTACACAAACAAGCAAACCTCAAAATAAAAAAATATCACAAGAATATAATCTAATGGAATATCAGAGGATCAATTATTCTGAATTGTTGCTGCTTATAAATAAATACTGTTCAGCTATCATATGCCTTCAAGAGACTCACCTCAAAAGCAACAATACCATCAACATTAAAAATCACCACTCATACAATTATATTAAACATCACACCAATAGACCTTGTGGTGGATCATCAGTAATCATTAATAATAACATTCTACACAACGAAATCATATTAGATACAAATCTGTAAGCAGTTGCTATATCAGCAACCCTCCACAAAATATTAACAGTGTGTTCAGTATACATTCCTCCAAGCCATATGCCGTATACCAATTATAAATCAGTAGTGAATAGAATTATTTTTAAGAAGCGGCAAAATCATTCAGATAAATACACTAATAATAAATTACAAAACATAAAAGCTACCATTGGAGAACGGAACACAATATACAAGAATAGAAGAGAACAAATTGTGTTGACCCACCTTCACATAGGAGGCCACACCTACATCACCCACCATCATTTAGTGGAGGGTGCAGAATCCCCAATATGTACTACATGCCAAAAAAAGATTCACAGTTAAACATATACTGCTTGAGTGTACAACTCAAAGAATTGGAGCTAAATAATTTGGTAAAAACAATTACCAAGACCCTTCATTATAATGGGTGGGGGGACTTCAATAGCCACAATGAAATATAGGGAAGTAAGAAGACAGATAAAAAGGGGTAAAATAGTATTCACTATTAAATAAACATCAGTTGTGCATGTACAATAATAGATCAAGCACATATCTGCATCCAGCAACAGGCACATGCTCTGCAAGAGACCTATCAATGTGTCCCTAATCTGTTTTTAGATTATGACTGGAAAGTACATGATGACACATGTGGAAGTGACCACTTTCTGATTCTATTGGAAACGAAGACCAATATATTAAATAAAAGAACTCCGAGTTAGAATCTGACAAAGGCTAATTAGGATGGATTTAAAACATCATGCCTTACGGAACTAACCCCAGAAGCCAATAAAAACAAAGATGAAGATATTCTATACTTTACCAATAAACTGTTAAATATAGCTGAAAGACATACACCAAAAAGCTCCACCTCTTGAAAATACAATAGGCCATGGTTCAATGAGGAATGCTAAAAAGCTGTGAGACTATGCAGAGCTGCATTAAAGAAATTTAAAATAAATTCAAGAGAAAACTTAAACATTTATAAAAACAGCAGAGTGAAGGCCTGAAAAATTATCAAAGACTCCAAACAAGATACTTGGCAAAATTACGTTGCCAAAATAAATAAATAACACAAAACCAAAAAAAAAGTATGGGAGATGATTCGAAAAATAAATGGCAAAAATAGCTATACTCCCACCAAACATTTTATTCACAATAATCAGATTACTGACTAGAAAGATATAGCAAATCATCTATCCGAAACTCTCGCAAAATTCATCCACCAAAAACCAAAGCAAAAATTTTCAAATCATCAAAACAAAAGCAGAAAAAGAAAAAAATCAAATTTCCAAACAAAAATACTGAAAGCTACAACCAACCTTTCTCTACAACAGAACTAAAGGAATCCTTCAACAAGGCCCACAATATTGCAGTTGAACCAGATAAAATTCACTATCAATTCTTAAAAGAACTACCTGTAAACCACCACTAAATTACCTCCTACAAATCTACAATAATATACAGATAAGTGTTGACATCCTTAAAATATGGAAACAAACCAGAGTTTTACCAAAACTTAAAAGGTAATCCAAATGCAAAAAATTACAGATCCATTACTCTTAGCAGTTGTGTGTGCAAAACACTAAAGGGAATGATCAATGACAGATTGATTTGGTACGTTGAAAGCAATAAATTGATGACGGAATATCAGTCTGGTTTTAGAAGCCAAAGTAGAGGCCTATAGATCATCTGATCTGATTGGAAACATTTATCAGAGAGGCTTCTATTAAAAAACATCTAGTAGCAGTCCTTTTCGATCTCAAAAAGGCATGACACAACGTGGAAGTACGGCATACTAAGAGACCTTAAAAACCTTGGCCTAAAAGGTAGAATGCCTATATTCATAAAAAAAAAACTTCCTACAAGATAGAAGATTTAATGTTAGGATGGGAAATATCTTCTCTGAAGAAAAAGAGCAAGAAATGGCAGTGTAATGTCTGTCACAGTGTTTAGTATCAAGATAAATGATGTTGTAAAAAAAACTATAAATAGTGGAACAGACTGTGCTTTGTTTGTGGATGACTTCCTGGTATGTTAAAGAGCAAAAAACATGAACCATATAGAAAGACAACTCCAGATCTGTCTTGATAAACTCAGTAAATGGACCACAGAGAATGGACTAAGATTCTCAAAAGACAAAAACAAAATGTGTCCACTTCTGCAACCAACGTAAACTCCACCTTGATCCAGTACTGAAACTCGACCACACCAAAATCCCACTTGTAGATCAATACAAATACCTAGGAGTCATTTTTGACCACAAACTCTCCTTCATTCCCCCATATTAAATACTTGAGAACAAAATGTAATAAAAGAATACAATTACTCAGAACCATAGCACGTACTGATTAGGAAGGAAGGAAAGAAACATTATTGAAATTGTAATACTCTCTAATCGGATCAAAACTTGATTATGGCTGCTTTATATATGGAGCCGCCAGAAAAACATACTTGAAAGAACAAAATACCATACACCACCAAGGAGTTAAGCTAGCCCTTGAAGCATATAGCACCTCCCCTGTTGAGAGCCTATATACAGAGGCAAATGAACCATCTCTTAAACTAAGATGTGAAAAACTTGCTCTGCAATATTACCTAAAATTCTCGTCATGCCCTCTAAATCCAGCTTTCCATCTACTTTCCATCCAAAGAAATGTCCATCAAACTTTTTGGTTTACGGATAAAAAAGATCATAGAAGAAAACCAGACAGATAGAACACACATTCACAAATCCATTGTATCTTCCACACACCCCACCTGGATTATAAATCAGCCTAAAGTAATTCTCAACGTTACAAAATATTCAAAATTCAAAACAAACCCAATGGTATACCAATCCGAAATACTCAATACAAAAAAATAACTACCCAGACCATCTTTATGCATATACAGATGGAGCAAAAAACGAAAATAAAGTTGGATGCGCTGCCATACTAAAAGATCATATATGGAAAAGATTTACAGACGTAGCTTCCATATATAGTGCCAAAATAATTGCTGTTAATTTGGCATTTGATATAATAAACACAGACTACCACAATAAATTCATTATTTTCACGGACTCTGTCTGCACTTACTGCCTTAAAAAATAAAAAAAGTTACTGACCCTTTAACTACACAAGTACTTAACGGAGAATATCATTTATCAAAAAATAAAGAAATAATCTTTTGTTGGATGCCAAGCCACCTTGGTATACCGAGAAGCAAAGAAAGCTATGAAAGATAGAATAGCAAAAACAAAAATACCGGATACCAATTATAAAGCAGTAGTGTGAATAGAATTATTTTTAAGAAGCGGCAAAATCATTCAGATAAATACACTAATAATAAACTACAAAACATAAAAGCTACCATTGGAGAACGGAACACAATATACAAGAATAGAAAAGAACAAGTTGTGTTGACCCACCTTCACATAGGCCACACCTACATCACCCACCATCATTTACTGGAGGGTGCAGAATTCCCAATACGTACTACATGCCAAAAAAAGATTCACAGATTCAACATATACTGCTTGAGTGTAGAAACAAGATTACCAAACAAGTAATTTGAAGAAACTCTTTATAGAAATAACACCATCTAGAATACTAGATTTTATAAAAGCAATTGGAATGTACTCAAAAATACGAGTGGCCAAATAGTAGTTATATATATATATATATATATGTCAGCATTAAATAACCCACTGAGGTTGATATGCCGTAAAACAAAATAGCTAACCAACCAAACCAAATACAACAGATTATTTCTTCAAAACCTTCATTGTTTCTTCTTTGTTCTACTATACGCTTAAGAGAAATCAATATGTAAATAAGACGAGTGAATATTAACCGATATGAAATGTCCATTCACCATGGAAAGGTTAGATTCTTCTTTCTTTTTGTTCTTTTACGATAAGTTTAATAATAACAATGCAATATGCGAACAAGCAACACAAAGGGTGAATAAGACGAGTGAATATTAACCGATATGAAATGTCCCTTCAACATGGAAGGCAGTACGCGGAGAATTTACCTCCATGGATTGAATAAAGTGTTTGGTTCAAAATTTCAGGAAGCTTATCGAGTATTGAAGGCTCAGCTTAAAGAAGGCCGAAGATTACAGTGGCCAAAATGTTGTGGCTATGACAGCCAAGGTGAGCTTGCTTGCCTTAAGAGCAAAACCTAAAATAAACGTGTAGCAAATACCGGTAAATGATTCTTATAAATACAGGTTTCCTCGGTCTCTCCAAAAGTCAAGCTTTCCCATGTAACTTTGAAATTACATGAATTCCTAAGTAGGTTTTTGAGCGGTCCCAGGCTCAAAAGTGCTTGCTGGAAAGTATGATTCCAAAAGGTCGGATCTTTGTCAAATTTGCAGGATTTCTCTAAAGATATGATAGTAAAATGGACAATGTCTAACTTTTGTGTCCACAAAAGGACTTTTTTTTTCCACCAAGAACACCCCACACACACACACCGATATTATTTTAACTATCTTCACTCCCTGGCAAATATGTAAACCAGCGACAATGCAATATTTATTTACCACTTTTATAAATAACTGTGAACATAAGATTTTTATTCTTAAAATTCATAAAATTCTGTATGAAGTATAGAACAAGAAAATTACAATAAACATGATTTTTCCAGACCTTATATATTTCAATATCTGTCAATTTTCTGAGATGAGGTATTATGTACCGAATTTACATTATTCGGACTATTATCCTCATCTTTGTCGCCATATTTATTACAAAGTTTCAGTCGTTGTACACTCCAGCCTTCTTCAGGTGGTTGGAATGTCGAACTGAACCCTTTTATTTCACTCAATGGAGTAGACTGTTCTAGTTCCACGTGCCATGTTTAATGGATATGTTTTCTTCTTGTAATTGTAATACTTTTCTTAGTACATGCATTGTCGTTTGTTTTATATTGTTTTGTGTTGCTCATTTATTAACTGGACTCATATTCGAATATTGGTCCTGATCTGGTGGCAAGGCTTCAGTCACATACCCCCACCGCCATAACTGTCCTGGGTATGATGATAAACTATGTCCAGCAGCAAGGCCTCTGATCAGGAGGTTTTGAGGAGCGTGGAACCACCTCTTAATTGCTGTTGTTCCCAGGTCCACCCTGACCCGGGGTGGTAGCACCTGTTAGGGTCCCAGCTATGGGCAAATAGTTAACCCCCAAACTGGGGTCTGAACACTGTGAAAGTGTAAAAATAGGTTTTAATGCCAGCAATATATTTTGGAAGAAAAAAAAAAATTATCAGTAATTGTTGGCATTAAATAATCCATTAAAACAAAGCAAAACCAAACTAACACTGTTTGGTTGCATTTTTGTGTCTTTTCTATAAATACTTTCATGGTAATCGTTCGGATGAGCTCTTCGCTATGATATCTAGGCTATTTGAGTTTAAGTATAGTTCAAGACTGGTGTCGAGATCTCATCAATTTAGAGTTGCATTGGCTAGATGTAACTAAGTCCTATAAGTTACTTTTCTGGCACTTCTCACTTGTGGAACTCCCTTCTGACCCTATGCTTTCCAGCCAACTTTAAGCTGCAAGAATTTAAATGCAATGTCAATTGCTATCTGCCGTCCTCTTGATTAATTTATGTTCATCATTATTGTTGCTGTTACTAATTCTTCTCCACCCTGTAACCCCTTGAATTTTAATGGTTTCACTGCCTTGCAAGGGGTGATGGCAATTTTTTTTTTTTTTTAAAGAAAAACATCTGTTACAGGGACTGTTGGTGCCATAGCTATGGAAAGCAAAGATCCATCTACAAGTAATTCCTGTGTCATAACTAAAACTTAATGTTATTTTTGTGGCGGATCTCGCTACGTGTCGTAAATGCAAAAGAAGCGGGCAGTGTGTCAGTCGATTGGTGCTTCGACAACAACCTTTACTCCATCTTATACACTGGCAACTGGTTTGTCAAAAATACCGTTTTAGACATCCCTCCCCAATACAAACATTCGTTTCAAATAAAGTGATTGAAAAAAAAAAAAAAAATCAAATTCATGTACAATCTGCAAAGCAATCACAACTGAGTTACGGAGACTGCACCCATGCTTGATGGTGTCTCTGAGTGTCCAATGTAAAAATTTTCATTACGCAAATTCCCAAATGTTTTCAAGTGTTCCAACACTTGTTGACTATGTTGCAAAATAAAGAATATTGTTAGAAATTACATCAAAATTGTTTTGTTTGTTTTTTTTTTTAGTAAATTTAGTCTGTACTTTATTATGAGAAATTGTCAATATTATATATCTATATCTATCCTCATAATCTTCACTTCCTACTACCTCATATCATTAATCTCCCGCTCCTCAATCATCATAATCATTTTAATTTTGAATTAAGTCGACCGGGTGCAAAAATCATAAAAACTATGAGCTACAGTCGCACTTCCAGTCATGTATGAAATCTTAGGATTATAGTTAGAATTGCCAAGCAAAATACTTTGAAGGAAACGGTGAACACTATCTGCCAAGGAATGTAATGTTTTTTTATATACAAATAAATTCTGATAGATAAAAAAACAAAAATAAAAACATATTAAACCAAAGAAGTGAATTAACTGAAAATTGTAAAAATAGCTGTTAACATGGCACAAAACTGGGATGACTGCATTAGAGATGTGTTCATAACCAGTTTGCGCTCTAACTCCATTCGATAGAACCTTTTAGAAAACAAAACCCTTGATTTACACATGACAGTTAATCAAGCCAGGGTTTTCTATTCAGGCCAGAAAATCTATTTTTTTCATACCCACTGTTGGTGCCATAGCTACAGAAATCAAAGATCTATCTACAAGGAATTCATGTGCCATAACTAATACTAAATGTTATTTTTGCGGCGTATCTCGCCATGTGTTGCAAAAGAAAAGGCATTGTCTCGGTCGGTTGGTTGGTTGGTGCTTTGGCAACAACCTTTACTCCATCTTATACACCTGGCAACGGGATTCTCAAAAATACCGTTTTAAACATCCCTCCACAATAAAAAAAAAAAAAGTGATTGATTTATGTGCCATAAGTGTGTCAGTCGGCTGGTGTCTTGAGGAGAACCTTTACTCCATCTTATACACTGGCAGCCATATCAACTGTATTGTCAAATATACCAGTTTAAATCTCTCCACAATAAAAACAGGGCTTAATTAACTGCTATATATAAATCAAGGGTTTTTACACAAAGAAAAAAAAAAACTATTGAATAATCAAATTTTAATCTTTATTTCTTCAGTTGAGAGATGAACTGAAATGTCAGTCTGGATATCATCTGGTTTAAATTCATGTACCATTGGCAAGTTGCGTATAGTGACTGCATACACGGTTGATGGTGTCCATAATTTGCCAAATGTAGAAGCTTTCATTACACAAATTCACAAATGTCTTCAAGTATCCCAACACGTGTTCACTCTGCAAACAAAAGAATATTGTCAGAAATTACATCCAAATTTTTTTTTCTTTTTTTTACTAAATTTATTCTGTACTTTATTATGAGAAATTGTCAATATTATATACCTATATCTATCACCCTTATCCTCGTAATCTTACCACCTGAGTCATTCATCTCCCACACCTCAACCATTATAACCATTTTAACATTAACACACTACTTTGAGAGGATCTCGAGCCTTTTGTTGCATGTATGTATTAAGAATGTAGAAAAGCAACACACAGGATATGTAAGGATTGGTGTATTAGGTATGGGTGTATGTTCCAATATAAATAATAAAAGCATTAAATGACCCACAGAGGTGTTGATATGCTGCTAAACAAAATCAACCAACCGTTCATTCATCTTCCTCCTCCTCTTTTATGAATCATATCCAGATTTGATCAATCGTGGCTCTCCACGACTTCTATCTCACATTGCTCCTGCTTTGCCATCCATTCACTTCTGTTATGTGCTGTGTCCTTTAAGGACGTGAATGATCATAGCTCTACACGAATTCCTGTCTTTTGTCGCTTTCAGTAATGATTTCACCCTCTACTATCTTGCTCTATCCTTGTTCTGCACACAACTCTCTTAAGTAGTTGACTCACAGTTTCATCTGCTTCTCCTGTCATCAGTCCAACCTGCTTTTAATTTGAACAAGAGTGAATGAAAATGTTTTGTCGAATGATTTGACCCTCTACTATATTGCTCTATTCTTGTTCTGCCATTAATGCACACAAATCTGTTAAGTAGTTGACTCACAGTTTCACTTGCTTCTCTTGCCATCAGTATATTTTGTGAATGTCCAGTTCTAAACTGCACAATTTTCAATTGATTAAATTAAATAAATTCTAGAACAATGAATAAACAAATCAAGTGTAAACAAGATCAGGTAACTTGTTTCACTTACCTGTCTGTAAGGTGAGCAGGCATGGCGGAAGTGTTCAACTGCCTCTTCATAGCATTCTGTGTCTGTAATTTCTTCAGAGGTGTTCAACAATCTCTCAGCCAATCCATTTTCCTGTGTGATGCTTTCAACAATGTCATGGAAAATGTGCCTGATCAAATTCTGTTCCTGTTAAAATAAAATTTAAAATAAATGATGTATTTATGGGATAGTGAAAGATGCCTTCCAAAAGATAAAGTATTAAGAAACAGGAAAATTTCGTTAGAAACAAGGAAAAGCACACTGAACTGTTACGTAATATCAGTCCTCCAAAATGGCAGTGAATGCTGGATAATCTCCCCACAAATGAAGAAGAGACTTGAAGCAAAAGAAATATGGTTCTACAAAACAATGCTGAGAATTTATCAACTGAACACATGAGCAACGACAAAGTTTTAGAGAAAATGAAAACAAAAAGGGAACATACTTAACATCAGAAAGAAATAGTTGAAATTTCTAGGGCAAATAATGAGGAAAGAGGGCTTGGAAAATTTTATACTCACAGGACAGATAGAAGGCAAGAGGGACAAAGGAAATTAATGCATAACCTACGTAGCGAGCTTGTGTAAATGGATGACCGAACAGGGTTTCAGAGAGATAACAAACAGGCAAAATTTATTAAGAAAATTGTGGAGAGCCGTGATTGCCAACATGCTGAAGAGACAACACAGGGATGAAGATTTATACATAAGATCAGTTGTTTCAAAGTCCTATGAATCAATATTAGAACTTCCAGCCTAGTCTGTTGAATGCATTTCCATATAAAGGCACTTTGGAAAGGCATGAATCCATCTCTCCCAATCCCCACAAACTGTGGGTTAAATAGCAGTTTCAACTGACGCTCTCTAATCTTAGGTTGAATCTAATCTAGAAGGACTACTTTGGATTAAAAATAAAGGAAAAGACAACTAGAACAACACTGCCCTTTCCCATAAGATCGTGGCAATTCACAGATAATAAAGAAAAGGAAACTGTGGAGAGTCATGATCGTCTATGTGCAGAAGGATATGTCATTAAGAAAAATAGTTCATTTTATTTTCTGTGGTCCAACCTGCTTTTAGCCCGAACAGGAGTGAATGAAAATGTTTTTGTCTAATGATTTATGTTTCTGTCAAACTATCCGAAAAGTCAAAAGTTCATCTCTTTCTCTGCCGGACGTCGTTAAGATGTGCGAAACGAAACATGGCCTACTGGACTATATTTCATCCACCAAGAAGGAACCACACAAATGAAAACCTGGATCGAAGGGCTATCGAATTTCTAAGCATAGCTTAGATGTAGCAAAATGACGAAGCACAGTGAGGATCAAACTCGCTATTCAGTTGTAACTGATTTAGCAAGATAATCTTGAAAAACATTACTCCATGTCAAAGCACCCATGGATTTTGCAACGCATAGCTTAGAGTTGACACTAGGCCAAAGGCATGGGGCATCTAGGGAGGATCAAACTCTTATTCAGTCGTAATTGATTTCGCAAGATAAGCTTGTTAACCATTACACCATGTCAAAGTGCCCAAGCAGGTATTTGTAATGTCTAACAACAATATAATTGTACTCACTACAGGATCAAAAGATTTTCTCATGGGATCTTTCAACAAATTTTTGCCCATAATTTTAACATGAGTCGCATTATTTACAGGCTGTCTATTGTCATCATTGTGACTGATTTGATATTGTATTTATTTTATGAACAGAACCTCCTCTAAAATGTGTTGTCATATCCTGCTATGACAACAGAAAACAAATTTGAGTTAAATTAACAATAAGGATCCTGCAATTGAGAGACCTTAAGAAAGAATCCAGTGGAAAAGGAAGTAATATTAATAATGCAGAGGGTAAAAGAAGTGAGAGATCAATTTGACACTGTATTTATATTGTGAACAGAAACTGCCCCCACCCCTGCTTCAAAAATAATTTTGAAAAATCTAAATTTTTTTCAATTTTGACAAACTTCTTCCTTTGAAGGAGACGGTGAAAACTAGGTGCCAATATATGTAAGAAAATTTTATAGTCAAATTCTTCATGCAAACTTACAAATGATTTTGTTTGAGAGTTTACATTTGTGTTGTATCGACCCTGTCAGCAGAGCTTAGAATTCACGGCTACATCCCATGCAGAGTGGTAAGGACATTTTCCAAGGGGCCACCTTTGGCATGGATACTTGGAGAATCTGGTATAAACTGAACCTATGTCAACGTTTTTTATTCTAATTTAATCTGTAACAGTCTGTTGACTCGAGTGTAAAATGGACCAATATCTACTGTTTTGACTATAGTGTAAAATAGACAGCTATCATTCAACTCTAGTGTGAAACCAAATATACCTGTACATTTTTTTACTCTTGTGTAAAACCAGACCTGTATCTACCCTTTTTGAGTCTAGTCTAAACTGGATCGATGTCAACCTTTTTGCATCTATTGCAGTGGTTCTTGAACTTCTTTGAGCCACTGACCTCTTTAGCCATCAACCCCTTTAGTCACAGACTCTAGTTAGTCATGTACCCCTAAAATACCTCACCCTTTATAGGTAGATATGCCGACAAGTAGGTATTCACAGTCTGATTGATTTTTCACAAATACTTATATGTGCGTTTCTCTATACTGCACCCTCATGCACATTGCACAAACATCACTTTTCAGCCATCTATGCTTGAAAGAAATTGTGATCAAATAATCCTCACGAGTATATGAGAATATAATCAAGTCGTAATAAAACATGAAAATTGAGAATTATACTTGCTCTTATGGAGTGGTAAAAAATGGCAGTCATGCAAAGAATGATGACATGTTTAAATGGTTAAATATGGACCTAAAAGCAAGCGAAAAAAATGCCTAGTGGTCAGCATTGTAAGTAGTGGGTGGGGGCGTTTACTTTCAACCAGTGGCAGGATGTGTTTACTTTTATTTCTTTCACTGGAAATCGTTGATTGGGAAAAGGGTTATATAATGAATATTAATGTTAATTTTTATATAATCCACAAAATCCATAGATGGATCTCTTTGGGGTCCATTTAATACATAGATAGATATGCAGACAAGTAGGTACTCACTGTCCGATTGTTTTTTCACAACTCTTGTATGTACATTTCCCTATACTGCACCCTCATGCACATTGCACGCACATCACTTTTCAGCCATCTATGATTGATGGAAATTGTGATTAACTAATCCTCTCCATTATATATATATTATTCTACAAGATAATCAAGTTGTAATCAACTGTGGAAATTGAGAATTATCAATTGCTCTTATGGAGTGGCAAAATTTGTGGAGAATGATGACACACATTTAAATGGTATACATAGATCAACAGCAAGTGAAGAGACACCTAGCGGTCAGCACCGTAAGTAGCGGCTGGGGGCGTTTTCTTTCAACTAGTGGCAGGATGTGTTTACTTTTATTCTTTTCAATGGGAAACCGTTGATTATGTATAACAAATATAAATGTTAATTTTTATCTAATCCACCGTACCCATAGAAGAATCCCTACGGGGCCCATTTACCCCAGATTAAGAAGCCCTGCTTTAGAGCAAAACCAAACATATCTGTACATTTGTGACTCTCATGTAAAACTGATGTCGTTCTTACCTTTTTTATTCTAGTGAAAAACCAAACCTATGTCATCCTTTTTGACTCCAATATAAAATCCGAAATAAGTCTACCTTTTTAAGTCTAATGCAAAACAGATTGATGGCAACATTTTGATTCTCATATAAAACCAAACCTGTGTCCAGCTTGCTATTGATTCCATCTGATTTTTATCCTTTAAGAATTGTCTTTGGCATTAAATAACCCAACAAGGAATGATATCTTATCTTATTAACCAGACAACCAATCAGCCAACAAATTTGTCTTGGACATGAAGCTGACATGTCATATTTTACTGTGTCCTGCCAAGATCTAAACAGAACATTGTTAATTGATCATTTTCAAATTTCAAAACTCACTGCGTAATATTCAGAAAGATCTCTTTCAATGTCTTCTTTTTCCTGTTGTGTTCTTGCCTTTTCCAATTTCTTCCTTAATATCATCAGCGCCACCTTGCGGGAATGGACAGAATTGGAGAACTGAAAGCAAATGGAAAGAATTAATGAAGATCATTAAACAAAGTTTAATTTTTTTTTTTTTTTTTTTTTTTGTTACTATTACTCTTTTCAGTGTTTTTATTTAAATTATCACCATATCATCCATGTTAACAAGAAGAGGACCAGGATGTTTTTTATGGTTTCATAACACAGGACTTCTTCAACCTATACCATAAGGTGATTCTGAGAGAATTGGAAGTCCTACCAGGATTCATTATTGAAGGCTACAATCTTAACAGCATAAAATGATGACTCAGTGTTGGTAGCAGACATGGAAAGAAAACTACAAAGGCTTCTAGAGAAATTAGTGAAGGAAAGCTCGAAGAAAGGACTAAACACCAGCTGCAAGAAGACAAAAAAGAACAGAGTCCATTACAATGCAAATTACAAGTCTGGAGATAGTGAAATCAAAAAAGTGCAACAATTTAACTTTCTGGCAAATGTTTTCACAGAGGACGGAAAGTGTGACAGTGAAATCCAAATCACACTAGGTTTTACGAAAGATGCCTTCCAAAAACTAAGCAGAGTATTAAGAAACGGATAAATTACGGTCGAAACATAGAAAAGAGTACTGAAC
This sequence comes from Acanthosepion lycidas, assembly GCA_963932145.1. NCBI lineage: Eukaryota > Metazoa > Mollusca > Cephalopoda > Sepiida > Sepiidae > Acanthosepion > Acanthosepion lycidas. The sequence continues at coordinate 11,884,670 of OZ010614.1, forward strand.
TGTTAGGTGATATTTGTCTTCCTGTATGGCAGTGAATGCTGGACAATCTTCTCAAAAAGGAAGAAGAGACTTAAAGCAACAGAAATGTGGTTCTACAGAAGGATACCATTGACCAAACATGTTAGCAACGGTTAAATTTTAGAGAAAATGGAATCAAAAAGGTATCTTCTACTTAATATCAGGAAGAGAGTTGAAATTTCTAGGTCTGATAATGAGGAAAGAAGGCTTGGAAAATGTGATACTCACAGAAAAGATTGAAGGCAAGCAGGACAAAGAAAAACAATGCATAACATATTTAGTGAGCTTGAGTAAATGGATGGCGGAACAGAGTTTGGGAGGAAAAGATAAAAGACTGAATTTATTAAGTTCTACAAAAGACAATAAATTATAGAGAGCCATGATTGCCTACATCCCGAAAGTATGTACTGTTTCATGCTAAACGCAATTGTCAGACCTGATGATTGTGTTTAGCATTATACAGCCTGTTGCTTCTGGGTGTTGATTTCAATGTCTATTTGTATATTTACATACACTCTATCCCTGATATCAAGCACTTTAACACGTAAATATAGCATACCTTAAAACTATAATTTTATAAAGTTTATATATATATATATATTGTGTATTTAGGAAGCAGTCCTTCTGTTATGGTCCGGTTCCTTGAACCATAGTGATAGTCCAAGGTAGAACCAATAAAGAAGAACTCGAACACAGGTATGGAATAACACAGATATATTACAAACAGGAATATATACAGAGAAGTAGAAAGTGTTAGTACGAACAATCAGGTTTAGTAGTAATTGTCTGAACGCGACTCTGTTTCGGTCTGCCTCTGACTTGACTGACTGACTGGCACACTCTGACTGACTGACGGACTTCTGACGAACCTCACTGCAGACTTCAGACTGAACCGTATTTAGTCACCCCCCCACGAGGGCATCATGTGGCACAAGGCTGGTTTAATGTGGGATCTCCGAGCCCATGGGCTTGGCCAAAAATATGCCCTTTGAACCCGTATAAACGGGTTCAGAGTCAGTTTACCTCCCTGAAAGAGACACTGCCCTTCAGAGTAGCCTCGTTCAGGTTCCTCCCCATCTGAAAGCAGAGAGTTCAACTGATCAGCTGATCGCCCAACTTCAGACCGTACTCTCTGCTTCCTCTTGAGGCGCAGTATTTATTACGTATGGAATAGTCCATTATGTTATTATGGGTAAGGTCGCATAACACCTTCTTTTATACATGTTTCATTAAAGATGACTGACAAGGTGCTATGCCTGAGCTTTTTAATTTTTCTTGTCTTCCTACAAGTGCTTTCTTTTCCGGACACAAAGTGTGTAAAAACTGTCCAAAATCTCTGCATATACAAACACTTTTAGCTTTTCTTTTAGCCATTATCAAATTCGATTTTTATTTTTTTACTAAATGTTTGGGTTTTTTATGCATGAGTTTAAAGTTATTGAAATGTTTTATTTCCCGAGCACAGTCAGCAAATTGTGGCCATGCTCATCGTTAATATTATTGGGTGTTGGTTTTTCCTTTTTTTACTATTAGGGCTTCCATAAATTTTTAATCTTTTTCTATATGTGAATGAGCCTATTATGTATGTATTTTCTACTAGTATGTTTTGAATGGAGTTTGGTAGTTCTTTGTTTGTGTTTAAATGATTCCTAATGGGGTTGGGGTTGGGTAGGTGTAACGTAAGCCGTCTAGACAGTAGCATGACCAATGTAATTATTTATAAGTTTGGTTTAATCAGGAAAACAGTTCCTTAACGGATATTTGAATTCGTAAATAATTTCAGTTCTATGTATTAGGTTGGTGCAAAAACAATGACGTCTTAATGACGTTTTTTGACGTATTTTTTAACGTCAAAAAACGTCAATTATAATTTGTCAATGTTCTGGTCGACTGGGATTGTGTATTTCTTTATGATATTTCTAAGAGAAAATTTGTCTTGCTTATGGCTGACAATGTATTTGGCTTTTGTAGGTTTTAATGTTATTGTTTTTATATGTTTTTCACTATTGCTATCAGTTATTTAGAAAGAAATAGCCTAATCTGGTGATCGATGAGGTAGTTAGGAAAACCAATGTTAACTAGCATCTGTTTTATATTATTGAATTCTTTAATGAAAATTGGACAAGAGGATGAATTCTCATGTGCTCTCTTCAGGAATTTTTTTATATAACTGCAATTTCATATCTAAGTGGGCATTCATCCTTAAAATTAATGTAACAAGAGTTTCTGCTAGTGTTTTTGTTATATAGTAAAGTGTTGAATGTGTTATTACTGTATTCCACAAGAACGTTTAAGAATCCGATTTTTTTTTTTTTTTTTACTCAGTTCATAGGTAAAGGTTAGGACAGAGATTTTTTTTATGTGGTTTTGACTTACGTCTTCTTGATTGCAAACCAAGGCTGGAGAACTAAGTATACATATACATTATATATATATATATATATATATATATATATATATATATAATGTATGTGTATTTATAAAATATTTATGGGTAAAAGTGCATAAAATCAGGAAAACAAAGTTTGTAAATATAAGAGTGGACACTGAGGTCAACAACGAATGGAGACAGTCTGTTTGATGCCATTTTCAGGTCTGAAGATTATGCATAAGTGTAGGTGTAACATGAGATACATGAGATATTATGTATATTCCTTAATATATATTTATTATCTCTGTTATATAACATTGAGCACTGTTTTTATAACACCTGAGTAAGAATATATTTGTACGTGCAAGTATATATGTCTACACGTAAGTTTTTTTTTTTTTATCATACCCATATCAATAATTTGTACATATTGTATAAAACCTTTACTCCATATCTGGGGAGAGTGTTTGTAGATATCTGATGATTGCTTAAGGTGCAAAAATGATGTTGTTCTTGTTTTTCTTCATCATTATCATCATAATAATAAAATAAAAAAGATACTTAGGTTATTTACTCAGATTTTAGTTTGGTTTAGTTTCTGTTTAATAGCACATCAACAATTAAGGGGGTTATTTAGAGCCAGGCAAAGTTTTTGAATCCTAATTGTTTTTGGCATTGCTTAATGTTATCTGTTGATCAGTGATAGTTTTACGTACAGGTTAGTTGGTGAAAGGTTTTTTTAATCAATTATTAGAGATGTTGATTTTGTCTTCTGTTTCTGATACAAGTTGGTTATTATAATTTGCATTGTTATTTTTAGTGGAAATAGATATGAAGTCTGAAGGTTTCTTTCCCTGCACCCTTTTTTTCAGTTTTCAAAATTTAGTAAAGGTTTTGTGTAGTTTTGTTGGGATTTTTTATATTTTTGTATAAAGTTTGATTTCCTTTAAGAAGTTAGCAATATTGTTCAGTTTACTGTTTCAAAAAAATTCTTTTGTATTGTTTGTTTGATAATATTTGTTTGGGTTTGGGTGAAATAAGGCCAATTAATGAGTATATGTTCAACTGTGAGAGTTACTCGACATGAGATTGTAGCAAGTGGATCAGACTGACAAACAATGCATGGTGATGGCTAGTTTCCATCTCAATATGATCTTTTTATATATATATATATATATATATATATATATATATATATCTGAAGATCACACTGAGATGGAAACTAGCCATATATATATATATATATATATATATCTGAAGATCACACTGAGATGGAAACTAGCCATATATATATATATATATATATATATATATATATATATATATATATATATCTGAAGATCACACTGAGATGGAAACTAGCCATATATATATATATATATATATATATATATATATATATATATATATATATATATCTGAAGATCACACTGAGATGGAAACTAGCCATATATATATATATATATATATATATATCTGAAGATCACACTGAGATGGAAACTAGCCATATATATATATATATATATATATATATATATATATCTGAAGATCACACTGAGATGGAAACTAGCCATATATATATATATATATATATATATATATCTGAAGATCACACTGAGATGGAAACTAGCCATATATATATATATATATATATATATATATATATATATATATATAATATATATATATATATATGATAACAAATGGAGTAGAATTCCACAGTCCGTAACATTTAATTTAAAAGAGGGTACAATACAGATATTTGTTTTTTTATTTTAATATCCTAAAATAAATAATTTATATATATATATATATATATATATATAGAGAGAGAGAGAGAGAGAGATTGAGTGAGATTGAAACGAGAAAGTTACATTTTAACTTACATCAAACATTGCACTTGGAATTGAAGAATTATCTCCTGGGGTTTCTAGACCAGATTCTGAACCTTGGAAATCAGAGAGTTTCATTTTCCCAATCGACTGAAAGACAGAGAGATATGAAAAATATGTGATAGATAAAAACAGATCGAGATAGATACATAGATAGATATTGACAAGAGAGACAGACAGACAGCTAGATATTAACAAAAGATGGATAGAGATAGAGAAACAGGTAGATATTAACCAGAGATAGATATATAGATAGATATTGGCAAAACATATATGGATTACAATAGATAGATAGATAGATAGATATTGACCAAATATAAATAGAGATAGATAGATATTGACCAAATATAAATAGAGATAGATAGATATGTAAGGATACTGAAGAGATAGATAGATAGATATGTAAGGATACTGAATAGATAGATAGATAGATATGTAAGGATACTGAATAGATAGATAGATAGATATGTAAGGATACTGAAGAGATAGATAGATATGTAAGGATACTGAATAGATAGATAGATAGATAGATATGTAAGGATACTGAATAGATAGATAGATAGATAGATATGTAAGGATACTGAATAGATAGATAGATATGTAAGGATACTGAATAAATAGATATGTAAGGATACTGAATAGATAGATAGATAGATAGATATGTAAGGATACTGAATAGATAGATAGATATGTAAGGATACTGAATAGATAGATATGTAAGGATACTGAATAGATAGATAGATAGATAGATAGATAGATAGATAGATAGATAGATATGTAAGGATACTGAATAGATAGATAGATATGTAAGGATACTGAATAGATAGATAGATATGTAAGGATACTGAATAGATAGATAGATATGTAAGGATACTGAATAGATAGATAGATAGATATGTAAGGATACTGAATAGATAGATAGATAGATATGTAAGGATACTGAATAGATAGATAGATAGATATGTAAGGATACTGAATAGATAGATATGTAAGGATACTGAATAGATAGATAGATATGTAAGGATACTGAATAGATAGATAGATATGTAAGGATACTGAATAGATAGATAGATATGTAAGGATACTGAATAGATAGATAGATAGATATGTAAGGATACTGAATAGATAGATAGATAGATATGTAAGGATACTGAATAGATAGATAGATAGATATGTAAGGATACTGAATAGATAGATATGTAAGGATACTGAATAGATAGATAGATATGTAAGGATACTGAATAGATAGATAGATATGTAAGGATACTGAATAGATAGATAGATATGTAAGGATACTGAATAGATAGATAGATAGATAGATATGTAAGGCTACTGAATAGATAGATAGATAGATAGATATGTAAGGCTACTGAATAGATAGATAGATAGATAGATATGTAAGGCTACTGAATAGATAGATAGATAGATAGATATGTAAGGCTACTGAATAGATAGATAGATAGATAGATATGTAAGGCTACTGAATAGATAGATAGATAGATATGTAAGGCTACTGAATAGATAGATAGATAGATATGTAAGGCTACTGAATAGATAGATAGATAGATAGATAGATAGATATGTAAGGCTACTGAATAGATAGATAGATAGATAGATATGTAAGGCTACTGAATAGATAGATAGATAGATAGATATGTAAGGCTACTGAATAGATAGATAGATATGTAAGGCTACTGAATAGATAGATAGATAGATATTGGCAAAACATATAGGGATAACCATAAATAGATAGATAGATATATAGACATGAACAGATGTAGAGAGATAGATATGAACAGAGGCAGTTTAATATTAACCAAAGTGAGATAGATATATTGATCGATATTGACAAAAGATAGATAGAGAGAAACAGATATATGCTGACCAAACGTACGCACACACACAAAAACACATGTGTGTGTTTGGTCAATATCTATCTGTTTCTCTCTATCTTTTGTCAGTATCTGTCAATATATCTATCTCACTTTGGTTAATGTTTAACAATCTATCTCTGTTCATATATATATATATATATATATATATATATATATATATAGAGAGAGAGAGAGAGATAGACAGATTGATTAACCATAGGTAGATAGATGGAGATCTACTGGCTAAGAATAGATACAGTGATGTTGACTAAACATAGAATGAGAGATATTTACCAAATAGATATAAAGAGGGAGAAATATGTACCAAACATAGAGAGAGAGAGAATCAGATAGATATTGACCAAACTGATATTGATATATATATATATATATATATATAGTGTAACCCGGATATAAGAGAGTCTCTTATATCCGGGTTTGGTCTATTTTGTTTTGGTAAGTATGGCTCTAATTTGGGACCAGAGAAAATCTCTCTTATATCCGGGTCTCTTATATCCAGGTTACACTGTATATATATATATATATATATATATATATATATATATATATATAGAGAGAGAGAGAGAGAGAGAGAATGTCAGATATTAACAAAACATTGATAGAAAGAAAGAGATCAAGAGAGAAACAGATAAATATTAACCAAACATAGATAGATCTAAGGTAATGAAAAAATCCCAGCGGGACTGGTGGGGGTGGGGTCATTGCTCTTGACCAATGCAGGTGCATTGCACACACACACCAGTCATAGCCCGAGCAGTGACAAGGAAAGATGGTGGTGTCAAAGCAGCTTGTTCAAAGTTGTTGACTTTATGACTTTAAGGTGGGCTTGTCTACAGCCACATCAGGTTGTCGATTATGTCAAGCCTTTAGGGATAATGCTATGAGAGAATGCACCATCAGGTATTTTTATAATAAATAAACAATGGCAAGGACATTTTTGGTTGCCTTATAGATAAACAGAGAGAGAGAGAGAGATTTACCAAACATAGAAAGTGAGAGAGAGACAAACAAATATTGACCAAACACAGACAGAAAGAGAGAGAGAAACAGATATTGACAAATCATAGAGAGATAGAATGAGATATATTGACCAATCACAGAGAGAGACACAGACAGACAGACAAATAGAGATATTGATCAAACAGAGAGAGAGAGGTGGGGATGAGAGATATTGATAGAAAGACAGAAAAAAAACATATAGTTCTTGGCCAAACACATAGAGAAACATACATATTAACCAAACAAAGATGGAGAGAGAGAGGATGAGAAATAAACAGATATATATTGAGCAAATACAGAGAGAGATAGAGAGGAAGATAGACAAACAGGCAGAGAAACAAATATTGATCAAAGATGGAGAGGGAAAAATACAGGTAGATATTGACCAATCATAGAGAGAAACATATAGGTATTGATCAAACACAGGTAGATAGATCCCTTAAATATACTCGGTTTTATAAAAAAATTCCTTAATATTTGCTGCATTATCTCCAAAAAGTAATTACCATGTCTCCAAACTTTTGCACATGACTTGTGCTCACTTCCTTCTTGACAATATCGTATTGCTCCAGGATGGTTGTTTTTTTCAAGGACACCTGAAAGAAATTACAATTTGGCTTCATGAATCAATCTTTTCACAGGAAATGGCATATTGACTACTATATAATGGTCATAAAATGCCAAACAAAATTCTGAAATAAGCATCACCTTATCTGAATTTTCCATCCAGGTGACACTGAAGACATCACCAAGATAAGTCTGCAACTCACTGTCATAGTAGCAGGCATATGATGGCTCGTTTCCATTGGCTGCAGTCACACCAAAGACTACAAACAAGAAATAAGAAGATTTGTGCCTCATCTTTTACCAGAGATTTTTTCACAATAGTCAGAAGAGCAGATCTGTGTTAGTATTGGGAATTGCTGCAGACCCTTTATGTTAATTCTAAGCAAATTTTCCTCTATAAGTAGAAAGAATTGTTGCTGGGTTATAATGTAATCTCTAATAATAATCAGGTGAACCCATTTGTATTATTATTGGGAATTGCTGTAGACGCTTTATATTAATTCTAAATAAGTTTTCCTCTATAAGAAGAAAGAATTTTTCTCTATAAGTAGAAAGAATAGTTGCTGGGTTATAATGTAATCTCTAACAATAATCAGGTGAGCACTTTTGTATTATTATTGGGAATAGCTGCAGACCCTTTATATTAATTCGAAGCAATTTTTCCTCTGTAAGTAGGAAGAATTTTTGCTGGGTTATAATGTAATCTCTTGTATTTTTCTCTTTTTTTCAGTTCTTGTTCACATATGTGTTTTGTCTGCAGTTGAGCTCTGAAGTGCGAGGAGTGATAACTGTTTAGCTTTTTTTGTTCCTTTTTTTATATTTTTTGATTCACTGTTTTACAGAGTAATATTTTCTAATTGTCTTTGCTCTTCCTTTGTTTATATTTGTATATATTAAAATGCCACCTATACAGGGTTGAATCCTTTTCATTCACTTTATATTCCATTGCTAAAGAGGAAGTTTGATTTGAAAAACGTCTTCCCAAGAACTGCTACTTTGTAAAACAGACTCCCACAAAGATGCTTCCACTATATCTGCAATCATGAGTCAACTATTATCAACCGTCAACAACCTCATTCAGAAACCCTCTACCTTGAGTGATTCTTAGGCTTTTTATTAGGTGAACAAAAAGACATCCATTTTTAAAGCCATGATAAAAACAAAGGTCAAATTTGGACCTTCATGCTCGAAAGGAAACATTGTTTCAAATGGACGGTTTTTCCCTTGACACTGCTATTATTTTAACTACCTTCACTCCTGGACAATGTTTATTATTTAAAAACCGATGATTAGAATTGGAATAAGACCTAAACATACGATGAAAGATATGCAGATGTTGAGAGCCGACACAGAAAGGAAAACCCCAAGGAGACTACAAGAACTCCTGGAGAAGTTAATGAATAAAAAGCAAAAAGAAAAGGAATTATTCAGCCTATATATTGAGGCGATTCCGAGAGAATTAGAAAACCTATCAGGATTCATTACTGACGGCCACAATCTTAACAACATAAGATATGCAGATGTTGAGAGCCGACACAGAAAGGAAAACCCCAAGGAGACTACAAGAACTCCTGGAGAAGTTAATGAATAAAAAGCAAAAAGAAAAGGAATTATTCAGCCTATATATTGAGGCGATTGTGAGAGAATTAGAAAACCTATCAGGATTCATTACTGACGGCCACAATCTTAACAACATAAGATATGCAGATGTTGAGAGCCGACACAGAAAGGAAAACCCCAAGGAGACTACAAGAACTCCTGGAGAAGTTAATGAATAAAAAGCAAAAAGAAAAGGAATTATTCAGCCTATATATTGAGGCGATTGTGAGAGAATTAGAAAACCTATCAGGATTCATTACTGACGGCCACAATCTTAACAACATAAGATATGCAGATGTTGAGAGCTGACACAGAAAGGAAAACCCCAAGGAGACTACAAGAACTCCTGGAGAAGTTAATGAATAAAAAGCAAAAAGAAAAGGAATTATTCAGCCTATATATTGAGGCGATTGTGAGAGAATTAGAAAACCTATCAGGATTCATTACTGACGGCCACAATCTTAACAACATAAGATATGCAGATGTTGAGAGCCGACACAGAAAGGAAAACCCCAAGGAGACTACAAGAACTCCTGGAGAAGTTAATGAATAAAAAGCAAAAAGAAAAGGAATTATTCAGCCTATATATTGAGGCGATTGTGAGAGAATTAGAAAACCTATCAGGATTCATTACTGACGGCCACAATCTTAACAACATAAGATATGCAGATGTTGAGAGCCGACACAGAAAGGAAAACCCCAAGGAGACTACAAGAACTCCTGGAGAAGTTAATGAATAAAAAGCAAAAAGAAAAGGAATTATTCAGCCTATATATTGAGGCGATTGTGAGAGAATTAGAAAACCTATCAGGATTCATTACTGACGGCCACAATCTTAACAACATAAGATATGCAGATGTTGAGAGCCGACACAGAAAGGAAAACCCCAAGGAGACTACAAGAACTCCTGGAGAAGTTAATGAATAAAAAGCAAAAAGAAAAGGAATTATTCAGCCTATATATTGAGGCGATTGTGAGAGAATTAGAAAACCTATCAGGATTCATTACTGACGGCCACAATCTTAACAACATAAGATATGCAGATGTTGAGAGCCGACACAGAAAGGAAAACCCCAAGGAGACTACAAGAACTCCTGGAGAAGTTAATGAATAAAAAGCAAAAAGAAAAGGAATTATTCAGCCTATATATTGAGGCGATTGTGAGAGAATTAGAAAACCTATCAGGATTCATTACTGACGGCCACAATCTTAACAACATAAGATATGCAGATGTTGAGAGCCGACACAGAAAGGAAAACCCCAAGGAGACTACAAGAACTCCTGGAGAAGTTAATGAATAAAAAGCAAAAAGAAAAGGAATTATTCAGCCTATATATTGAGGCGATTGTGAGAGAATTAGAAAACCTATCAGGATTCATTACTGACGGCCACAATCTTAACAACATAAGATATGCAAATGTTGAGAGAAGACACAGTGGAGAAAACCACAAGGAGACTACAAGAACTCCTGGAGAAGTTAATGAATAAAAAGCAAAAAGAAAAGGAATTATTCAGCCTATATATTGAGGCGATTCCGAGAGAATTAGAAAACCTATCAGGATTCATTACTGACGGCCACAATCTTAACAACATAAGATATGCAGATGTTGAGAGCCGACACAGAAAGGAAAACCCCAAGGAGACTACAAGAACTCCTGGAGAAGTTAATGAATAAAAAGCAAAAAGAAAAGGAATTATTCAGCCTATATATTGAGGCGATTGTGAGAGAATTAGAAAACCTATCAGGATTCATTACTGACGGCCACAATCTTAACAACATAAGATATGCAGATGTTGAGAGCCGACACAGAAAGGAAAACCCCAAGGAGACTACAAGAACTCCTGGAGAAGTTAATGAATAAAAAGCAAAAAGAAAAGGAATTATTCAGCCTATATATTGAGGCGATTGTGAGAGAATTAGAAAACCTATCAGGATTCATTACTGACGGCCACAATCTTAACAACATAAGATATGCAGATGTTGAGAGCCGACACAGAAAGGAAAACCCCAAGGAGACTACAAGAACTCCTGGAGAAGTTAATGAATAAAAAGCAAAAAGAAAAGGAATTATTCAGCCTATATATTGAGGCGATTCCGAGAGAATTAGAAAACCTATCAGGATTCATTACTGACGGCCACAATCTTAACAACATAAGATATGCAGATGTTGAGAGAAGACACAGTGGAGAAAACCACAAGGAGACTACAAGAACTCCTGGAGAAGTTAATGAATAAAAAGCAAAAAGAAAAGGAATTATTCAGCCTATATATTGAGGCGATTGTGAGAGAATTAGAAAACCTATCAGGATTCATTACTGACGGCCACAATCTTAACAACATAAGATATGCAGATGTTGAGAGCCGACACAGAAAGGAAAACCCCAAGGAGACTACAAGAACTCCTGGAGAAGTTAATGAATAAAAAGCAAAAAGAAAAGGAATTATTCAGCCTATATATTGAGGCGATTGTGAGAGAATTAGAAAACCTATCAGGATTCATTACTGACGGCCACAATCTTAACAACATAAGATATGCAGATGTTGAGAGCCGACACAGAAAGGAAAACCCCAAGGAGACTACAAGAACTCCTGGAGAAGTTAATGAATAAAAAGCAAAAAGAAAAGGAATTATTCAGCCTATATATTGAGGCGATTGTGAGAGAATTAGAAAACCTATCAGGATTCATTACTGACGGCCACAATCTTAACAACATAAGATATGCAGATGTTGAGAGCCGACACAGAAAGGAAAACCCCAAGGAGACTACAAGAACTCCTGGAGAAGTTAATGAATAAAAAGCAAAAAGAAAAGGAATTATTCAGCCTATATATTGAGGCGATTGTGAGAGAATTAGAAAACCTATCAGGATTCATTACTGACGGCCACAATCTTAACAACATAAGATATGCAGATGTTGAGAGCCGACACAGAAAGGAAAACCCCAAGGAGACTACAAGAACTCCTGGAGAAGTTAATGAATAAAAAGCAAAAAGAAAAGGAATTATTCAGCCTATATATTGAGGCGATTGTGAGAGAATTAGAAAACCTATCAGGATTCATTACTGACGGCCACAATCTTAACAACATAAGATATGCAGATGTTGAGAGCCGACACAGAAAGGAAAACCCCAAGGAGACTACAAGAACTCCTGGAGAAGTTAATGAATAAAAAGCAAAAAGAAAAGGAATTATTCAGCCTATATATTGAGGCGATTGTGAGAGAATTAGAAAACCTATCAGGATTCATTACTGACGGCCACAATCTTAACAACATAAGATATGCAGATGTTGAGAGCCGACACAGAAAGGAAAACCCCAAGGAGACTACAAGAACTCCTGGAGAAGTTAATGAATAAAAAGCAAAAAGAAAAGGAATTATTCAGCCTATATATTGAGGCGATTGTGAGAGAATTAGAAAACCTATCAGGATTCATTACTGACGGCCACAATCTTAACAACATAAGATATGCAGATGTTGAGAGCCGACACAGAAAGGAAAACCCCAAGGAGACTACAAGAACTCCTGGAGAAGTTAATGAATAAAAAGCAAAAAGAAAAGGAATTATTCAGCCTATATATTGAGGCGATTGTGAGAGAATTAGAAAACCTATCAGGATTCATTACTGACGGCCACAATCTTAACAACATAAGATATGCAAATGTTGAGAGAAGACACAGTGGAGAAAACCACAAGGAGACTACAAGAACTCCTGGAGAAGTTAATGAATAAAAAGCAAAAAGAAAAGGAATTATTCAGCCTATATATTGAGGCGATTCCGAGAGAATTAGAAAACCTATCAGGATTCATTACTGACGGCCACAATCTTAACAACATAAGATATGCAGATGTTGAGAGCCGACACAGAAAGGAAAACCCCAAGGAGACTACAAGAACTCCTGGAGAAGTTAATGAATAAAAAGCAAAAAGAAAAGGAATTATTCAGCCTATATATTGAGGCGATTCCGAGAGAATTAGAAAACCTATCAGGATTCATTACTGACGGCCACAATCTTAACAACATAAGATATGCAGATGTTGAGAGCCGACACAGAAAGGAAAACCCCAAGGAGACTACAAGAACTCCTGGAGAAGTTAATGAATAAAAAGCAAAAAGAAAAGGAATTATTCAGCCTATATATTGAGGCGATTGTGAGAGAATTAGAAAACCTATCAGGATTCATTACTGACGGCCACAATCTTAACAACATAAGATATGCAGATGTTGAGAGCCGACACAGAAAGGAAAACCCCAAGGAGACTACAAGAACTCCTGGAGAAGTTAATGAATAAAAAGCAAAAAGAAAAGGAATTATTCAGCCTATATATTGAGGCGATTGTGAGAGAATTAGAAAACCTATCAGGATTCATTACTGACGGCCACAATCTTAACAACATAAGATATGCAGATGTTGAGAGCCGACACAGAAAGGAAAACCCCAAGGAGACTACAAGAACTCCTGGAGAAGTTAATGAATAAAAAGCAAAAAGAAAAGGAATTATTCAGCCTATATATTGAGGCGATTCCGAGAGAATTAGAAAACCTATCAGGATTCATTACTGACGGCCACAATCTTAACAACATAAGATATGCAGATGTTGAGAGAAGACACAGTGGAGAAAACCACAAGGAGACTACAAGAACTCCTGGAGAAGTTAATGAATAAAAAGCAAAAAGAAAAGGAATTATTCAGCCTATATATTGAGGCGATTCCGAGAGAATTAGAAAACCTATCAGGATTCATTACTGACGGCCACAATCTTAACAACATAAGATATGCAGATGTTGAGAGCTGACACAGAAAGGAAAACCCCAAGGAGACTACAAGAACTCCTGGAGAAGTTAATGAATAAAAAGCAAAAAGAAAAGGAATTATTCAGCCTATATATTGAGGCGATTGTGAGAGAATTAGAAAACCTATCAGGATTCATTACTGACGGCCACAATCTTAACAACATAAGATATGCAGATGTTGAGAGCCGACACAGAAAGGAAAACCCCAAGGAGACTACAAGAACTCCTGGAGAAGTTAATGAATAAAAAGCAAAAAGAAAAGGAATTATTCAGCCTATATATTGAGGCGATTCCGAGAGAATTAGAAAACCTATCAGGATTCATTACTGACGGCCACAATCTTAACAACATAAGATATGCAGATGTTGAGAGCCGACACAGAAAGGAAAACCCCAAGGAGACTACAAGAACTCCTGGAGAAGTTAATGAATAAAAAGCAAAAAGAAAAGGAATTATTCAGCCTATATATTGAGGCGATTGTGAGAGAATTAGAAAACCTATCAGGATTCATTACTGACGGCCACAATCTTAACAACATAAGATATGCAGATGTTGAGAGCCGACACAGAAAGGAAAACCCCAAGGAGACTACAAGAACTCCTGGAGAAGTTAATGAATAAAAAGCAAAAAGAAAAGGAATTATTCAGCCTATATATTGAGGCGATTGTGAGAGAATTAGAAAACCTATCAGGATTCATTACTGACGGCCACAATCTTAACAACATAAGATATGCAGATGTTGAGAGCCGACACAGAAAGGAAAACCCCAAGGAGACTACAAGAACTCCTGGAGAAGTTAATGAATAAAAAGCAAAAAGAAAAGGAATTATTCAGCCTATATATTGAGGCGATTGTGAGAGAATTAGAAAACCTATCAGGATTCATTACTGACGGCCACAATCTTAACAACATAAGATATGCAGATGTTGAGAGCCGACACAGAAAGGAAAACCCCAAGGAGACTACAAGAACTCCTGGAGAAGTTAATGAATAAAAAGCAAAAAGAAAAGGAATTATTCAGCCTATATATTGAGGCGATTCCGAGAGAATTAGAAAACCTATCAGGATTCATTACTGACGGCCACAATCTTAACAACATAAGATATGCAGATGTTGAGAGCCGACACAGAAAGGAAAACCCCAAGGAGACTACAAGAACTCCTGGAGAAGTTAATGAATAAAAAGCAAAAAGAAAAGGAATTATTCAGCCTATATATTGAGGCGATTGTGAGAGAATTAGAAAACCTATCAGGATTCATTACTGACGGCCACAATCTTAACAACATAAGATATGCAGATGTTGAGAGCCGACACAGAAAGGAAAACCCCAAGGAGACTACAAGAACTCCTGGAGAAGTTAATGAATAAAAAGCAAAAAGAAAAGGAATTATTCAGCCTATATATTGAGGCGATTCCGAGAGAATTAGAAAACCTATCAGGATTCATTACTGACGGCCACAATCTTAACAACATAAGATATGCAGATGTTGAGAGCCGACACAGAAAGGAAAACCCCAAGGAGACTACAAGAACTCCTGGAGAAGTTAATGAATAAAAAGCAAAAAGAAAAGGAATTATTCAGCCTATATATTGAGGCGATTGTGAGAGAATTAGAAAACCTATCAGGATTCATTACTGACGGCCACAATCTTAACAACATAAGATATGCAGATGTTGAGAGCCGACACAGAAAGGAAAACCCCAAGGAGACTACAAGAACTCCTGGAGAAGTTAATGAATAAAAAGCAAAAAGAAAAGGAATTATTCAGCCTATATATTGAGGCGATTCCGAGAGAATTAGAAAACCTATCAGGATTCATTACTGACGGCCACAATCTTAACAACATAAGATATGCAGATGTTGAGAGCCGACACAGAAAGGAAAACCCCAAGGAGACTACAAGAACTCCTGGAGAAGTTAATGAATAAAAAGCAAAAAGAAAAGGAATTATTCAGCCTATATATTGAGGCGATTCTGAGAGAATTAGAAAACCTACCAGAATTCATTACTGGCAGCCACATATGATTTTATTCTGTTTAATATTATGGCATAAATTAGAATTTGAATAAGACCTAAACTTTTGATGAAAGTGAATTTATATTTTTTTCTTAAGAATTTACAACAATGTAGCAGGAAAACAAGAAAAAATCTTTAAAGTTCTTGTTGCAATTAATGCCTACAATCGGTTTCTTTTGTCTCTCTTGTCCATGACACTTGTAGCCAATTCCAAGTTCAATAAAAAATATATGTCATTACTGTACAACAGGTAACGTAGTAATGACTGTTAGAAATCTCACCTTCACTTTGCAACAGCATAAATGCACGTTTGTCCACCAAGCTAACAAAAAACATTCTGCCGGTAAGCAAAAAACAAGCAATTTTTTTTTTCTGATTCACGCCATTCAGGGAGGAAAGAATATTAGCATTTTTTCTCTGATACTTAAAGTAGCAGGTTTTTGCTAACTATTTTCTTGAATTCTTCTTTGGGAGACCACACACAAAACCCGAGCTCTTTTTCGACGTTTTGAAGATCATCAATAAATAACCTAATTTTAATTGGAGATTTAAGAAGGGTACATGCAATTATCTCAACATCAAACACTCTACTAAATGCAAACTATATGAATAATTACCAACGAGATCACTAATCAGTACTTACTGTTTATGTCTTTTGGGAGATTTCTAAACATCGAACCTGATTCGCAAGCTTCAATATAAATCAGCATCTGTATGTAAAAAGAAATTTGAGAATATATCAAAATTTTTATAGTGGATTTTGAGATAAGGTTTGTGGCTAGAACTGATCGGGACATACAAGGTTGGATCCATGAAAGGCCAGTTCTAACCTGTACCTGGTCTTTTGACAGAAAATTTTTCACAGTAATCAGCAGAGTACATTCAGATTACCATCTGATATTTCTTAGAACCATTTATATTAAGTCTAAGGAGCCTTCCCTCTGTAAGCAGACAGAATAGCTCCTTGGTCTAAATGTAAACTCTGATTTTCTGGTTGTCATTTTTCTCCTCTTTTTTTAGTTGTAGTAAACATTTATATTTTTGTCTTGGATTGACTCTGAAGGGCGAAGAGCGATAATTAGTTAACCCTTTATTGTTGTTGCTTTTTTCTTGTTATTTTTTTTCGATCTGCTATTTTATTGTGAGTATTTTTTACTTATCGTTATTCTCACCCCAAACTTTGTTTTATATTTTTGTATACTTTTGTAATGTCTGCTTTTCTTGGCCCAATTATCAAATCCATTCATTATTTGGTAAGAGAAAGGGCTGAAAAAAGGCAACACAATGGTGAATAAGAAATGGTGTATATTAATTGATATAAATTATCTCCCTTAAGCATGGCAAGTAGAAAGAGAACAAACTCTTTCTGTCCATTGAATAAAGGGTTTGGTTTCAAATTCTAAAAATGTTAATGAATACAATGATAGACATTTAAACAAGGAAATAAAAATTTTGTTATTTTATTCTGAGGGAATAAATGTTTTATAAAATGGTAGACTGTCTTGCATTTGGATTCCGTTTTGTATCATCTTTTTAAAACAATATATCAATTAGTATTGATACCAGCTTGCGAGATAAAAGCATCACTTCACTGGTCGGACGAGGGGTCCTAACTCACTACATTAACAAGAGCAGATAGGTTTGCCTATTATCCTGTTCACACACCACCTTGGTTTTTTGAGCAGTGGTAGAGGTTTATTCCTTGTTTCCTGTTTAAGGTTGGGTTTCCAGTTCCTTCTAAAGTCTTTTTCATTCTCTTTCACTCCTAGTAGCCCCTTGCATCTTAGTGGCATTATTGCCTTGCTTGTCATGAATTGATTAAAAATTATATATATATATATATATATATATATATATATATATATATATATATATATATATATATATATGGTATTACAAAATAACTTTTTGTTGTTTATTCCCTGTTTAAGTTTGGGCTTCTGATTCCTTCTAAATTTTTTTCATTCTCTTTCACTCCCAGTAGTCCCTTGCATGTTAGTGGCATTATCACCTTGCTTGGCATGAATTGATTTTAAAAAAACCTATGATTCTTTGAAAAAAATACAATACCTTGGCATATTTCTTCTCATTGTACATATTTTTCAGGGCATTGAGGAACTTGGATGCGTAGAGCTGGGGAAATAAAAACAAAAGTTTTAGTTGTGTTTGCAGTAGTATTAGTACCATCATATTTATAATGTCTTTTTTCATTCATCAAACGTTACAAAGAAAAGCCAATATTGTTTGTATCAAATAGGGCTCAAGAAAATGTTTTCAGGCAGAAGCAAGAGATTGTAGGTAAAATAAATCTTCTTTCGAACTAAACGTACTGCAGAAAATTAGTTTTCTGGTCCTTTCATTGGTGCCTATCCAAAATAATAAGTCACAGTCAAAATTTTTGCTGCCAATATACAAATCAACAATTCGCCCTTGCATGGAGTATTGCTGCCATATATGGTCTGGAGCCACTTCTGTTTGCCTCGGGGTTCTTGATAAGATCCAGAGGTGGATATGCAATATAATTGGCCCTGCTCTGGCATCTCGTCTACAGTCACTTTCTCACAGACGTGCTGTCGCCTCTCTCTGTCTGTTTTACAAATACTTTCAAGGTAATTGCTCCGTGGAGCTACATTCACTGGTTCCCAGACTTCATGAGTTCAAGTGCCCTACGAGGCTGGCATCCTGCTCTCACATTTTCACTGTCGAAACTTCTAAATATAGCCGTCTCTTCTACTCCAATAGCTTCATGTCTCGCCTGTGGAACTCCCTTCCCTATTCCAGTTTCCCTGAGAGCTATAATCTCCAACTATTCAAGTGTAATGTCAATCGACATCTCCAGTTGCCTTGATCTATCCACTACCCTTCTCCTCATCCTTTCTTCTATCACTCCTATCTGATCTTGCTCCAAATCTTCTGTAACCCCTTGCGTCCTAATGGCTTCTTGCCTTGCTTGGGGTGAAACGCTTAAAAAAAAAAATTATCTATATATATATTAGGTTGGTGCAAAAATAATGTCGTTTTCTCACATAGTAACATATGTGAGAAAACGACACTATTTTTGCACCAACCTAAGATATATATATATATATATATATATATATATATATATATATAAAAGGGAACATTGAAGTCAACTGAGAAGTGGGACCTAGATAAAATAGAGAAACAGTCTGCACTAAAATACACAATTCCTGCTATTTATTACATGCTCAGCAATAGCAGAGCCAGAAGTATTGATTAGTTGGCTTTTCCTGGCATCCAGATTCAAAATTCCGGTGGGTAAGTATTGTTTAATTCTTAAATCCAAATGTTGGGACGTCCTCCCTATGTAGTCGAGTCCACAACTACACTTATATTGATAAATCACTGAATTAACATGATAGGGGTGGGGGAGGACGTCCTTTCAAATGGAAGAGAAAACAGGATGGGCAACAAATATTACCTGAACATGAGCCGAAAAATAACAGCTATTAACGATATGCGAAATTCGTCTAGATAAAGTCTCACCCTCTGTACCAATATAAGGAAGACACAAAAAAACTGGACATTTTTCAACAAAATGCGGCTTAACCCTATGAAATTTATTAATGACATCATGGATAACAGAGTCCAAAATATCTAAAGGATATCCGTTTTTCCTATATATATATATATATATATATATATATATATAGTCGATTCTCCCGTCAAGTTCAACGTATGAGGGTCAAACAGATCAGTTCCCAGGAAACCGACAACGGCACATGAGATTTGATTATAGTGGTGAAAGTTTCGTGCAGGACTATCCACACTTTTTGAAGGGCCGAATACAGAGACCTGGTGCACTACGTGACACAAGGTCCCCAAACGACCCTCCGCAGGTTTTGAATTCAGAGTTGTCCTTCTCCTAGACCAGCTGCCATCCAAGGCTATAGAACCCAGTCTGTCCTGCTATTTACCCATAGCTGGAGGGAGAAGAAGAGGATTCACACCTTTCCCAAGGGTATTAGCACGTAAGTGAATGTAATGGATTTGACTGGAATTCGAACTCGTCTCTGCAATTCCTCAATCCAAGCCGCTATCCATTACTCCACCGTGCCTATATATAATGGGGATTAGTCATTTTTTTTAGCTTATGCCCTGCACATTTCCAAGAAATAGGACTCAAGATAATCATTTCCAAGACAGAAACAACGATTTGGAATTTGAATGCAAGCAGCGATGGCATAGAAATTTAGGATGTGGAGTGAGTAAATTCTAAAAACTTTAAATGCATTGGTGTATGGATCAGTGAAAAAAAAATTAATAAGAGATAAAAATTATTTTCACTATTTATACTTGGACTAAGGTAATAGACTTGTGTAAATAATGATAAGACATTATCCCAGAAATTCAGACAGAAGGCGATAGGGTGATAATAACAACGAAGATGAGGATGTTAGTTTGTAAATAATTATAACTCCAGATCCCAGAAATTCAGACAAGGGGATCTATGGATCTCACGGACCATCTTTCTTTGAACCTTGTGGACTGGTGCTACAGAACGACAAGCAAAGAACTGTACCTCTTAACAGAAACCAGATCGCTTGACGGCTTTTAACAGCTAAAATGAATATCACATGTAAGAAAATAATGACATGATCAAAATGCTGACATTCCACACTACTTCAAACAAAAAGTTAGAAAGGAACCCCCCATCAATAGTGGAAAGAGCGGTAACAGCATCTCAACTTGAAAAACTGTGGATATAAAGTGGGGGGGTCAATTTTATGTTGCAATCAATACGTAAACTGGTCCCCCACTTTGTGACCGCGGTAGTTTCTATACCTTGTGAACTTGCGCTACAGAATCACAAAAAAGGAACTGTACCAAGTAACAAAAACCACACCCTTGGGGATTTTCAGCATCAACAAATGGATATCACATGCAAGTCGGATAGGAAATAATGGCATAATCAAGTTCCCCACTACTTCAAGCCAAAGTTTAGGAAGGAAACCCCCATAAATACTGAAAAGACTGGAAACTGTTAATGGACTTGAGAAACCTATTTTCCTGAAAAAAAATTGTTTTTAGATAAAGATTTTATAAATTTCAATTGAAAGAACAAGTGACTGCTGGATCAATGAATGCTGAATGTTTCCTTATAAGGAAGCAACAAATATTACAATAAACATTATTTGCCTAAGTAAATATTATAAATACTTGAATTTAACAAAAAAATATTTCCAAAATTTCATAATTAAATTTTGTATCCATCTGCAAATTATCCAAATAGGTAAAAAAAAAAAAAGATGATTGATTAGTAAGGAGAAAAGATAGATGTTAAATATGGCATTACTTTGGGCACCAGTGATGCACTATATGCACAATATATATATATATATATAAAATAGACTTACATAACTATCAGGGAATGCAATAAGGCCAGGTGCACCATGGTCAGCAAAAAAAACAAAGATGTGGTCATTGGGTCCACTGTCCAAAAATTTAAAAAAAACATGAGTTGAAAGAAATAAACAAGAAATCAGATTATATGCTCTCTCCTCACTAAATAATTTTTTTATAGAAGACTATAACTGATACAAGTTATCTCCCTTTATGCATGATAATTGGCATGGGTACAACGATAGACTGGCACTTAAAAAAGGCAAAATTTTGTTATTTTATTCTGAGGAGATAAATGTTTCATAAAATTTCAGTCTATCTTGCATTTTACTTTCGTTCTGTATCTTGTTGAAAAAAAATTTTTTACAGTGAGGTACACTTTATACAAGGCCCGGGAGCCACTCGAAGTAGAGGCTTGCAGAGTAAGAAGCACAGTTTATGTGGATAGGTAGGGAAGATAATGGTTTACCCTAGACTTGTAAGTAGTGAACGGGAAATCATCCTCTTTGGAGTCGTCTCCACAGAGCAGTGTTTCGCGGGGAAAAAGCTGCCGCTGGAGTGAAACTTATTTCTCACCAATGGAATACGGAAGGCATGAGGGTGGTTTATTAAAATGTGCTGAGCATGGCAGGTTCAAGCCATGAATGTTATAACTGCTGGAAATAAGGAATGTAGTTCGCCTGAGCACTTTCCATGGAAATAGTGATAGAACAGTATCAATTAGTATTGATAGAACCTCATGAAGTAAAAGGATCACTTCTCTGGTCAAAGCCAGGATGCCTGACTCACTACCCTAAATAGGATTAGATATGTGTGTCTGTCGCCCAGTTCATACTCCTCCCCAGTCTTTTGAACAGGAGTAAAGGTTTATCAACGGATAATGACTTCCTTCTAAAGAAGTAATGAATTTATTTTTTAATCTGACATATTTTTATGACTCCAAATGTCATTTTTAGCAGATACCCATACTTGAAAAGACGCTCTGTTTATTTCAATTATTATTTACTTCGTCTTCCGGTCTGCGCACTCGAGAAAACTTACTAAATAAAATGTACCCCCTGACAGTATTCGAACCACTGCCTGTGGGGCACTATGTGACACTGATAAACGGCACAAAAAGGATTAAGTTATGAATATAACTTAGATCAAGACAAAAACAGTTAAAGAATGGAACGATAGATAAACTAAGAGAAGAAGGGAAATTGCTTTTACTTTTTTAAAGACTCTTTTTCTTTTTAATCAGCAATGGCTTGAAGAAAATGTTGTTTTGGGGAAATATATTACCAAAGGGGCCATCTGGAAAAAGACGGTCTGACAATTGATTGTGGCGCTGACTTAAAGTGGAAGTTATGAAAACATCTCCCAAGGTCTAGTCAAGAAAGGTCAACTAAGATAAAATATGGTAATTTTTACAGACGAAAGCGGAAGTTGAGAAGCTGATTTATTCCACCTATCAAAAAGTAGAAATTGTAAACAAATCGAGAAATGGAATTTCATTATGTAAATACTGGGCCCAGTGTTCATAAGTGCGATTGAGTTAACAAGATATGGAGATAGATGCCAGAGGAAACAGTTGGTAAATTTCTGAATATATAAACAAGACTGGGGAAAACTTTTTGACGAAACATTAAAACGATAATTACAATTAATGACCAGAAGCCATGCCACGTGGTTTAAAAATCAGATTTGTCAAAATGACAACCAAGGTGAAAGGCTTAGTTTAGATACAAGAGTGACAAGAGGGAATTGCCTACACCCCATTGATATGGCATAAATATTTGATAAACGGGCAGTCCAGTACCTGTAACCGCTACCCATAGGAAGAAGGAATCTTCCAAATTTTGAGAAATAATTTTACGAAGAACTCTTGTTGGAAGAGGGGAAACACCGAGTCCTCAACACACATCACCCCACCCCCCAATGCCAGTTTTTGGGTAAGAGCCGAAGCGTTCAAAATCAGTTGGAGAAACAGATGACGGGAGATGATCACACTGACGAAGCCCACGTGACTTGCTGCCAAAGAGAACTCCCGAGTTAAAATAAGTGTCATGATAGAATTCAAAGTGGGAAGAATTCATTTTTTCTGTACAAACAACTATATAAATCACATTAAAAATTGACCCGTAGAATTTCCTGTCTTCTTTTATTTCGTCTGCAAGGAACATTTTCTTTGTGACACAGCTTTGCCGTGGTTCAAACCAGCGCTGCGATTGCTGATGACAACTCATTCTTTGTCAGCTCCGAGATCAAAAAACACGTGGTGGAACAGAACGCAGATGGAGGCGACCACTTCAATGACCAGCAGCAGTATTGACCAGTGTAGGAATTGACTCCAGTCCGACCAGCGAGAAGTGTCATACCTGACCCAAAGTTCTTTTACCACTTACCAATAATTTAAACACAATAATAATTAAAAAAAATTATAAAATAAATAAAATAAAATAAATCCATTAATTCTTGAGAAATAGCTTTGTTTACATTTCAGATACAAAACTGGGAAGATATGTTTTTGGATAAAAATCT
Source organism: Acanthosepion lycidas (assembly GCA_963932145.1). Taxonomy (NCBI): domain Eukaryota; kingdom Metazoa; phylum Mollusca; class Cephalopoda; order Sepiida; family Sepiidae; genus Acanthosepion; species Acanthosepion lycidas. The sequence goes on from OZ010614.1 coordinate 11,908,710, forward strand.
AAATGAGTGAATGTCCTTTAAAGGTAAAATTTGACCTTGCTTTATTGGAAAGCTCTTCGTGGTAAAAGCACAACGGATGAAACAGAAGATCCTCCTTTATTTATTAAGTTTTCTCAAGTACGCAAAGTGGAAGGAGACATAAATAATGTTTAAAATAAACGGAGCATCTACTCAAATACAGGTATCCACTAAAAATAATGTTTGAAGTAATAAAAATGACGTTGTAAATAAAGTTCTTACCTGTTGATAACTTTTCCGCTTCCAACTTTGTCCAATCCTGCTTTCTTACCCTGGAGAACGTTGAGGAACACGCTTGGTGTAACTACCTACAAACGATAAAAATATCTATGAAATGAAGGCAACCATATCAGAGAAATAGGGTTTTCAAATATGGCAAAACCTTGTTTCTACCCCGAAGTCTGCATGGGTTATTTGTGGGGTCCAATTTGGGCCTTGTTAGAATTAGCTCACCATAAGGGTTGTATGAATGAGTAAATAAAACACAATAAATTACATCTTAAGAACAACCAAGTCTGGAGTTTAACAATAATAATTTATATAAACATTAATAAATGGTTTTGTCTCGTACAAAAACAGTAGCAATGTTCATAGATGACACAAGGTTGGTATTTAAGTAAGAGTAAATAAAATATTTTCTTTTGTTACATTTCAATGAATACAAGAGTTTGTAAAGTATGTAAGTGTTTTTGAGAAATGCTAGTTTTATTTGGTAATATGTTCTGTGAATAAGAAAAATGAAGTAGAATGTATGTGAGAAGTACTGGGGTTCTGAAAATGACGAGAGAAAAGTGTGAGGAATGGTAGTGGTTGTTGAAGCTGAGATGTCTTCGATGTATCCACTCGTAGTTGTAAGGGTTTGTCTCTCTCTTTCTCTGTGTGTGTGTGTGTGTCTCTTCTGTGTGTCTCCTGTTTGAATCGCTCTCTCTATTTACCAACCTCCCCACAAGATAAGATGTGGCAGATTAGACAGGGGTCAATCTACATTGTTAGCAAAGTTGAAAGAGGCTCTGATTAAGTTGTTGATTATTTCAAGCATGCTCATTTCTTATTGGTCAACATAATTATACTATTATTACTGTTACTGTAATATGCTATAATGGATTATTTGTAGGGTTCGTTTTGGGCCTTGTTAGAATTAGCTCACCATAAGGGTTGTATGAATGAGTAAATAAAACACGATAAACTACATCTTAAGAACAACCAAGTCTGGAGTATAACAATAATAATTTATATAAACATTAATTAATCGTTTCGTATTGTATAAAAACAGTAGCAATGTTCATAGATGACACAAGGTTGGTATTTAAGTAAGAGTAAAATAAATATTTTTTTTATTTTTCACTATTTACATTATTCGGGCTACTGTACTCATCTTTGTCGCCATATTTATTTCAATGTTTCAGTCGTTGTATTGCTCTGGCCTACTTCAGGTGGTTGGAATGTCAAACTGAACCCTTTATTCTAGGACACATGGCACAGTGGATAACGGCACTAGTTAGATCCAGTGACAGGACCCAAAGAGTGTGAGTTCAATACACAGTTAAGGCAGTGGCGAACGTTTAGAGGGAAATTAACTGATAACTGACATCCATTAGACATGGCACGTGGAACTAGAACAGTCTACCCCGGCGAGCGAAATAAAGGGTTCAGTTCAATAAATGTAAATAGTTTATTAAGTATCAAATATTATTTACACTATTTTATATTTGGCTAATTGTCCTCATATTTGTTTTTGGAGGGTACAGAGTAAATGGTTAGCAGCTCGGATTGAGGAATCGGATTCTAGTTGAGTTCATTACATTCACTTACGTATAGATAACCTTGGCAACACCTTTTCAGCTTTTGGGCATGCGTAAAAAGAAATAATGAAACCATTGATGCTGTAAACTCCAAGAGGCGAGCTCTCTTTTACTTCAGGACAAGATTGGGATTGGACATTAACATTAGCGCCTCGGGTCGATGCTGCTTGTGGCTTAGACTATACACATTATTCACTCTCTAATTCACCAACAGAGTAAGTTCAACTTTTCCCTCATTCTTTACAGAGACTCTTAAGAACATTCCTTGAGTTCGCATTTTCTTTAAAGACTTTCTCTGCAAGGAGATTTTAACGAAATTGTAATGGACATCTGTGTCATGAGGGCCAGTTCCTTTTTCTGTCTGGCAACAAACCTTGGGTAACAGGAAAAAGAGTATAAGCTTAAATTTTCTGCTGTTTAAAGTAATTTTTATGTCTCCAGTATTTAAATGGAATATATTTTCTAATAATTGCTGTATTACAGGAAAAAAGTATAAGCTAGCTATTTGAAGTTATTTTTGACGTCTGTATTTGAGCTGAATGTATTTTCTAATAGTTGTAGTATTTTAAATGGGCAGTAAATTTAGATTTGAAAATTGATCATCTGCCACCACCGACGTGACAGGCGCTTAACTCGTATATTAATAAAATATTCCATATATGCTGCGTAATTAAGTGTGGGTTTGAATCCCACTCCTGGCACTATGCATGGTTGCAAGAGAACAACAACAAAGTACTTACCAGTGAGGCGGAAAGAAAAAGCAAACAAGATATGCTAAAATACATTTTTCTGTATTGCTGATAAAAAGGATTATGACGGAATGTCTCTTCGTGGATGAAGGAATACAACCTGGAACATGGGATGTGGTAGTGCATGGGCATGACATTGAAGCTTGTGTTGTCAGTTGACCTGGAGCCACTAGTGAACTCTGTGACTGCCTGCCTACTGCATTTAATGTAGCAAACTTTTCCTTTTAAGCAGTTAGGGTGGTTACATGACTCAACATTTTTGCTTTACTGGCAACATTCATGATTGCCTCCGACGTTTGAATTGTATTTTACATGGTGGGGGTGAACCGGATGCGATGTGCGGAGCCCATCTATAGAGAGTGTTTTTTTTTTGTTTTCTTTAATTATGCTTTCGTAGTATTTACATCCGCTCGATGCATTTTGATATGGAGTGAATCAGAAGATCTAATTTGAAGCAGAGAATAATTACAGAATTATTATTCTCATGTATGGATACAGGAAAGAAATTAATTTAATCGTTAGACGTTGTTAAATGTTTATACTAAATTCTTAGTTTATTGTTGTTTTTGTTTAGCGGCATACCAACACCTCTATGGGCTATTTAATTCCAACATCTAAATATTTTGTATACAATTTTATTTATTTATGTTTTTAAGATAATGATTTTAGTGATACAATCTTACTAATTAACACATAGCAGGGGGAGAAGTGGTATATTCATAGCTTTCCCAAAAGATATTTGCGCGTAAGTGAATACAACGAACACAACAGGAATTGAAACTTTGCTCTCCGATTAACAATTTCAAGCCATTATCCATTACACCACCTGCACATCCAAGCTTACAGTCCCTGATATTCTCAAACGGTCACTCATCTAGGTACTGACCAGGCTCGTTGTTGCTTAACTTTGTACGAGAACAAGTGTTTCAACGTGATATAGCTATAAATCCATTCCATTACACACTCGCACATCCAAAGTCAGAGCACTGGTAATCTCAAGCAGTCACCCATCTAGGTACTGACTAGGCTCGACGTTGCTTAACTTCGGTGATCGTACGAGAACTGGTGTTTCAACATGGTCGTAAGTCTAAATTCCTATTTGAAATTTCTGAACTGATGCGTTCCATGACACGAATAGATGTCAGTGTGTCATGAAAGGTGAAAGTGGCTGTTGTCGCTCTGGTGATCGATGTGAAAAAAGAATGAGGCTTTTGGAAATTGCGCCGCCTATAAGTCAGGGGCGGCAATCTAACAAAGAGTTTAGCTTTGAGAACCAAATAACAGTATCACCAAAATGTTTGCATTTCCAGACAGATTCTCAGTGAAGAAGCAAAAAATGAAATGATTTTCTACTTACACTTCCGATGTAGTCCTTGGGGACACCTTTGTAAAGATTTTTTCCATGTAAGTGGTTAATTATGATGCCCTTGTGGGGATTTCTACAGAGAAAGGAAAAATTATGTCAGGAACAATTAAAATAAGGAAAATTTGTGGATATCGTAATTTCTCGTAGAAAAAACCTTCCATTAAAATTTAAATCGATAAATATAACAATTAAGAATACTTCAAAAATAAATATAGGTTGTTGTTGTGGACTCGTCTAAATCTATAAATACGGATGTCGAGAATATCAGTAGAAGGCGAACCCAAATGTCGATGTGCACTTTTCAATTGACAAGCTATGAGGACAATTATTTGGACATTTATTGTTAAGTTCTTATTTCTTTTTTTTGACAACAAATTTTGTTTTCTTTTCTTGAGTATATTTTTTTTTTGTTTTCAGTTTGTTTTTCAGCAGCGGCCGAATTTGATTTAATTTTTTTTTTTATTATAGTTTATTTTAATTTTTGCATTTTTTAAAAATTTTATTTTTGTTTTATTTCGTTTGTAATTTTCATCTTTTGACTTTTTTTGCTTAAAAACCAAAACATTTTCTGGTTTCTTAAAAAGGAAAATTTTACAAGATGGCCAACCAAAGTCGGTCCATCAAAAATCAAAATTCAAAATAGATTTATTTAGATTGGCCACTAAAAACAGATCCACCAGACAAAAATGAGGCTGTTCCCCCGCCACCCCACAAAAAAGACCCACAGAAAATGATAAGAAAATTAGATCCCCAAAAACTAAAAAGTGAGCCCAATAAGAGGAAAGATAATTAATTCTTTCTTCCCCGTTGGAGAAATTTTCTCTTCAAGAAAGATCTTCCCGATAGATTAAATATTTCTATCTCGTTTTGTTTCAATATTTTATTTTTTTTTATTCGTCTTTTTTCTCAACACTTTTTTTTTTTAATAGCTTACCGTTTAAAAGTTCAATGATAATTCTTCTGTCGCTACTTAAACACATTTTGACGTACGTAGGTCTTTACTTCTCGTACAAACATTTATTATTTCATGGATGACTTTCGCTGCATTTCGCATAAATTTTGATTATTCCCAAATTTATTTCTAGATTATAAAATTTGTTATTGTACAAAAGAATTAATCGCAGAAAATTCACGTAACAAAAACCGCCGAAAACAATCGCAGTAATGAAAACTTGGGAATTAAAAATTTCAGAATTGTGGGTCCAGATCCGGTAAAGTACCTCCACGAAAAATGTAAACAAAAGGCGCATAGCATGATGAAAAAGACGCCGAACTTGACGAACACAAAATTTTGTCTAATGTTCATAAAGAAGAAAGATCAAAGTATTTTGTTGGGGGTGTTTTTTTTACATTTTTTAATCGTTCCTAGCATGTCCGAAATTTTCGTTAAAAATCTTGTTTGTTTGTTTGTTTTTTTTTTAGTTTTTTTTTGTTTTTTTGTTTTTTGTCAAAAAAAGGACAGATAATCAATCATTTTTTTCCATTTGATAAAAAAGATGAAAATCTGACTTTGAAATTCTTTTAAAAATCAATTATCATTTTTTCAAAACTTATTTTAATAAAATCAGAAATTATAATGTTTATTTAAAATATTTTGAACCAAGCTTAACTTAGCTTCTGCGCCGAAAAAATGTAATTTGAAAATAAAACAAAGCAGGTTATAACCTTTCGCGTCGTTTGACAAGTTACGAAAGACACATTCATAACGTTTAGATAACTTACGGGAGGATAATTCTTTCTACGGATGGAAGAAAGTGAAATTATTTAGATTTAAGTGAACAAATTATTTACCTCGTTACTTTTAAGGAAAACTTTCAGCGCTCTAATTTTTCATTTTTTTTTTTTTTTTGTACTTAGCTTTCATCTTTACGTTTACGATGCTTTATGGAAAATATAAAAAAATTAAAAAATAAGACTGTTAAGAGTGAGATTAAATTTGCATAAGAAAAAGGTATCTAATTAATAGATACCTTTCTTATGAAATTTTATCAGAAGTGTACATACTATAATTTTATGTACATTTTTATTACATTTTACTGTGTTATTTGTATTTCCATTCATTTTATTATTAATTTTGATATTTCATTTATGGAAAAATGTCATAACTGAGATTAATATAAAAATAAGATCATATAAATTAAAGTTTAGCAGTAGTTAAAAATTTCATAAGATGATGATACTGATAGTTACCCTTCTCAGTTGAAATTGAAAAATCAAATTAACTTCTCCATACGTGTTTCGCAAAAGTAAAGGCTTTAACAGCGTAGAACAATGCGAAACTCAAATAATGCAACTAAATTGTATTCTGGTTGGTCTTCCGTACTTTATAATTACCGCCCGATTATAAACACAATATTACATTTCTTAATTACTGCGGATCTTCTGATTGGTCCAAACGACACAATTTTCAAAGCGCTAGACAATGAAAATCTCATCTGGACACTTTGAAAGGTTGATGTTGCTTTTAGTTTTAATGTTAATATTTTTTAAAAACTTAATGTAAAAATCTAATTAAAGAAATAACAAATTTGAAATAATTGTATTAAAAATTCAATTTTCATTGAAAACATTTTTTTTTGCTTTCAGAAAAAAATTGTCCATATTCATACATGATAAAACTAAAAGCAACTAAAAAAAAAGCGTTTGAATTTAATCGATTTAATATTTTTTTAAAACTTAATGTAAAAATCTAATTAAAGAAATAACAAATTTGAAATAATTGTATTAAAAATTCAATTTTCATTGAAAACATTTTTTTGCTTTCAGAAAAAAATTGTCCATATTCATAAACTAAAGCAACTAAAAACAACTAAAAAAAAAGCGTTTGAATTTAATCGATTTAATATTTTTTTTAAACTTAATGTAAAAATCTAATTAAAGAAATAACAAATTTGAAATAATTGTATTAAAAATTCAATTTTCATTGAAAACATTTTTTTTTGCTTTCAGAAAAAAATTGTCCATATTCATAAAGCAACTAAAAACAACTAAAAAAAAAGCGTTTGAATTTAATCGATTTAAGACGATAAAATTTTGTTTTCATAAAGTTTGGCGTCTTTTTTATCAGACTACTATACATGAATAATGATTTTTTAAATATTTTTCTGGCCTTAAATTCGGACATAACTAAAGAAATATTGGAAAGGAAGGATAATTGTCAACTTACTCTTCGTTATGGGCGATGTCATCGTACATCATAACAACGATCCGTTCATCTGGAATTCCGTTTTTGTGTAGAATTTGATAAGCGTGGCAAATATCAGCCTGTGCCAGAAAAAAAAAATAAGATTGGAAAACCAGGGCAAAAAAAAGCTTAATGAAAATAGCAAACACTGACAAATATGGCTGCAATAAGATGGAGTGTCAAATGGACGGTTTTTCCCATGACACCGCTTTTTTAAGGACGGGTTTTCCCATGACACCGCTTCTTTTTTAATTACCTTAATTCTTCGGCAATGTTTTAAAAAACGATGATTAGATTAGAATTGTAATAAAACTTAAACATATGAAAGTGAATTTATACATTTACTTTGTTCTTGAGAATTGCAAACAAAATAAACACTACTACAACATTACTGTTTTTTTAACTACCTTCACACCTCGACAATGTTTATTTTTTTAAAAAGCAATTACAATTGTAATAAAAAAAAACCTAAACATATGAAAGTGAATTTATTTTTTTGTTCTTGAGAATTGACAAGAAAAAAAAACAAAAAACACTTTATACACTATTTATTATATTATTTATTGGAATGCTTGATAAAACATCCATAAAAAATTAATATTTATTATTTTTAAAATGTTGTAATCATCTTAGTGTAAGCGTTCTGAAAGCAAAGGAAGTATTTTGTCGCAGTACTTCCACAAGACAAAGAAGAATCACTGTAAGTCCAGACTCGAATATCGTGGGCAGAAAGAAATGCTGAAAAAACTCGATTCGCCGGTACTATTTCAAATTACAATGCGTGTAACCAGTCAGAAAAATAACTCGCTCACTAACAAACGCCGAAACCAAAAATGCCAGAATTTTTCCCTCCCGAATTGAGAACACCAACTGCTTTTATCGGCAGAACCTTTTCTTCCATTCGTCGACAGCTGGGATAGGATTTTCCGTAATTTGCATATCAAAATACTTTTATAGCGACTCCTGCGACTGACTTGTTTTTTTTCTTTAATTCAATTATTCCATTTTCAGCATGTTATGCGGAATACGTGCCCTTCTGTTTGGTAAGTAATTTTCTTTTTCGCCACATTTTCCGTCGTAGAATACACGCGACACGCTGTCGCTTGGTTTGACGAGGTAAGTCGCCGTTTTCTTCTCTGTATGTATATTCGCCTAGGTTATTTTATTTACATATACGTTCTTTTGAGGAAAGTGTATTTTCATGTAGAACAGACGGTCTGTTTAAATATTGTGACAATCTTTTCGGCTCATCGTTTAAAACCCGCCAAAATTTGTTCCTGTTTACGGAAAATCATTTTTTCGCATATACCTACCAATGAGAGACGTGAACTCAAGCTCGAATAACTTCCCGAATAGTAGGTCAGATGTGAGCCTAAATTTTAAAATAAATAGGGTTCAGGTTAGTAGATGCGAGGAAAAGACATTTGGACAGCAAGGGAACAAGGCAGGTCGTCAACATTAAAAAAGCCATTTGTCATCAAGTGTAGAATACCAAAGACGGTAACAGTTAGCAGACAGCCACGGAGAGAGCAAAGTTTAAGCGTAAATTCTCCTGTGGTTGGACAGCCAAAAAACGAAAAGATTTCGAAGAAATTTTCCCCAAGCACGAACTCTATGAAGTTCAAAGGGACTTTTTTTTTCCAAAAAGTTACTGTGAAAGTCATTTTTTTTTCTGTTGAACTGTTGAGCTTGTTGAACGGTTACTTTTTACTGCCTTATTTTATTGTTTTCTCTTTTTGTCTTAAAAAAAAAAAACCCTTGTTTTTCCCTTGCTGTAATTTTCCACTTTGCGTTGGTAATCCTTGAAATTGTTATCCAGTATAAGAATTTAATTTGAGAACCACGACTACAATGTTTTACAAGTTCAGGTTCTAGCCTCTTTTCTGATCTTTGCCTCAACTTTCAAATCCGACTCCCAAAGCCTTGATCCTTATCACAGATAAAAATATATTTTCTGACAAACTAAATAAACTGGAAAATATAAAAAGGAATCTGACCACCTTTGCCCTGACCATGGTGTCATAAAGTCGGGTTTAACACGTACTACTTGTTGGAACCTTACTTCCAAAAAATCAGCTTCCAAACCTTTTATTCTTATCAGAGATAAGAATATATTTTCTGACGAATGAGAGTGCCGGAAATATGGAGAATATACGGCAGTGAGTACTTCACATCGTTTATGATAAAATCAGTTCGGCGACAGTAACACCAGTCTTCTCCAGAACCTGTTTCAAGAAAGAGGTCTACCTGCTGGGCTGTAAAGACAGAACGTCGACCCTCTACTAAAAACTAATCGAGATCTGTTTCTTTGCACCTAGAAATTCCAGTCATCGGCCTACGGACTTACACAACTACAAAATTCGGATCTTCCGACTGTTTCCTCCTCAACAAGAGCTCTGAAGAAATCTCTTTGAGTGTTAAGAACAATTTACTTGCTTAAAGAACTTCTCGGCGCTGAGAGAAATATTTTAAGTGAGGCTTTATATGAACACCTTTTCTTCCTTTAAGTTAAAGGAATTTTCTTCTCCATTTCTTTCTTTCATATTTGTGCATATCCTTTTACCTTTTTTTTCGTATATGTGAATAAACATTTTCTTTTTTTATTGTTACACCCCGAGCAGGAGTTTGTGTCTTTATTCTTCCGCCTAAAAGAGAGAATTGTCCGCTCTAAACTTTCCAGCACTTGTAGCTTTTATCGATTCTCTCACCTTTAAACATAACCCTTTCATGTGGGAAGGCCGGGATAAATTTCTCGCACCTGACTTAATAAGCGCACAAAATGAAATCTTTGTACAAACTTGTACCTTTCGTGATTGTCTCTTGCTATATATTCTGTCTGAGTTTTTTTGTTCGGCACAAGAACTTGGATTTGGTAGGAATAAAAAATTTATACATTGTCTAATTACCAATCGCTTCGAACTTTATAAAATCATAATAAGAATTTCCTTATAATTTACTCAGATATATTATTATTCCTTGCAATTTATTCACATATTTTATTATAGTCCTTATAATTTATTCACTTATTTTATTATAGTCCTTATAATTTATTCACTTATTTTAATAATTTAGTAAATATTTATAAATTTATGAATAAAGAATTGTTTTCACATTTTTATTTCACTTTCGTCATGTCTTTAGGTTTTATTCCAATTTTCATCATCGCTTTTTAAAACAATAAACTAGGTACCTCCTCTATTTCGACATAAATTTTCGATACCTAAAGTTTAAAGTGATTTTTTTTAAAAAATGAAAAAAACATTCTTGAAAATTATTATTTGATTTTTACAAGAATTTCCAAATCAATGTGTTTTCAACGGAAAAAAGTGCAAAAAAATCAATGTTGTTATTATGCCGCCGCGACGACGTAAACAAAAAAACAGGATTTTAACTAAAATTTCGAGTGTTTTAGAAAGGATTAAAAAATTTCAAAAAATAATTAAAAAATACTTTGGTCTTTCATCATAAACATTTTTAACATTAATATTTTGACGATAATACTCTAATTTTTTTTAAGTTTGTACCCTTTTTCATTACGCTATGCTGTTTTCCCGCGAAAAAGTGGAGGTACCTACAAAAAACATTGTCGAAAAGTGAAGGTAGTTAAAAAAAAAAAAAGTAGTGTCATACGAAAAACTACGTAAAAAAATCTCCGATAATATCGAGTAATTTGAAAGAAAAGAAATGGCAAAACGTTTTGGGTATGCTGGTCTTCTTATATATATATATATATATATATATATATATATTCTTTCTTTTTATGTGACGTGTCCCTTCAGGACGTAGGCGATCATGGATCTCCACTTCCCCCTATTCCTTGTGGCTCTCAATAAGTTTGCTGACTTCCCCGAGCCATGTTCTGTCATCCACCTGCTTAAGCCTGTCAGGTATGTCATGCGTTGTTTTCCCTTGTCCCTCTATTTCACCTGTGAGTATCAGATTCTCCAATCCCTCCTTTCTCATTAAATATCCCAGAAATTTCAGCTGCTTCTTCCTATAAGCTTCCTCCTTGTTTGTACCCTCTCCAAAACTTCATGGTTGCTCATACGTGCCGTTCATGATATCCTTAGCATCCTTCTGTAGAACCATAACTCCGCTGCCCCGAGTCTCTTCTTCATCTTTGAGGAGACCATCCAACATTCGCTGCCATAAAGGAGAACAGATGTCACGTACATGTTTCATTAAAGACGACAGACAAGATACTGCGATTAAACTTTTTTATTTAATAAAATAATGGAAGCCTTAATGATAAAAATGAAAAGACCAACACTCAATAATATTAACTACGAACACGGCCACAATATGCTGACTGTGTTCGGAAAATAAAACATCCCTGTAACTCTAGAAACATACACACAACGCACACACCCAATTAAAAAGCAAAAATAAAAGCATCCGTAATAATGGCTAAAAGTATAAGCGAAAGCGCCCAGAATTACAGAACAGTTGGGCAGTTTCTACAGACTCTGTATCCAAAAAAGAGAATACTTGTTCGAACGCAAGAAAAATTGAATAAAAAGCTCAATTGCAATACATTGTCTGTCGTCTTTAATGAAACATGTATAAATGAAGGACTGCTACCTAAATACACACTCACATACACGCGCGGATACACATGGATTTTCATTTATTAAGTAGATGTCTGTATTTGAATAGACTCTCCTTTTATTTTAATCGTTATTTTTTTTCGTCTACTGGCCTGAAAATACAAGAAATCGTATTAAATATGGCTATCCACTAAAATGACGTTTGCATTAATAAATATCAAACTGTATAATAATTATTTAATGTGTATTTATTTATATTAGGTTGGTGCAAAAATAATGACGTAATAATATCGTTTTTTGACGTTAAAAAATACGTCAAAAAACGACATTATTACGTCATTATTTTTGCACCAACCTAATATATTTCCTGTAGTGTGAAGTGGAATAGATCATGTTATGAAATTGCTGAATGATTATTTCCTTTTAATTGTTTTAATAGTCTGTACGAAGAAAATATCTGCGTTTCGTTAAAATTAGTTCCTAGGTAAAATGGACAGTTTAATTAATCAGTTCCTTTACTCCTACGTTTCTTAAAACTGCAGTCTTTTTTGTTCAAGCCTTTCATGCGAGGCACTCAGATATCTTTGTCTATTAAGTAATTGTTTTGTTTCAACTTGGTCTTGAAATAGCCTTTGTCGTCGCCGTCTTTGTCATTCTGTTGGTAATCTTTTTTCTTCCAAGAGATATATACATTTCACTGTTTACTTGAACACAAAATGTTTAAAAAGAAATGACACTGAGCAAAAAGCTATTTATATAATACCAGGAGTAACCAATGAACCATAGATACCATTGAACGTCTAAAAAGTATAAAGGGAACAGACCAATCAAATGGTTTATTGGCCTCTGTTTTTGTTTTGAATTCTTTACCTCCGCCATATTGAATATCAATACATTGTTTCACATTTGTGTCATTGCTTCTCACTATTAAAACTTCCTAACAACTGCCGGCATTTTTGACAGCACGGGTATACTAATATATATCCAGCTTTTTTTATGAAAATAAATTAGCAGAAATGTGTGCGATGTTGATATTTTGCCGTTGTTAATATAAAAAAAAAAGAAAACCTTACCTGATGTCTGTAGTTGTCCCAGCCGTTTGATCCTGCGACGATGACAGCCCAATGGACACCTCCATTTTCCAACTCGGGTAATGAAGACAGACTGTCTAATGGTAGAGTATTGGTCAGCGCTATGGCGAGTGCCAGAATAATGCTTCTAAACGCCCACATCGTGAATTGATAAAAAATGTGCAAGACTTCTTCAGACCCTGATGGTGAGTGATCAGTTCTCGTGTACAATTGTCAATTTCACTTTATATATAGTCTCACTCTTGGTTACTGATAAGAACTGTTGCTATTGTTTTTCATTCCTACCGCGCTAAGAAAATTTACTGATAAAATTTTTAAAGAGAAAGTGAGAGATAGCAATTTGAGAATTTTACAGCCAATTATCAGAGTGACATGGTATAAAATTGTCCCACAATCCTGTATGAGAAAGAGGTGCAGTTTTTAACAACCGCATTCATGTCAGTTTATGAGTTCTGTCCTATTTAACTATTTACTTCCTGTTATGTGCTTGTCGTGTCTATTCAGGGCGTGGTTGTTCAGAGTCCGCCACAGCATTATTTTCCTTTACTAAGTCTCTCACCACCGCGTTCCATTCGAACGATCTCGTCAGTTAGAAGGCTCACAACACTTCTCCTGCCCGTTTTTCTTTCGATATGTCCTGTGAGTGTCAATTTCTCCATGCCCTCATCCTCATTATGCGTCCTATTAAACTTCAACTGTCTCTTTCTGATTCTCAGTATCGGCGTCCTTCTTGTTTCTGTTTCCCTTCTTCACTCCGTCCATGGAATTCTCAGTATCCTTCTGTAGAACCAAATTCCTGTTTCTTCCAGTTTTCTCACCATCTGTCAGGAGATTGTCCAGCAGTCACTGCCATATGAGGGGATTGATACTATACCGGATGTAACAGCAAAATTGTCCAAATTGTATAACAGCAAAATTGTCCGATAACCGTTGTATCTTAGAAATGATTAAAGATATCTTACTGGAATTCTCTGAGGTTTTTATAACACTATTGGACTCTACTTTGAGCAATGAGAATGTATAATTACTCTCCAAGCTTAACAGAAGAATCGTGATGAAATCGATCATAAACGAAAATGACATGTTCATCATTAATTAATCATAGCTAAGGATCGGAAGCTCATGAAGGATTGAAATTGAAGATATTATTTCAAGATTATTTTCCAACTTATTCAAGATGAACTTCTCCCTCTCTAAACTTCTAACTTTCTGCCCTGTAGAAACAAGTCACAGGTTTCACGAACGATTTCATTTTCAAGTCTTTTTTTCACTATTCCTCTCTCACGTGCCAAATGTCTTATGGATTGGGTTGGATCTTTTCTAATTGATCTCTTTAGCTCAAAGTTGAAATGATGATCCCTCTTCCTGTTGTGACCTCCTGATCCAGTTTCCCTCCCTACTGTTCCCTCTTTTTTAAACTTATTCACCTTTCTCTCGATGTTTCTTGATTGAACTTTGAAGATGGAAACCAGAGTATGAATGTTGGTACCATTACTGAAGGCGTGAAAGATCTTTTTTCCTTTCACCATTGCTCATTTGGGAAGACAGTAAGGTTGACACAAAACGATTTTAACCTGTTCTCTTTTTAGTTGACTAACTCAAAGGGTTTTCAGTGATTCTTACGAAAAATTGTGTCAAGATGGCTAAACGTCTTATCTGAAAACCTGGAAAAAAGAAACTCAATTAGTTTAGTGGGACTTTTTTTTCTAGATATTAAACATTTTGTGTGATGGACAATTATCGCATAACGTTACACGATTAGGACAATTTTGCTGTTACACCCGGTATAAATGTTCAACCTTCTTTGTTTCTAATGAATTTTTCCTGTTTTTTAATACTTTGCTGAGCTTTTGGAAAGCAACTTTTGCTATTCTAAATTATCTTTGGATTTCTATCTCACATTTTCCATTGACTGTTATAACACTTCCCATTATTATAAATTATAAATTTCAATATTATTAATTATTAATATTATAAATTTCAATACTTCTTGATTTTCACGTCTCCAATTTCTAACAAAATTTTCCTGTTTCTTAATTCTTTGTTTAGCTTTTGGAAGGCATTTTTCGCTATTCCAATGTGCGTTTGGATTTCAGTGTGCCATTTTCCATACTACCAAAAATACCTGCCTATGGCAATGGCATCTTCAACTAACCTTCAGAATAATCCTGTTGGAATCTCGCACTCTTATCTTTGTGACCCTTAAAAATTTTTAAAAATCATTTATAATAATTCTAACTGGTGAAAAAAGTGTTCGTACAAATCAATTATGAGAATAAAATAATCGATTAATTATGAAAAAATTATATTCTAGAATGTTCCAGTCATATTATCAGTAATTATAGTTAACGCTATTAGCCATTATCAGAGCATTCTGCAATTTCTAGTCTTACGAGATGCTTCTAATAATGCCCAATGGTAAAGAATTGACTATTTCACAAAAACAACACATTTTGTCTCTTTGGAAAGATGGGAACAGTTACAGAACGATTTGTAACAACCTGAATATTCCTTTTACTACAATTGCTTCGTTCATTGCAAGTTTTAAAACTCGTAACAGCGTCGAAAACTAAAGACGAACAGGTGCTCCGAGGAAGATTTCTCTAAGATCAGCAAGGATATTAGAACGCCAGATCCAACAAAGTCCACAGGTTACCCGAGAAGAGCTACAGGAACATCTGCGTGCATTAGGCATTAAAGTAACCAAGCGTACAATAAGTAATGAACTACACAAAAACAGTCTTAAATCACGCATCCCAAGGAAGACTCCACTCATCTTGAAACGACACAGAGACGCTAGGCTAAAATTCGTTAGAGAGCATAAGGATAAAGAATATTCGTTTTGGAATTTTAAAAGGATAAAGAATATTCATTTTTTGAATTTAAAAAAATGCATTAATTTCTGTTAGAATAAGAATTAATTAAGTTTATTATTATTTTTTAATAGTATGTGTCTTTATACATAAAATGTGCCGAGATTTGTTTTATTTAAGGCTTTTACATTTATAAAAATACAATTTTTCATGTGTACGAATATTTATTTCCCCCATTGTTATATATATATATATATATATATATATATATATATATATATATATATATATATATAGTGACCTTGTCTCGCTAGATTAATTAAGACTGTATAGTTAGTTCGATCCTCATTGGGTGCTCCATAGTTTAGGCCTTGTGCCATGTCTAAACTACACTTAGATACATGGAAAGTGAGGACTGGGCAGCTCCTGCCTAAATGCAACAGCATTTTAGGCCTGATCTGACATTTGTAAATGTTGTGGTGTCCTCCCTCTAAAGAGTCTATTTGACTCTTTCGCCTACTATAAGATTAGTAGGAGAGAAGGCCTCGGGGGAACAGTCGAATAGATTGAACACTGAATCATCCAACACACACTCACTAGTTGTGTGATACTCATCTGTTGAGAGAGGACATCGATTTATTGTGACCGGTGGCAGTCCGGGGTCCGATCGGTGGTGATAGAATGTAACTAGTTTCGTTTTCCTGTCATTGAATGCAACCAGCCAGTTTTTCCCTGGCTGCGATATTAGAGCAAGATCGAATAAAAGATCAGCTGCCAATCTCTGGTCATCACTAGTTTTAAAGATGCAAGGGTCTTTATCTGACCATTTGTCATGTAATGACACGACTGGTTCTCAAAATAATCAAAACGGTCTGATCCTTTCTGTTCACCTACGCGCAAATACCCTTGTTAAATGTATGAATCGGGCCCTTCTCCCCCAGCTATGAGTTAATTAGTAAAACCTGTATCAGGAGACCATTATTATGCGGCTTTAAATAACCTGCGAATTATTAGAATTGGGTTTCCAGTTCCGTCTTTATTCATTTTCTTTCAGTCCAATGGATAACGTCTCGAAATTGGAAATCGAAGAACAGTTCCAATTCCAGTCGGGTTCATTATATTCATTTACGGGCAAATGCTATTGGGAAAGGTATGAATCCACCTCTTCTTCTCTCACCTATGGGTTAATTAGTAAGATTTGTTTCAGTAAATCATTAATCTCAAAACAAATCTTTTTAAAATATCTTTCAATCTAAAAATATTTTCTGGATTTAAATAACCTGAAAAAGGTTGATAAGATATAAATAACAAATTAATCAAATCAGTCAAGGAAATCCAGGAACGTTGCTCATTATGGTTTGATAGGACTGTACAAGCAAATTTTTCGATTGCTGAGCTGTCAGTACTCTAGATTATTTATTTATATATCAGTCAGTTTATACTTTTATATATTTCATTTATTTGTTTTGTGTCTTTAACACTCGTCTGTTTTTCTTTGGTTTTAAATTTAGTTTATATAAATTTCGTTATGTTAAAGTTGTTATATGGTAATACTCGAACGTTTCCGGACTATTTGTGATTGCACCCTTGTTCATGGCAATGATTCTACTGTTCAATGTAAATGCGCCGAACCTACTGAGTCAGTCTGCCAGAGTCTCCGTATTCAGCTATTACATTTGGTTTTATAATGTTATATTGAAACGACTCTGCAATCTTTACGATCGCTGGCAAAACGTACCTATATTAACTCTGCATTATTTATAAATATTACTTCCCCTTTTACTGTATATAGAATCCCCTCAAAATATAGTGGTTTATATATTAGTTCTATATATTTGAAATTATATAGAAGGATTGGGGAATCAGAGAGCTGAGTTCGAATTCCAGTCGAATCAATTACATTCAGTAATACCCTTGACAAAAGTAGGAATCCTCTTCTTCTCTCCTCCATCTTTAGCCTTGGATGGCAACTAGTCTACTGCAGAAAGAAATGGCAACCTACTGCGAGAAAAAAACGAAAAGATACATGATCACCATGGCATATAACTAATTGTAGTAGACTGGCTCTCAATTTCAGTCAAAATTGTTTTAGGTGTCGCCATAGAAAGTTATGACTACACAACCAAGAAATTCCAATTAAACTTGCATTGGCATGACTAACATTTACCTTGGCGAGAATAGTCACCTACAGAGTGCTATTAAATTTTGCACGAGGCTCGACAAATCTGTATTATCGTGCTTTGGCATAATATTTGTTCAAATAACGTCACATAATCTTGCAGCTAATGTCACAGTTTTTGACACTGAAATAATCGTCTTTGAAATCAAGATTGTTACCAGATGTAGTTGCATAATGTTGAAAGATTTCTACAAGTAAATAATCATATTCCTTTTTCGGCGTTTTCCCACCGATTAGATTAAAAAAAAAAGAAATATTGTGACATCACCAATGATAAGAGCGCTGAATTACGTTGCAGTTTTTTTGGTTTTTTGGGGTTTTTTTTTTTTTGTTTTTTTTTTAACGGAGTAATTCAGTGGTTACCACACTGGTACTCGATATACTACCTGAAAAGATCCAAATTTCTCTCTTTTATGTAATTAAATACTTTTTACATTTAATGTTGAAACAAGATTAATGTGAAAAATGGCATCGTTGTGTAGCCATGCAAAGTTCGCAATTCTGAGATTAGTTTAATCATTGCACCCCAAGCAAGGCGGGAATAAAACTAGTTCGCAGGGGGCTACAAAGAGTGAAAGTGGGAGAAAAATACTGGGTATAAGGGAATTGAGAGAGTGAAAGTGGGAGAAAAATACTGGGTATAGGAGGATTGAGAGAGTGAAAGTGAGAGAATAATATTGGGTATAGAGTGATTGAGAGAGTGAAAGTGAGAGAAGAATAGTGGGTATAGAGGGATTGAGAGAGTGATAGTGAGAGACGAATACTGGGAATACAGGGATTGAGAGAGCGAAAGTGAGAAAATAATACTGGCTATAGAGGGATTGAGAGAGTGAAAGTGAGAGAATAATACTGAGTATAGAGGGATTGAGAGAGTGGTAGGGAGAGAAGAATACTGGGTATAGAGGGATTGAGAGAGTGAAAATGAAAGAAAAATACTGGGTATGGGGGGATTGAGAGAGTGATAGTGAGAGAATACTGGAAATACAGGGATTGAGAGAGTGAAAGTGAGAAAATAATACTGCGTATAGAGGGATTGAGAGAGTGAAAGTGAGAGACAAATACTGTGTATAAAGGGATTGGGAGAGTGAAAGTGAGAGAATAATACTGGGTATCGAGGGATTGAGAGAGTGATAGTGAGAGAATAATACTGGGTATAGAGTGATTGAGAGAGTGAAAGTGAGAAAATAATACTGCGTATAGAGGGATTGAGAGAGTGAAAGTGAGAGTATAATACTGGGTATAGAGTGTTTGAGAGGGTGAAAGTGAAAGAAAAATACTGGGTATAGAGTGATTGAGAGAGTGATAGTGAGAGAAGAATACTGGCTATAGAGGGAATGAGAGAGTGAAAGTGAGAGAAGAATACTGTGTATAGAGGGATTGAGAGAGTGATAGTGAGAGAAGAATACTGGATAAAGAGGGATTGAGGGACTGAAAGTGAGAGAATAATATTGGGTATAGAGGAATTGAGAGAATAAAAGTGAGAGAATAATACTGGGTATAGAGGGATTGAGAGAGTGAAAGTCAGAGAAGAATACTGGGTATAGAGGGATTGTGAGAGTGAAAGTGAAAGAAAAATACTTGGTATGGGGGGATTGATTGAGAGAGTGATAGTGTGAGACGAATACTGGGAATACAAGGATTGAGAGAGTGAAAGTGAGAGAATAATACTAGGTATAGAGGGATTGAGAGGGTGAAAGTGAGAGAATAATACTGGGTATAGAGGGATTGAGAGAGTGAAAGTGAAAGAAAAATACTGGGTATGGGGGGATTGAGAGAGTGATAGTGAGAGATGAATACTGGGTATAGTGGGATTGAGAGAGTGAAAATGAAAGAAAAATACTGGGTATGGGGGGATTGAGAGAGTGATAGTGAGAGAATACTGGAAATACAGGGATTGAGAGAGTGAAAGTGAGAAAATAATACTGCGTATAGAGGGATTGAGAGAGTGAAAGTGAGAGAATAATACTGGGTATAGAGGGATTGAGAAAGTGATAGTGAGAGAAGAATACTGGGTATAGAGGGATTGTGAGAGTGAAAGTGAATGAAAAATACTTGGAATTGGGGGGATTGAGAGAGTGATAGTGAGAGACGAATACTGGGAATACAAGGATTGAGAGAGTGAAAGCAAGAAAATAATACTGGGTATAGAGGGATTGAGAGAGTGATAGGGAGAGAATAATACTGGGTATAGAGGGATTGAGAGAGTGAAAGTGAAAAAAAAATACTGGGTATGGGGGGATTGATAGAGTGATAGTGAGAGATGAATACTGGGTATAGAGGGATTGAGAGAGTGAAAGTGAGAGAATAATACTGGGTATAGAGGGATTGAGAGAGTGAAAGTGAGAGAATAATACTGGGTATAGAGGGATTGTGAGAGTGAAAGTGAGAGAATAATACTGGGTATAGAGGGATTGAGAGAGTGAAAGTGAGAGAATAATACTGGGTATAGAGGGATTGTGAGAGTGAAAGTGAAAGAAAAATACTTGGTATGGGGGGGATTGAGAGAGTGATAGTGAGAGACGAATACTTGGAATACAAGGATTGAGAGAGTGAAAGCAAGAAAATAATACTGGGTATAGAGGGATTGAGAGAGTGATAGGGAGAGAATAATACTGGGTATAGAGGGATTGAGAGAGTGATAGTGAGAGATGAATACTGGGTATAGAGGGATTAAGAGAGTGAAAGTGGGAGAATAATACTGTGTATAGAGGGATTGAGAGAGTGAAAGTGAGAGAATAATACTGGGTATATAGGGATTGAGAGAGTGAAAGTGAGAGAATAATACTGGGTATAGAGGGATTGAGAGAGTGAAAGTGAGTGAATAATACTGGGTATAGAGGGATTGTGAGAGTGAAAGTGAAAGAAAAATACTTGGTATGGGGGGATTGAGAGAGTGATAGTGAGAGACGAATACTGGGAATACAAGGATTGAGAGAGTGAAAGCAAGAAAATAATACTGGGTATAGAGGGATTGAGAGAGTGATAGGGAGAGAATAATACTGGGTATAGAGGGACTGAGAGAATGAAAGTGAGAGAATAATACTGGGTATAGAGGGATTGAGACAGTGAAAGTGAGAGAATAATACTGGGTATAGAGGGATTGAGAAAGTGATAGTGAGAGAATAATACTGGGTATAGAGGGATTGTGAGAGTGAAAGTGAAAGAAAAATACTTGGTATGGGGGGATTGAGAGAGTGATAGTGAGAGACGAATACTGGGAATACAAGGATTGTGAGAGTGAAAGTGAGAAAATAATACTGTGTATAGAGGGATTGAGACGGTGAAAGTGAGAGAATAATACTGGGTATAGAAGGATTGACAGAGTGATAGTTAGAGAAGAATACTGGGTATAGAGGGATTGTGTGAGTGAAAGTGAAAGAAAAATGCTGGGTATGGGGGGATTGAGAGAGTGATAGTGAGAGATGAATACTGGGTATAGAGGGATTAAGAGAGTGAAAGTGGGAGAATAATACTGGGTATAGAGGGATTGAGAGAGTGAAAGTGAGAGAATAATACTGGGTATAGAGGGATTGAGAGAGTGAAAGTGAGAGAATAATACTGGGTATAGAGGGATTGAGAAAGTGAAAGTGAGAGAATAATACTGGGTATAGAGTGATTGTGAGAGTGAAAGTGAAAGAAAAATACTTGGTATGGGGGGATTGAGAGAGTGATAGTGAGAGACGAATACTGGGAATACAAGGATTGAGAGAGTGAAAGTGAGAGAATAATACTGGGTATGGGGGGATTGAGAGAGTGATAGTGAGAGACGAATACTGGGAATACAAGGATTGTGAGAGTGAAAGTGAAAGAAAAATACTGGGTATGGGGGGATTGAGAGAGTGATAGTGAGAGATGAATACTGGATATAGAGGGATTGAGAGAGTGAAAGTGAGAGAATAATACTGGGTATAGAGGGATTGAGAGAGTGAAATTGAGAGAATAATACTTGGTATAGAGGGATTGAGAAAGTGATAGTGAGAGAAGAATACTGGGTATAGAGGGATTGTGAGAGTGAAAATGAAAGAAAAATACTTGGAATGGGGGGATTGAGAGAGTGATAGTGAGAGACGAATACTGGGAATACAAGGATTGAGAGAGTGAAAGTGAGAAAATAATACACGGTATAGAGGGATTGAGAGGGTGAAAGTGAGAGAATAATACTGGGTATAGAAGGATTGACAGAGTGATAGTTAGAGCAGAATACTGGGTATAGAGGGATTGTGTGAGTGAAAGTGAAAGAAAAATACTGGGTATGGGGGGATTGAGAGAGTGATAGTGAGAGATGAATACTGGGTATAGAGGGATTAAGAGAGTGAAAGTGGGAGAATAATACTGGGTATAGAGTGATTGAGAGAGTGAAAGTGAGAGAATAATACTGGGTATAGAGGGATTGAGAGAGTGATAAGGAGAGCATAATACTGGGTATAGAGGGATTGAGAGATTGAAAGTGAGAGAATAATACTGGGTATAGAGGGATTGTGAGAGTGAAAGTGAAAGAAAAATACTTGGTATGGGGGGATTGAGAGAGTGATAGTGAGAGACGAATACTGGGAATACAAGGATTGAGAGAGTGAAAGTGAGAAAATAATACTGTGTATAGAGGGATTGAGACGGTGAAAGTGAGAGAATAATACTGGGTATAGAAGGATTGACAGAGTGATAGTTAGAGAAGAATACTGGGTATAGAGGGATTGTGTGAGTGAAAGTGAAAGAAAAATACTGGGTATGGGGGGATTGAGAGAGTGATAGTGAGAGATGAATACTGGGTATAAAGGGATTAAGAGAGTGAAAGTGTGAGAATAATACTGGGTATAGAGGGATTGAGAGAGTGAAAGTGAGAGAATAATACTGGGTATAGAGGGATTGAGAGAGTGAAAGTGAGAGAATAATACTGGCTATAGAGGGATTGAGAAAGTGAAAGTGAGAGAATAATACTGGGTATAGAGTGATTGTGAGAGTGAAAGTGAAAGAAAAATACTTGGTATGGGGGGATTGAGAGAATGATAGTGAGAGACGAATACTGGGAATACAAGGATTGAGAGAGTGAAAGTGAGAGAATGATACTGGGTATTGAGGGGTTGAGAGAGTGAAAGTGAGAGAATAATACTGGGTATAGAGGGATTGAGAAATTGATAGTGAGGGAAGAATACTGGGTATAGAGGGTTTGTGAGAGTGAAAGTGAAAGAAAAATACTTGGTATGGGGGGATTGAGAGAGTGATAGTGAGAGAATAATACTGGGTATAGAGGGATTGAGAGAGTGAAAGTGAAAAGAAAATACTGGGTATGGGGGTATTGAGAGAGTTATAGTGAGAGAAGAATACTGGGTATAGAGGGATTGAGAGAGTGAAAGTGAGAGAATAATACTGGGTATAGAGGGATTGAGAGAGTGAAAGTGAGAGAATAATACTGGGTATAGAGGGATTGAGAGAGTGAAAGTGAGAGAATAATACTGGGTATAGAGGGATTGAGAGAGTGAAAGTGAGAGAATAATACTGGGTATAGAGGGATTGAGAGAGTGAAAGTGAGAGAATAATACTGGGTATAGAGGGACTGAGAGAGTGAAAGTGAGAGAATAATACTGGGTATAGAGGGATTGAGAGAGTGAAAGTGAGAGAATAATACTGGGTATAGAGGGATTGAGAGAGTGAAAGTGAGAGAATAATACTGGGTATAGAGGGACTGAGAGAGTGAAAGTGAGAGAATAATACTGGGTATAGAGGGATTGAGAGAGTGAAAGTGAGAGAATAATACTGGGTATAGAGGGATTGAGAGAGTGAAAGTGAGAGAATAATACTGGGTATAGAGGGATTGAGAGAGTGAAAGTGAGAGAATAATACTGGGTATAGAGGGATTGAGAGAGTGAAAGTGAGAGAATAATACTGGGTATAGAGGGATTGAGAGAGTGAAAGTGAGAGAATAATACTGGGTATAGAGGGACTGAGAGAATGAAAGTGAGAGAATAATACTGGGTATAGAGGGATTGAGAGAGTGAAAGTGAGAGAATAATACTGGGTATAGAGGGATTGAGAAAGTGAAAGTGAGAGAATAATACTGGGTATAGAGTGATTGTGAGAGTGAAAGTGAAAGAAAAATACTTGGTATGGGGGGATTGAGAGAATGATAGTGAGAGACGAATACTGGGAATACAAGGATTGAGAGAGTGAAAGTGAGAGAATAATACTGGGTATTGAGGGATTGAGACGGTGAAAGTGAGAGAATAATACTGGGTATTGAGGGATTGAGACGGTGAAAGTGAGAGAATAATACTGGGTATAGAGGGATTGAGAGAGTGAAAGTGAGAGAATAATACTGGGTATAGAGGGATTGAGAGAGTGAAAGTGAGAGAATAATACTGGGTATAGAGGGATTGAGAGAGTGAAAGTGAGAGAATAATACTGGGTATAGAGGGACTGAGAGAGTGAAAGTGAGAGAATAATACTGGGTATAGAGGGATTGAGAGAGTGAAAGTGAGAGAATAATACTGGGTATAGAGGGATTGAGAGAGTGAAAGTGAGAGAATAATACTGGGTATAGAGGGACTGAGAGAGTGAAAGTGAGAGAATAATACTGGGTATAGAGGGATTGAGAGAGTGAAAGTGAGAGAATAATACTGGGTATAGAGGGATTGAGAGAGTGAAAGTGAGAGAATAATACTGGGTATAGAGGGATTGAGAGAGTGAAAGTGAGAGAATAATACTGGGTATAGAGGGATTGAGAGAGTGAAAGTGAGAGAATAATACTGGGTATAGAGGGATTGAGAGAGTGAAAGTGAGAGAATAATACTGGGTATAGAGGGACTGAGAGAATGAAAGTGAGAGAATAATACTGGGTATAGAGTGATTGTGAGAGTGAAAGTGAAAGAAAAATACTTGGTATGGGGGGATTGAGAGAATGATAGTGAGAGACGAATACTGGGAATACAAGGATTGAGAGAGTGAAAGTGAGAGAATGATACTGGGTATTGAGGGGTTGAGAGAGTGAAAGTGAGAGAATAATACTGGGTATAGAGGGATTGAGAAATTGATAGTGAGGGAAGAATACTGGGTATAGAGGGTTTGTGAGAGTGAAAGTGAAAGAAAAATACTTGGTATGGGTGGATTGAGAGAGTGAAAGTGAGAGAATAATACTGGATATAGAGGGATTGTGAGAGTGATAGGGAGAGAATAATACTGGGTATAGAGGGATTGAGAGAGTGATAGTGAGAGATGAATACTGGGTATAGAGGGATTAAGAGAGTGAAAGTGGGAGAATAATACTGGGTAGAGAGGGATTGAGAGAGTGAAAGTGAGAGAATAATACTGGGTATATAGGGATTGAGAGAGTGAAAGTGAGAGAATAATACTGGGTATAGAGGGATTGAGAGAGTGAAAGTGAGTGAATAATACTGGGTATAGAGGGATTGTGAGAGTGAAAGTGAAAGAAAAATACTTGGTATGGGGGGATTGAGAGAGTGATAGTGAGAGACGAATACTGGGAATACAAGGATTGAGAGAGTGAAAGCAAGAAAATAATACTGGGTATAGAGGGATTGAGAGAGTGATAGGGAGAGAATAATACTGGGTATAGAGGGATTGAGACAGTGAAAGTGAGAGAATAATACTGGGTATAGAGGGATTGAGAAAGTGATAGTGAGAGAATAATACTGGGTATAGAGGGATTGTGAGAGTGAAAGTGAAAGAAAAATACTTGGTATGGGGGGATTGAGAGAGTGATAGTGAGAGACGAATACTGGGAATACAAGGATTGAGAGAGTGAAAGTGAGAAAATAATACTGTGTATAGAGGGATTGAGACGGTGAAAGTGAGAGAATAATACTGGGTATAGAAGGATTGACAGAGTGATAGTTAGAGAAGAATACTGGGTATAGAGGGATTGTGTGAGTGAAAGTGAAAGAAAAATACTGGGTATGGGGGGATTGAGAGAGTGATAGTGAGAGATGAATACTGGGTATAAAGGGATTAAGAGAGTGAAAGTGTGAGAATAATACTGGGTATAGAGGGATTGAGAGAGTGAAAGTGAGAGAATAATACTGGGTATAGAGGGATTGAGAGAGTGAAAGTGAGAGAATAATACTGGGTATAGAGGGATTGAGAAAGTGAAAGTGAGAGAATAATACTGGGTATAGAGTGATTGTGAGAGTGAAAGTGAAAGAAAAATACTTGGTATGGGGGGATTGAGAGAATGATAGTGAGAGACGAATACTGGGAATACAAGGATTGAGAGAGTGAAAGTGAGAGAATAATACTGGGTATTGAGGGATTGAGAGAGTGAAAGTGAGAGAATGATACTGGGTATTGAGGGGTTGAGAGAGTGAAAGTGAGAGAATAATACTGGGTATAGAGGGATTGAGAAATTGATAGTGAGGGAAGAATACTGGGTATAGAGGGTTTGTGAGAGTGAAAGTGAAAGAAAAATACTTGGTATGGGTGGATTGAGAGAGTGAAAGTGAGAGAATAATACTGGATATAGAAGGATTGAGAGAGTGATAGTGATAGACGGATACTGGGTATAGAGGGATTGAGATAGTGAAAGTGAAAGAAAAATACTGGGTATAGAAGGGATTGAGAGAGTGATAGTGAGAGTCGAATACTGGGAATACAGGGATTGAGAGAGTGAAAGTGAGAAAATAATACTGGGTATAGAGGGATTGAGAGAGTGAAAATGAGAGAATAATACTGGGTATGGGGGGATTGAGAGAGTGAAAGTGAGAGAATGATACTGGGTATTGAGGGGTTGAGAGAGTGAAAGTGAGAGAATAATACTGGGTACAGAGGGATTGAGAGAGTGATAGTGAGAGAAGAATACTGGGTATAGAGGGATTGAGAGAGTGAAAGTGAAAGAAAAATACTGGGTGTAGCAACGATTAAGAAAAGGATAAAAGCTGAACGGGATTCAAGAAGATAGAAGATGGCGACTGACGTTGCCTTTAAATTTTTGAAGACTGCATTTTTCCAATGAGCAAATAAATGAAATGGCGTACCACAGGCAGGAAGTGCGAAAAAAGAAACTGTTGATGTAGAATTGGCGGTTATATTTTACTATTGTAACAGTAAAAGGTGGGGCCTAGATGCCCATCTAGTATCACGCTTTAATTCAAGTAGTCGGGGCCCCAGGGAAAAAACTCATCAGAACAATGTACGAAACCACAAACAACACCTAATGTATTAATGGGGATGTAAATATTATCATGTCACAACGGAAATATCACCAGATAATGAGTGATTTATGAAAGAAATTATTATTCGCCTAGTTTTTGTTTTCCCCATTTTGTGCATTATTATTATATCTGTTATTAAAAGCATCTTATTTCACAGACGGAACGGAATGGATGAAAGGAAAAGGAATGACAAACATGCTGTGTTCTCACAAAACGTTTTACAATGCTCAGTCATCCACCAAATTTAAATATATATGGGTAGAAAATATATGCGGCCCGGTACCAAGTGGTCAACGCCTCGATACCGGTCCGTAGTCCGGTGGTTGTGTTTGCAACCTCAGAGGACGAAGCGTGTCGTCTAAGAATAGTTTTTCCTCTTGTCTCTTTTTATTCATTCATATATATATATATATATATATATATATATATATATATATATATGTAGTGTTAATTTGAAATACTGTTTTTGAAGCCAAAATCGTTTTTTTTTCAGTGATTTGCTGACAAAGAGGCGTTTAAGGCAAGCAAACTTTGTGGTAGGGTACTCAATATCGAATACAGAGAAAAACGTTAATAGATGGAAAAATGTTTTTTATTCACTTAACTCATACTTTTCTATATTAATTCTCTCTCTCTCTTTCTCTCTCTCTATCTCTCTCTCTCTCTCTATCTATCTATCTATCTATCTATCTGTATATATATAATATATATATATATATATATATATATATATATATATATATATATATATATATATATATATATGTAAGCAAATATATGGATATAGATCCGACAGTATGAAGAAAAATATACGGAAAAAACAAACAAAAATCCTTATATGCAATTATGCTGTTTTAATGTTAATCGCTGATCATATAAAACTTTCAGTTATCTGTTTGGATAAGTCTTGTTCATATGTCCATCGTCTTTGTCATGTTGAATTGATAATGTTAATTATATTTTATGAATATGTCCTGAAGATGGTTTATTAGACCGAAACGTCCGACGTTGACATTATATTAACATTAAAACAGCATAATTGCATATAAGGATTTTTGTTTGTTTTTTCCGTCTATTTTTTTCATATATATATATATATATATATATATATATATATATATATATATATTTGTAAAATGTGTATGCATATAAATATATATATATATATATATAATTATATATACATATATATATACACATATATATATTTGTGTATGCATATAAATATATATATATATATATATATATATATATATATATATATATATATATATATATATATATATATATATAAACGTAGTCACTTTCAATTAGTGCTCTAAAATGTTTATACACCAAAATTCGATTAGTGCAAGCATAATACACGATTAGTGCTGCAAAACATTTTTCAGTTTAACAATAGTAATTGAGAATTTGTATTTTTATAGTTACCGATTAATTAAAATTTTTCTAAAATTTAAAAATGGGTAAATTTTTTTTTTATATTCGATTAATGCGTTTTCGGTTTATGCGCATTAAGACATTACGAAGGATTCCTGTAATTCCATAATAAATAAAAGTTCAGAGTTTAAGGCCGAGACTTTAGTAGTAGA
This sequence comes from Acanthosepion lycidas, assembly GCA_963932145.1. NCBI lineage: Eukaryota > Metazoa > Mollusca > Cephalopoda > Sepiida > Sepiidae > Acanthosepion > Acanthosepion lycidas. Next base: position 11,937,209 of record OZ010614.1, read on the forward strand.
GATTTGAAGAAGACATTACAAGGAACCGGAAGTCCAATCCTAAGCAGAAAACAATGGATAAACTTTTACTCCTGTTCAAAAAATAATTTAAAAAAAAAAAAAAACGGGAGAAATGTAAACTTGGCGATAAGCAAATCTATGTATTCCTATTTAGGAAAAAAGTTAAATCAATAGTAATATAGTGAAAATAAAATATTAATATGAATTTGGGGAATGAGGAGTTATCACTACCATTACAATATGAATTACTCGCCCTTGTTTAATATTCCTTATGACTATTTTTCGTTTGGTACAAAAATAAAGACTGAACCTGGCATAAAGTCACTGAAAATGTTCCGCGCAAAGGATATTTTTCAAATTTTCTAAGTTTGCATGTATATTTATTTTTGGCTATCCGGCATACAAGGGTAAATTGAAAGTGTGGTACTATTTTCAACCGGTTCATACCCCAGGCTTTCCAATTATTGTCTGTAGATGTGAAACGGAGTATTACTTATTATCGGTCTGGCGGAAGCTATCCCAGCGTGCGCTGTCTTTTGAAAGTGCCTGAAAACCATACCACAAGTTGACCCAAACCTTGTGAGTGAAGACGGAACCTTTGGGGGCCGTCGAGAGCTGTGCAAGAACGATGTCACAAGTCACCGTGACTAAGGGTCTGATCGTGCTAGGCTTGGTCAGGCTGTTGATCACGCTAAACAACGCGCTCTCCCCTAGAAACTGTAACTAAGGTCTGCTTAGCGTAGTTGCGGGTGAGTTCTGTGGGTGTTGAACAAACACAAAGGTGTCTGAGAAGCTGTCTGCAACGGGGACTAATTCGATTCTGTCTAATATCGTTTATTTTATATTGAAGCGAAGGAAACGAAGTGAGTGATGGATTGAATGAAGGACTCTGTTCAAAATTCACAAGGAAAAACGCAGAACGGGAAAGTGAAAAAACTTGAAATATTCATATAGGTCAAATAAAGAGTCCAGTATAAAAAGTATAAAATTGCATACAAAATATCTGTAGTTGAAGCCATAAACTTTCGTACAAAATATTTAGGTTTTGGCATTAAATAACCCATAGAGGTGTTGATATACTGACTAAACAAAATCAACCAAATCAACCGATAATTACCCCCAAGTGAATCCATGCCTAACGTCACGTCAGAAATTAAAAACTTTTTACTTAAATTTTCACTCGGATGAAATTTAATTAAAAAAAAAATCATTTTCCCTTATAAATAAAAAAAATATGTCTGATATTGATAACAGCGTAAGAAGAAAACTGGGTCTATGCGAGTGAACCGTGTGTGACTCTGGTCGACAGATGCCAGTTGTCGTATAAATATCTCCACCTGTCTTTTTCTCGGTCAAGAAAAGTACACATCAATATTAACCTTTTACTTATAGAATAAACAATAGAAAAGTAATTAAAAACCCTCGAACGTTTTGTTTTTTTGTTTTTTTTTTTTGTTTTTTTTTTTTTGTTTTTTTTTTTTTCAAATACTCCTGACTCCATTATTTACATTATTCGGACTATTGTCCTCATCTTTGTCGTCATATTTATCACAACGTTTTCGGCCGTTGTACGCTCCGGCCTTCTTCAGGTGGGTGGAATGTCGAACTGAACCCTTTATTTTACTCACTGGGGTAGATTGTTCTAGTCCCACGTGCCATGTTTGATGGATGTCAGTTATCAGTTATCTCCTGCTAATTTCCCTCTGAAAGTTCTCCACTGAACTCACACTCTTTGGATAGTATCACTGGATCTAACCAACATCTTTATCCACTGTGCCATGTGTCCTTGAGGATATCTGGGTATGAATTTCTGGGTATTATAAACCTAATGTCTTCAGCAACCATTTTTACCAGTGCTCATATTGCAATTTTGCTGTTATCATTGCATGTTTTTACCAGAGCTCATATTGCAACTTTGTTATCATTGCTTTTCTCTGGTACTCCTTATTACTGGTTTCCATATTGTATTTATTTCTATGCTTGGTCGGCTCAGGAGATTTTTGTGGCCTAGCATATGTGCTGATTCCTTAAGTTTACGAATTTTCCAATTGTGTTCCTTGCCTATGATCTCAAAATCATCCCACAGAGGGCGGTGATCTCCCTTCTCTCTCCATATGTGATCAGCCACGCCTGATTTTTCTACTTTCCCTCGCGTTACAGCTTTCTGGTGTTCGTGAAGCCTTACCTTGAGGGGACGGCCTGTCTCTCCTTTATATTCCTTTCCGCAGCTGCACGGGATAGCGTGCACACAGTCTTTAGTCATGTTCTCCTCTATGGGGGTGTCTCACTCGAGAGAGATATCTGCGAAGTGTCGTCAAGCTTTTGGCACGTGGAACTAGAACAGTCTACCCCAGTGAGCGAAATAAAGGGTTCAGTTCGAAATTCCAACCACCTGAAGAAGGCTGGAGCGTACAACGGCCGAAAAGTTGTAATAAATATGGCGACAAAGATGAGGACAATAGTCTGAATGATGTAAATAGTGTACATAATACCTCATCTCAGAAATATAGACAGATACTGAAGGGCCGAAACGTTGTGATAAATATGGCGACAAAGATGAGGACAAATAATGTAAATAGTGTACATAATACCTCATCTCAGAAATATAGACAGACTCCTGACTCCTTTTTCAATATACAAAGGATTAAAAATATAGTACCGAGATTGATTTTATTTTCATTAAATTTCATTGACTAAAAAAAAAAAACAAGATATTAGGTTGGTGCAAAAATAATGACGTAATAATGTCGTTTTTTTGTCGTTAAAAATACGTCAAAAAACGACATTATTAAGTCATTATTTTTGCACCAACCTAATATTTGAATAAACTTCTTAACAGGATAGGAAGGATTAAAAAAACTGAAAAAATATTCAGAAAATACTTTAGTCTTTTCGCTTAACAATAACGTAAACATTTAGACGTTAAAAAATTGTTTTATCAATTTTCGGACCTTTTTTTATCAGGGTATACCCATGTTTTTAACGTACTAGTGGACATCCCTACATTAATGGAAATATTTACATCATCCATAAATAATTTGTGTTAAAAATTTCAGATATCAGTAAAAGAACAATATAAATAAAGACAAAGAAAAACTTATCTTAGCCGACGCGTTTAGACCTCTGACTTCCGCACATTTAATTCAACCCTAAATAAAAAGAATTTATATTTACTAAAATTGACACAAAATTCTTCTAGAGTGAGACCCTTTCATTTCACACCGGGTTGGTGGACCTTTGCGATTGCCCCAAATGTCAGCCACTCGGGTGCGCTATATGTGCGGTCTCCATTCGCGCTCACCTCGATAAACAGGCCCAAAACAATTTTTATCTTTTTTGTTTTAAATTGCAAAAGATTCCTTAAAATATCATCTACGCCTACGAAAATATGAATAACTCTCAGAATTTTGGTAAATTTTTATTTTGAGCGTTGAAGTTGTTGCGATACAAGCTTGTCGGAGTTACCTCCTCCTTAGTTCCCTAATTCTTCACCAGGGGTCTCTCTCCCCACACTATAAATACTGGGTGACTTCTTGCCTCGACCTTTCTTCCCTCAGGCCTCGGGCGGCATACTTCCTCGCGTGGAGGTGAGGTAATACATTCTCTTCTTTCTTCATTCCAGGAAACACCGCTACTATGTGAGCTCTCACAAGAGACAGCGTTTCCCATTTCTGAGAAGACGCTGAGAACATTACCAACATACACGTACGCGTGGAATATTCCACATTAACCTTTCACCCCTTTCCGAAAGATGTATTCTTCCCTAAAAAGCATTAACCAATCACCACTTCGTTTCTGTAAATTCAATCTTCTATTGCTTAAGAAACATTAAACTGTAACAATGTCGAAACAAATCTTTCTTCCCGCCGAGCTCTCTGGAGCCGACTTTGAAACACCAAGGTCTATAAAAACGACCGCATTATTAAATTCAAGTCAGTTAGTCATCGAGTTTCGTGAGATGCTACCAAACTCCACGCGTGTCAATTCACAGACTCAACATCACTTCAAAATTCTCAACAAACTCAACACAGCACTCAATCACCGATTGTCCTCGTGGTAATCAAATTATAATTGACTTAAAAAGTGAACGTTTTCACTACATAAATAGTAATTGTACAATTCATCAATTTAGCCTAACAGTTAAAAGCAAACAACTCTTCACAAATTAAATTCTAACTAACAAGTAATATACGCATACACACTAATATTTGAACGAACACATTTGAGATTTTTCCTTGCAGAAACTAAATTATTTTAATTTCACTAACAAATCAAAACCATTAACTTTTATTTACCAAATTCCTACATGAACATTCTTCATAACCTTGTCTCAGTTGCCACAATCAACAAACATTCTGTTATCCTTGCATGTATATCTATTGTATATATAAAAATCTCTTTATTGTTGGATCTCTAACCACTGTGTTTTTAATAATTTCTTGCAATGCAAATTGTCCTTGTATTCTTTATTTGATCTACGTGTTGTAGGATAATGCATAATAAGCACGCATAATCTTTACATTACATAAATTACCTTCTGATACATTTTCACTCAGCTACAACCCACAACATACTTACGAACATTCACCACAATACGAACACTTACGAACTTCTACAAAATAACATTCACCAAAATACGAACGTTCACACACACACACACACAAATGTTTACGGACAAACACAATGTTAGCTGTCCACATGCTTTGTAATTTGTTGTTAATGCACATATTTGTTTGCATATATATATATATATCTTTATCTTCAGTTGAACTTAATACAAGTCTGCCAATTTTCTTCTAGTTGGACCTTCTTCTAGCAGGAAATATAAACGCACGTGTTTTCTTTTCATCTTCACCCCCCCGGTCCTCTACACGCTTAACAAATTTTGATTTAAAATTTGTAATATTTGTAATCTCAAAAGCGTGTCAAAAATTTAATAAAAAAAAAACAAAGTTTGATTTAAAATTTATAATTTCAAAAGAGTGTGAAAAATTTAATAAAAAAACAAATTTGAATTAAAATTTATCTTTTTGAAGAGTGTCAAAAACTTAATAAAGAAGCAAACTTTGATTTAAAATTTATTATCTTATAGGGTGAATTAGTATTTGCGATAAGTACCAGAAAGGATCCAAGTTTATCACTGTAAAAGTGATGATTTTATTTATCAACACGTATTTATAAACGAAAGTAATAATGCCAATTTTTTTCAAATTGATTAAATCTTTTAAATTTAAAATATATTAAATCTTTTAAATTTAAAAAATTTGTAAAACTAACATCATTTTTCACAATTGACACTGCATTTCAATTTTTGAAGATCAAAATTGACAGGAAAGCAAGAAGCCCAAAGAGAATTTCACAAGCGAGAAGTACGATAGAACTTATGGTTACATCTCGACATTTCATGTGTAAAGTGATGAGACCTTATCGCCGTACGGATTGAGAAGGCGATTATCTCTCTTTGGTGGAGATAAGTCACCTGGGTCACGTGACGACTGCTTAGCGGCGTCACTTCATACAGTGACGAGAGTGACCAGTCAGTCAGTTTGTTTACAGCAGCCAAAACAAGGTGCCCGGGCTGAGGCTAAATCAACTTCTCCCAGAAGCTTATAAGCACTTAACGCCGTTTCCCTTTGGGGATATAACTTTCCCAGATACAAAAAGTAACTCCAGATCGCGGTCCTCAATTTGAGAAAACCCAAGACTCGCCGTTTCTCCTTCGTGGAATGTGTCATCATTTGAGACACGGTGGATGAATCCGGTCAGCTAGAATTTGGTGTCCTAAACATGGCTTCTCCAGATACAGGAAAATCTCCATATTATATATACGATCCTTCATTATTGTTTCTCCTTACAATCTCCTTTGCTACGTGATATATTTTTCTCTGCGTAGGACACGTGTATATATGTATAAATATAATTTTGTGTATCTCTTAGTGGTATGAAAACAAAGCATGTTTATCATTCCTTTTCCTTTCAGTCATTCTGTTCCATCCGTGAACTACGATGTTATTATATCATAAATATAATAATGCCCATAATGGGGGAAATCCAAATGAGAGAATAAATCTTTCATCCATAGCTCTCTCTCTCTTCTGTTACACTGCCAGTCGAGTACAGTCATAAATCTAGGTACTGTAGAGAAAAGTTCATCAGACCACTACCATGAAAGTATTTATAGAAAAGTCTCAGGGAAACTATATTACAGCAGTGAAAATTATCAATACAGACAAGACGAGTGAACATTACGAAATCGATGTGGATATGAACCATTATGTTATTAACAAAGAAATTAATAAGTTTTAGAAAAAGACACCAAGAAGTGGGAAAATAACATCAATAGTGAAACCAAGAAAATAGCCACTGAATTAAAAAGTTGATGATAGGATTTAAAAATTCCACAAACAACAAACGTTCATCACAGTTTAAGACCACAAATCAAATTTCTTAAACAACCCACAATACCGATGACTCAACCCAACTAAAAATAATATCGGTAAAATCAGGAAAACATGCTTGAAAGAGCATGCAAATACACGAAAAATGATCTAGGAATTAACCAGTGGCATAAAGCAGCAGAAGCCATAGAATGGTTTGCTAATATAAAAAGTTAAAATGAATATACATTCATCCAATTCAATATTTGTGACTTTTACCCGTCCATCACCGAGAAATTGCTAATGTCTGCTATGAATCTAGCAAATATTACTGTCCTATTAGCGATCACGAAATCAAAATCATAAAGCAAACACAAAAAACCTATTTTATTCCATAATGGTTATCTGTGGACCAAAAGAAATAAAACAAAACTCAGCATTGCTATAGGAGCATATGATTCAACAGTGGCATGTGAAATTGTGGGAATCTTGTTATTGTGGCGATTAAGATTTATTTTCGACTCTATAGATATAACCTCAGTAAAACAATTTCAAAAAATATAAACTTAATTAAGAAAGGAACTGATAATTTTTTTCAAAGATCACGCGAGATAAATATTATCACTGCCAAAAATGTTAAAAACATTCAACTTTCTCGATGTGTCCTTGGATTTGAATACTAGTTCTTACAAACTATATACCAAAACCTATATAACTATAGATACATCAGTAAATAACCAAACTACCCTTGTAGTGGACCGTGGGTTTACGCGTTATTAAATTAGGAACACGTGCGTTTATTCCTGCTAGAAGAAGGTTCACCACAAGAATATGGCGAACTCAGAGATTGAATCCACCATAAAGAAATGTAAAGAAAACAAACAAGACCGATATATATATATATATATATATATATATATATATATATATATATATATATCAACAAATATGTGTATTAAACAACAAAATTTACAATGGACATAGACATTAACTTTTGTGTTTGTGTGTGAAAGTAAAGAGTTTGTATTTTGTTGAATGGTCGTACGTACGTGTATGTGTGTATAATGTTCATGGCGTCTTCCACAAGTGGGAAGACGCTATCTTCTGCGAGAGCTTACATTGTAGATGTGTTCGCTGAAAATGAAGAAACGAAAAAGAGGACGAGGCAAGAAATCGCTCAGTATTTATAGTGTAGGGAGAGTGCACCCTAGTGAACAGTAAGCAAATTAAAGAGGAGTTAACTCCGACACCCTCGTAACATTTTAGATAATTTACATAAATTAGTCCAAGTAAGATTATCTACCAACTCCAGCAATAAGGAAATATCTGATAATAATAACATTAAATAAATAAAACTAAGCAACCATAAAGTAAATTTAGTGTACCCAGAAAAAAACAAAAAAGTTTAAAAAATAAACAGAGAGACCGTAGGGGTAACATTATAAAATCATGCATATGGTTTCATCCACCTTTTAATCGTAATGTTCAAACGAATATCGGAAGAATTTTCCGAAATTGTGTGCGTGTGTGTGTGTATGTATGTGTGTGTGTGTGTTTAAAAATAGGATACAGAATCTAGACACAGTTTTTTCCAGAAATTTGACAAATGGAAAAACATAACATTTAAAATAGATTTGATTGCGCGTTTCGCCATTCAAGGCTTTATCAGATCCAAAAACGAAAGAAAGAAATGTGTGTCTATTTGTGTGTATACTTAAATAATGAATCATGGTACATTTTCCCTAAGATGGCATTTCTCGTTAATAAACAAGAAAGAAAGAAAAAAAGCTGTTAATATTAATTCTGTACCATTTCTTTAGAATTTTAGAATTCTTCGTTCATGCCGAAAGTCGTTAATATATTTTCCCAGCATTTTTGTATCGAATTAATGGTTTGAAATCCACATCTCATTTTAAGAATGGCTCGAAAGCAAGAAATTCATGTAGACTTTTCTAAAATTAATCCGAGACAAGTCCTCATACAGTTCTTCAAAATAGGTTGAAAACTAAACGATTTTTATAATTTTGGTCTATCCATGTGTTTTCCGTGTTGACAATATGTTTTTAAAATAGGATATAGAATCCCGACATAAGAAATTTAACAAAAGGAAAACATTTCATTGAAAATAGATTTGATTACGCGTTTCGCCAATCTAGGCTACATCAGATCCCCCAAAAAAGAAAGAAATATACATACATACATACATACATATATATATATATATATATATATATATATATATATATATATAGTTCTGTAGTTCACTGCTACCAGCAAGCAGAAATATTTCTTCTCCTGATGATGGCCATTTTTTTGGGGCCTAAACTAGTCGAAGAATCTAAATGAAATAATAATAAAAAAAAACAAAAAACGAAAGAATACTAATCTACAACCCAGTGTGTCTGAAGATTTTAATTTTTTATATTTTTTATTGTTCAATATATATATATATATATATATATAATTATTTATTTAAAAATATGATTCCAACTCGCTACATAAGAGGTCTCATGTTTCAAAACAAGAGCCGAAAACTTCCAAATAATATTTGAATTGTAACTTGAGTTAAAGTAGGCTCCGTTTCATCTTCAAGCGAAATTTTTTTGGGAATGACTTATTTCTGAAATTTACGAGTTTTAATAGTATGGTCAGAATTGAAATCAAAAATTTCGATGGTAACATCAAGGTCGGATTGTTTAGAATCGGCAGGGGGGGTAATAATTTGTATCAGTATAGAGTTACTTTCATAGATGCCGGGTCAGGGTAAGGTGGGGGTGGCTAAATTTACGACGGAGGAAGTTTTCGCATAGTCTGGCTTGAGCGTCTACGGAGATTTATTTATTTATTTTTATTTTATTCTTTTATTATATCTCTTTATGAAAGGGATTTGTGTATATGAAAAGGCCGTAACGTTTGTTATTTGACGACTTCATAAAGGGTTATCAGTTTTTGTAGGGTATTAAAACTATGTATATGGGCTATGGATTTTAAAATTTATTTTATTGTATGCGTGTTTTTAGCTAGTTATTCAGAGCGTAAGTTCGGTTGTGTCGGCAGAAAACCGTTAATTCTTGCCTGTTGTTTAATAGGTTTTTATTGTTTAGAAGCTTAATTATGTGTAGTTTCTCATGGAGGCACAAAGGTCATGGGTCATCTCAAGTTTTGCAAGTTCTAGTCCTGTTAATGATTTTCCATTTTACTTTAGGTGTCCTATTTTTTTCTTTCAGGTGCCAAAAATATTTAGATAGAGAGGTCTGATATCTTAAGTTTATGTTGTTGAAGGAGCATTTATGCTGCCTCCATCTGGTTTTAAAGGCATTTTTCGTGGACCCAATGTATATCATATTATTGTTAGGGTTCTCCGTGGATGATATAGTGCATTGGTATACCACAGATTTGATGCAGCACTTATTTTCTAATGGGCAGTCTACCGGGTTTCTACAATCGCATAATTTTTCCCTATCATTATCTGATTTAAGTGTAGAGTTATTAAAACTATTCAGGTAAGGGGGTTTGTTCAGGATTTTATTATTGTGTCTTCTTATTATACCTTCTAGATTTTCAGTGCAGCTGTAACTCAATTTTAGTGTGTTCTTATTGAATATATTACTAAGCCTACTTTTGGTGGGGAAGTGTTTATCGATTAGAGCTAAGAACTTCTGTCCTAGTTTAATACTAACCATTTGGTTGAACGGAGGTGTATACCAAATGATGTTTCTTTTCCTGTTTTTTTTTCCTTTGGTTATTGCAATTGTCCCTATATTTAATGTTAGCATTTTTATAACCACTACTTTTTAGGGCAGTGTTATAGAAGTCGTTATCTTGGTGGAATATTTCTTTGTTAGCGGAGTTACTGCTAATTGTATTTTCTATTGATGAGGGTATATCTTTAATTGTGGATGGAGGGTGGTTTGACTTCGGGTGTATATATAAGGGGTTAGCATTTGGTTTTCTATAAGGTTGGTACGTGTTGCTCGGTAAGTCTAGGATTACGTCGAGGAAGTTTACCTTTTTCAATTTAGAAGAGACTGTTATCTTTAAGTTTAGATTTTTAAATTCACTAAACATAATTTTACGGATCTTCTCTATCTTAAAGCTAGTGGAACTCCTCACCACCATGAGCCCGTCATCTCTATACAGTCCGATGTCCTGGATATCAATCTCGCGGTGTGCCGTTAGGTTGTACAATATTAAAAGACCAACCAAGTCAGAAGACTCTGCAGAGTCTAGTGATCCCATAGTGATGTCAAACAGGTCGTTATTGTTTTTTATCCATTGCTCCCCATTATGAATGAGGACGGATTTTTTTTTGCGCTGAGGATTATGTCGGTTTCTTCCTCTTCCCAAAAAATTTTCGCTTGAAGATGGAACAGAGCCTACTTTGACTCAAGTTAATTCAAATATTATTTTGAAGTTTTCGGCTCTTGTTTTGAAACATGAGACCTCTTATGTAGCGAGTTGGAATCATATTTTTAAATAAATAATTATATTTATGCTCTACTTTCGTATCGAGCACTATTTTTTAAAAATAATAACAAAAATACTAAGGAACTTTGGATTATTTACCAAACCAGTTTCTTTCCTATTTTCTACAATATTTTCACACACACACACACACACACACACACACACACACACACACACACACACACACATATATATATATATATATATATATATATATATATATATATATTGGCGCATTTACATATTATACATGTGCTAAAGTTTTTTTGATTTTAAAACTTATATTTGTCATTTAAAATAAACGGGATTTGAGTATATATGTGACACAAAATTAAATTTAAATTTTAGTGTTGTGTATATTAGGATTTAAATTTAAGAGAGATTACTTGTTCCTTTTATATATATATATATAAATCGAAATTTGTATTAAAAATAAATCGTAATCTATATTAAAAATTAATTATTAATCTAGATCAATGTATTTAAATAGATATTTATTTTTATGTCTACATGTAATCATCCATTTATTTCTCTTTTTTAATTAGCTAAGGTTATTTAAATGTTTTAAGATAATCGTTTTTTCTTTAAAAAAAACAAGCTAGATTTATTTTCTTTCCGTTATAAGATTTGACTCTTGCTATAATATCCCACGTAATAATAGGTGAATTACCACTATTCTTTAATTACCAGAAATGTTTAGAGAGAGCAGTGCTGTTCATGTATTTTATATTGCCTAAAGATATTCGATTATGGTAAAAATGAAATTTCCAAGGATTTTCAGTGGAACAAAAATAAAATTTGACATCGCCACTGGAATGTATACTGGCTCAGTAAACAATATTATCAGTCACACATTGACCGTTTAAGGGACAGATCATACTTTTCGGCAGTTGCATTTTATTTTTTAGAAAAGTTAACGTTGTCTTTGTTAGAAATATATTTGTTTAATATAATGTTGTTATGTTTGGAAATAGATTTATCGATGTTATTAACGCACCTAAAGCTAATCTTCACATTATTTGTGTTAAAAAGCTCGGAGAACCCACAGTAAACTTGGCCTTGTGCTACATAGATCCCACGTGGGGGGAGGGCAGTTAAATATTAATAGTCGAATAGATTGAACACTGGGCAATTTGCATTATAGTTTACATTATATCATAGTTTACATTAAAAATTTACATTATAGTTTACATTATATTATATAGTATATTATAATTTGCATTATAGTTTACATTACATTATAGCAAGCATTAAAAATTTACATTATAGTTTACATTATATTATATATTATAATTTGCATTAAGGTTTACATTATAGTTTACATTATATTATATACTATATTATAATTTGCATTAGAGTTTGCATTATATTATAGTTTACATTAAAAATTTACATTATAGTTTACATTATATTATATTATAATTTGCATTATAGTTTACATTATATTATAGCAAGCATTAAAAATTTACATTATAGTTTACATTATATTATACATTATGTAATAATTTACATTATAGTTTACAGCATATTAGAGTTTACATTAAAATTTACATTATAGTTTGCATTACATTATAGTTCAAATTAAAAATTTGCATTATAGTTTATATTATATTATGTATTATATTATAATTTAAATAATAGTTTACATTATATTATAGTTTATATGAAAAATTTACACTATAGTTTACATTATTTTATATATTAAATTATAATTTACATTATACATTACGTTATATTATATATTATATTATAATTTGCAATATAGTTTACATTATATTATAGTTTACATTAAAATTTTACATTATAGTTTACATTATATTATATTATAATTGACATTATTGTTTACATTATATTATATTATAGTTTACATTGAAATTTACATTATAGTTTACATTATATTATGTATTATATTATAAGTTATAGTTTACATTATATTATAGATTACATTAGAATTTAGATTATAGTTTTAAATTTTATTGTAAACTATAATATATAATGTAAACTATAATCTAAATTATAATATAATATAAAATACAATTTAAACTACAATGTAAATTTATAATATAATATATAGTATATATATATAATATAAAATTTACATTATAATTTACATTATCTTATATTTTATTATAGTTTACATTAAAATTTACATTATAGTTTACATTATGTTATACATATTATATTCATGTTTCATAAAGTAGCCTTTCTTAAGGGGAATACGGCGGGGAATGCATATGATTCTTTTCCTTGTCCATGGCATAACGAGTTTTATTTATAAAGTTCTGAAGTGATGAAAACAAAAATGTAAATTCGTTGGGACATTTTTCATGGAAATAGTGACAGAGTAGAAAGGACCTTGCAACATTTTGTCTCTATGACTGGGATTGTAAGGTGGAAAATAATTCATCACCAACAAGGCTGCGAAGGCATTTCTGGCCTCTATCAAACCTGGAAAAGTGAAGATTGTTTAGCTCTAGTCCGGATATTGCAGAAATGCTCCAATTTTGGTCTGATTATGCTCTTGGAAAAAACAGAGCCTTTTTTTAAAAGTCAATTCACCCCAAACAAGGTGATAATGCCAATATGAGGCAAGGGGCTACTTGGAGTAAAAGAGAATGTGGAGGAAAAAAAGGGCAAACATCTCCTCCAGTTCAAAGATCTGGGACCTGGTAAGCGCACCTATCTACTCTCATTGTACCGGAGGAATCAAGTGCCAAAAACAAACTGACTATTTTCGCAGCATTATTAGCGATGTATTGTATATACGAGTTTCACTTGAGTTCTGGAGTAAACTTTATTCCCAATAGGTGCTCAAGGCAAGGAACCTCTTAGAGAGAACAACTATTAAGCAACTTCAAGCCTGGTCAGTACCTAGATGAGTGACTGTTTTGGAATACCAGGTGCTTGGGTATGCCGATGGTGTAATGGATAACGTCTCGAAATTGGAAATCGAAAAACAGAGTTCCAATTTCAGTTGGGTTAATTATATTCCTTTACGTGCAAATGCCATTGGAAAAGGTATCTCTTCTCTCCTCACCTATGGGTTAATTAGTAAGATTTTTTTTCAATAAATCATTAATCTCAAAAAAATCTTTTAAAAAATCTTTCAATCTAAAAATATTTTCTGGATTTAAATAACCTGAAAAAAGGTTGATAAGATGTAAATAACAAATTAATCAAATCAATGAAGAAAATTCAGGAACATTATTCGTTATGGTTTGATAGGACTTCACAAGCCAATTTTTTCTCCTGATGAGCTGTCAGTACTCTCGATTATTTATTTATATATAAACCAGTTTATACTTTTATATATTTCATTTATTTGTTTTGCGTATTTAACAATCGCCTGTTTTTCTTTGGTTTTAAATTTTGTTAGTTTATATAAATTTTGTTAGGTTTAATTTATTATATGGCAATTATTCGAATGTTTCCGGACTATTTGTGATTATACCCTTGTTCGTGGCTGCGATTCTACTGTTCAATGGAAATGTGCCAAACATACTGAGTCAGTCTACCAGAGTCTCCGTATTCAGTTATTACATATGGTTTTATAATGTTATATTGAAACGGCTCTGCAATCTTTACGATTGCTGGCAGAACGTACTTATATTAACATCTAGCACTCTGCATTATTTATAAATATTACTTCTCCTTTTACTGTATATAGAATCCCCTCAAAATATAGTGGTTTATATATTAGTTCTATATAATTGAAATATAGGAGGAGTAATGGATAGCGGCTCGGATTGAGGAATCGGATAGCCGAGTATTCGAACTTGGCTATCCGATTCCTCAATCAAATCCAGTCGAATTCATTACAATCACTTACGTCACAACATCTTACGTGTTAATACCCTTGGGAAATGTATGAATCCTCTTCTTCTCTTCTCCCCCAGCTATGGGTAAATAGTAGGACAAATCTGGTTCTATAGCCTTGGATGGCAACTGGTCTACTGCAGAAAAAAATGGCAACCTACTGCGGGAAAAATCTGCCTCGCCATGTATCGAAAAGAGAGATGATCTTCTAAGCGTATATCACGCATGGCACATAACTAATTGTAGTAGCCTGGCTCTCCATTTCAGTCAAGATTGTTTTAGATGTCGCCATAGAAGGTTATGACAACCAGGAAATTCGCATTAAACTTGCATAGGCAGGACTAACATTTACCCTCGCAAAAATAGTCACCTACAGAGTGCTATTAAATTATGCACGAGGCTCGGCAAATCTGTGTTATCGTGCTTTGGCATAATATTTGTTCGAGCGACGGTACATAATCTTTCTGTGGAAATAACTCGGCTAACGTCACAGTTTTGGCACTGAAGTAATCGTCTTGAAAATCAGTTTCAAGCTAAACGCAGTCGTCAAGCCAATCGTCGGTGGCCTCATGATTGAGTTTGACATGAAGTGTTGACTTCGATGTCCAATTTCATATTTTATATTTACATACACTCTATCTCGGATATTGAGCACTTTATTCCATAAACATAGCGTACCTTACAACTATATATATATATATATATATATATATATATATATATATATATATATATATACATACCTGTCCCTCGCAGAGAAAATATAACGCATTTCTGCACAACAGAGTGAAAAGGGAACGAAAAGAAAATAATCTTACGTGTAAGAATTTGAACTGCTGGAGATTATTCTGTGCTTCTGGAGAAGCCATATTTAGGATTCTCGATTCGAGCGGGACAAATTTATCTGCTATGTTGCTAGCAAGGCCATGATCCAACAACGGGAAACCGAGTACTGCGAGCCGTAGATAGTTTCTGGTGAGGATATATTCCCAAAAGGAAACGGAGCCATAATCTACGGGAAGAAGATTTATCTAAGGATTTTTTTTTTTTTTTTTTAGGTAAAATGCGAAACACGCTGATTTTCAATTCCAGATGGAATATTGATATCAACCTGTTCAGCGACAAAAGACGTTACGTAACGTCCCCTTTTTTTTGGAAATTTGCATTTTGTTTTCATTTATGTTCCCCTGTAACGAATACCTGTTTTCTATCAATATCAGTTATGGTCTTGGTGTACCCACATCAGAAGAGAAAATAAATCCTTGGCGCAGAAGGTTTTTTTTTTTTGGTTTTTTTTTTTTGGTTACAGTGATATTTATCTGGTATAAGTCCCAAGAAACACTCGAGTTAAAGAGTTATAGAATAAGTGGTACCACCCCAAGCAAAGAGATAATGCCACCAAGACACAAGGGGGCACCGAAAGTCAAAGAGAAAGAAAAAGCTTTAGAAGGAACCAGAAGAACAAACCGAAACAGGAAACAAGGGATAAACCTTTACTCTTGTTTAAAAGACCCGGGCGGCGTAGACTGAACCGGAGAATAGGCAAACCTATCTACTCCTACTGAGAAAAGAAAAAAGTACAGGAAAACCTCAATTAATGCACATTCGATTATTAGTGTGCTAAAATTTTTATATACCAAAATTCAATCAGTGCATACATAAAACTCAATTAGTGCGGTAAACATTTTTAGGTTTAACCATAGTAATTGAACACTGATTTTTTTTTATAATTACCGATTAATTAAGAAATTTCTAAAATTTAAAAATTGGAAATGGGTAATTATTTGGTTTGTCAATTTTGTTTATATTCGATTATTGTGTTTTCGATGAGTGCTTATTTTAATGTAGATATTAGCCGCAGTAATCGAGGGATTCCTGTAATTCCATAATAAATAAAAGTTCCGAGTTTAAGGCCGAGACTTTAGAAGTAGATATTTGAAGAAGACATTAGAAGAAACCGGAAGTCTAATCCTAAGCAGAAAACAATGGATAAACTTCTACTCCTGTTCAAAAAAAAAAAAAAAAAATAGATAAACGGGGAGAAGTGTAAACTGGGCGATAGGCAAACCTATCACTCCTATTTATGAAAAAAGTTAAATCAATAGTAATTTACTGAAAATAAAATATTAATATGAATTTGGGGAATGAGGAGTTATCACTACCATTACAATATGAATTACTCGCCCTTGTTTAATATTCCTTATGACTATTTTTCGTTTGGTACAAAAAAGTAAAAAAAGACTGAACTTGACATTAAGTCACTGAAAATGTTTTACGTAAAGGATATTTTTCAAATTTTCTAAGTTTGCATATACATTTTATTTTTGGCAATCGTACACACAAGGGAAATTGAAAGTGTGGCACTATTTTCAATCGGCTCATACTCCAGCCTTTCTAAGTATTGTCTGTAGATCTGAAACGAAGTATTTAGCTTTATATATTACGGTTTGGAGGAAGTGATCCCAGCTTGCGGCATCTTTTGAAAGTGCCTGAAAAGCCATACCACAAGTTGACCCAAGCCTTGTAAGTGAAATTAGGTAGATGCAACTTTTGAGAGCCGCCGGTGACTGTACTACCATGAAGCCACACGTCATCGCGACCGAGAGTCTGAGAGTGCTGCGCTTGTTCAGGCTGTTGATCACGCTAGACAACGCGCTCTGTAGATCTGAAGCGAAGTATTTATCATTACTTATCATCGGTCTGGCGGAAGCGATCCCAGAAGTGTGGATATTTCCATGAATTAAATAAAGGGAACACTTAATCATTACTAAAGAAAGGCACGGAACCTCACAAGTGGTGGGAAGTGTGAATATCCTCAGGGATTATATATAAGGATTTCATTCAACACAACAAAGGATAGGCACATAATGTGTAAAGTCAAGGAGGAAAGATATTCCCATGGATCAAATGAATGTTTCAGCTCAACATTTCCAATGAATGAGAGGAACGTGACAAATGGAGAAAAGTGAATATATCTCTATGGAATTAATGCTTGTATCAGTTCATTTCCAAGAAAGGACGCTGGATATATATAATTCTAATTGACGTGACAGTTACATTTCTAGAAAAATATATATACCTGTAGATCCAATAATGAGATCTCTTTTTTGAGATTCCCTAAACAGTTCTAAATGATAATGTCACCTGCAAAAAGACCACATGTATAGTGCCAGAAACCTCTTGAAAATATCGATTTAGACACATTCATACTTGCTGAAGAATGTACAACTTGCCAAGACGCACTTGCAGTGAAACACATTTTAAGTGAATGTACTCACTTAGGCACTGTAAGACATAAATACTATAAGGTAAGCAACATGAGAAATCTATTTGAAAATACTGAAATAGTCAACATGATGTCCTTAAAGAAATAGGTTTATATCAAAACATAGTAAGTACAATCGACAATTTAAAAACTATAAAATATTCTTTTACTTTAAAAGTATCGAATTGCATACAAAATGTATCCCTATTGATCAAAAAAGAGAGCACTTTAACATTACAAAGGAAAGGCTCGGAAACTAACAAGTGGAGGGAAGTGTAGATATCCGTATTGATCAAAAAAAAGGCAGCACTTTAAAGTTACAAAGGAAAAGTATGGAACCTGGCAAGTTAAGGGAAGTGTGGATACCCCCATTGATAAAAAAAGGGAGCACTTTAACATTACAAAGTAAAGGCTCGGAAGCTGACAAGTTAAGGGAAGTGTGGATACCCCCATTGATAAAAAAATGGAGCACTTTAACATTACAAAGTAAAGGCTCGGAAGCTGACAAGTTAAGGGAAGTGTGGATATCCCCAATGATCAAAAAAAAAGGCAGCACTTTAACATTACAAAGGAAATGCACGGAACCTGATAAGTAGAGGTTATTGTAGATATCCACATTGTTCCAATAAATGGATAGTAATTGATCGGAGGTACAAAGGAAGACCGAGATCACAGTTATTCTGTGGCCTCTGAGGTATCTTTCCTTGAATTGCTGGGCGGAAGTATGTGTTTCCCACATCTACCCGATTCTCCTTTACCGACTCTCTGTACTTTCATTTCCATATGCCACTTTAATGTCATTAATAAGGCTTTTCTTCTTTTTCTTGTGTAGAGACAAGGCCACTATGGCATCCCGGGAGATCTCTTGCCTCCATCCATCTGAAGACGGTCTGGGTATGCCTAGATTTAACTTTTATATTAGCAAACCATTGTATGGCTTCTGCTACTTTACGCCACTGGTTAATTCCTAGAGAAACCTTTCGTGAACTAGCATACTCTTTCAAGGATATTTTGTTGACTTTACCGATATTGTTTTAGTTGGAATGAGTAACCAGTATTGTGGGTTGCTTAAGAAATTTGATTTGTGCTTTTAAACTGTGATGAACGCTTAGTGATAGTGGAATTTGTAAATCATATAATCAACTTTTAATACAGTGGCTATAAATACTTTCATGAAAGTTGCCTGATGAACATTTCTCTAAGTGCAACCGTTATTTGATTCCCTCTACATATCAGGTAGCATACCTTTCCTTTGCAATGTTAAAGTGCAAATTTTATTTGACAATGGGGATATCCACACTTTCCACATCGAGTCATGATGCGTGCCATTAACTTGCAATGGTAAAGTGCACCACTTATTTGATCAGTGGAGATATCCACACTTCCCTCCACTTGTCAGGTTCCGTGCCGTTCCTTTGTAATGTCAAAGTGCACCCTTTATTTGAATAATAGGGATATCCACACTTCCCTCCACTTGTCAGGTTCCGTGCCTTCCCTTTGTAATGTTAAATTGCTCCCTTTGTCTGATCAATTGGAATATCCGCACTTCTCTCCATTTGTCAGGTACCATACCTTTCCTTTGTAACGTTAAATTTCCCACTTCTCTTGAACAATGGGCATATCCACTCTTCCCTCCACTTGTCAGGTTCCCTGCTTTTCCTTTGTAATTTTAAAGCCTTCCATTTTTGATCAGTTAGGATATCCACACTTCCCTACACTTTTCAGTTTCCGTGCCTTTCCTTTTTAATGCTCAATTGCTATCTTTTTTTGATCAGTGGGGATATCTACACTTCCCTCCATTTGTCAGGTTCCATGCCTTTCTCTAACCGATTCTCCTCTACCGACTCTCTGTACTTGCACTTCCGTATGCTACACTAATGTCATTAGTAAGGCTCTTGGTCTCTTTCTTGTGGGGAGTCAAGGTTGCTATGGTATCCCGAGAGATCTGTTGCCTCCATCCATCTGAAGGCGGTCTGGGTATACCTAGATGGACATTCATCAATATATGCTTCGCATTGCGTTCCTACACTGAATGTGTCGGAAATCAGGCGCTTTCTGGAAGAAAGACATCCGTATAAACTTCCTATTCTTGAGAAGTGTGCACTCGAACGAGGAGGAGGCCCACTGTTTAAGCCGAGCCGAATGCTTCTTCTAACGTGAATGACGTCGTGCTCTGAAGCGTCTTTTATGTACGTCGGATGGCCTCTCCAAAGGTCCAGGCGTTGTCTCGTAGGGCATTATGTCAAGTATTATTCAGGGAGTCCGTTCGTGAAGAGCTGATTGACAAGCTCGGTCTTACGAAGCAGGATGCTCGCTCAATATGGCCTTGGGCGCCTGGGTTGAAACGCCTCAATAACGGTGAGGTATTACTCACATGGCTGGTGATTCGTGGGGCCCTCTGCGTCGCCGAAAGATTTTATTCAGCGGACTTGGAGACGGCCCGTGAGAGGGAATCGAGAACATTGGTCACGCCTTCATTCATTGCAAGGCGGTAGAGTGGGTGTGCAAGTTTGTTGAAAGTCTCATGGCCCGCATGCTTCAAGGAATGTTTTTTGTCCTTGAGACCAGATGTAATGAGAGTCGTGATTTGGATGACGCGTAAGAATAAATTGTATGACGGCGAGAAGTTCACTTCTTCCCAACGGAAGGACGGAAAATCGGCGGCTCACCTCATCAAATTTGGCAAAAGGTAGATGAATCTTAAACATGGGTATCGGAGACACAGTGTAACCTGACCGTTCTGACGGAGATTTCTACCTGCTGACTAACAACATTCTTAATTTGTATATGTATAATGGGAGTTCTATGAACATTCTCACTTTGTATATATCTGCTACTTAGTGGGTGAATCGGTAGCCGAGACGCAGTATAACATGACCGTTCTGACGGAGAAGTCTATCTGCTAAGAATATTCTTACTTTATATGTATCTGCTATTTCGTGGGTGAATCTTAAACATCGGTAGCCGAGACACAGTATAACATGACCGTTCTGACGGACATTTCTATCTGCTAAGAAAAATCTTATTTTGTATATATCTGCTATTTTGTTGGTGAATCTTAAACTTCTTTAGGCGAGAGGCAGTGTAACAGGACAATTTTGGCGGACATTTCTATCTGCTGACTAATAAAACTCTTAAACATCGGTAGACGAAACGCAGTATAGCATGACCGTTCTGACGGATATTTCTATCTGCTGACTACTAACACTCTTAATTTGTATATATCAGCTATTTGGTGGGTGAATCTTAAACATCGGTAGCCAAGACGCAGTCTACCATGACCGTTTGGACGGAAATTTCTATCTGCTGACTACTACCACTCTTAATTTTGCATACATCTGCTATTTGATGGGTGAAACTTAAACATCGCTGGCCGAAACGCAGTGTAATACGAACGTTCTGCCGGACACTACATGTTGGAAAATAAGACGCTTACTTTGTTTATGTCTGCTGTTTGGTGGGTGAATCTTAAACATGGCTAGACGAAACGCAGTGTAATACGAACGTTCTGACGGACACTACCTGCTGGATAATAAGACTCTTATTTTGTTTATATCTGCTGTTTGGTGGGTGAATCTTAAACATCGGTAGCCGAAACGCAGTGTAATACGAACGTTCTGACGGACACTACCTGCTGGATAATAAGACTCTTATTTTCTTTATATCTGCTGTTTGGTGGGTGAATCTTAAACATCGGTAGCCGAGACGAAGTGTAAACTGACCTTTCTGACGGATATTTCTATGTGCTGACTAATAACACTCTTATTTTTTATATATTTGCAATTTGGTGGGTGAATCTTAAACTTCGGTAGCCGAAATGCAGTGTAAGCTGACATTTCTGATGGACATTTCTATGTGCTGACTAATAACACACTTACTTTGTATATATATGATATTTGTTGGGTCAATCTTAAACATCGGCAGCCGAAACGCAGTGTAACCTGTCTTATATGACGGACATTTCTATATGCTGACTAATAACCCTCTTATTTTGTATATATCTGCCATTTGGTGGGTGAATCTTATACATCGGTAGCCGAAACACAGTGTAACCTGACTTTTCTTACGGAAATTTCTATGTGCTGACTAATAACCCTCTTACTTTTTATATACCCGCTATTTGGTGGGTGAATCTTAAACATCGGTAGCCGAGACAGAGTGTAACCTGACCTTTCTTACGGAGATTTCTATGCGCTGACTAATAACACTCTTATTTTGTATATATCTGCTATTTGGTGGGTGAATTTGAAACATCGCTAGCCGGAACGGAGTGTAACCTGACCTTTCTTACGGACATTTCTATGTGCTGACTAACAACACTCTTACTTTGTATATATCTGCTGTTTGATGGGTGAATCTTAAACATCACTAGCCGACACGCATTCTAGCATGACCGTTTGGACGGAAATTTCTATCTGCTGACTACTACCACTCTTACTTTGCATACATCTGCATTTTGATTGGTGAAACTTAAACATCTCTAGCCGAGAGGCAGTGTAATACGAACGTTCTGAGGACACTACCTGCTGGATAATAAGACACTTACTTTGTTTATATCTGCTGTTTGGTGGGTGAATCTTAAACATCGGTAGACGAAACGCAGTGTAATACGAACCTTCTGACGGACACTACCTGTTGGATAATAAGACTCTTACTTTGTTTACATCTGCTGGTTCGTGGATGAATCTTAAACATCGCTAGCCGAAACGCAGTGTAATACAAACGTTCTGCCGGACACTACCTGTTGGATAATAAGACTCTTACTTTGTTTATATCTGCTCTTTGGTGGGTGAATCTTAAACATCGGTAGCCGAAACGCAGTGTAATACGAACGTTCTGACGGACATTACCTGCTGGATAATAAGACACTTACTTTGTTTACATCTGCTGTTTTGTGGGTGAATCTTAAACATCGGTAGCCGAAACGCAGTGTAATACGAACGTTCTGACGGACACTACCTGCTGGATAATAAGACTCTTACTTTGTTTATATCTGCTGTGTGGTGGGTGAATCTTAAACATCGGTAGCCGAAACACAGTGTAATACGAACGTTCTGACGGACACTACCTGTTAGATAATAAGACTCTTACTTTGTTTATATCTGCTGTTTGGTGGGTGAATCTTAAACATCGCTAGCCGAAACGCAGTGTAATACGAACGTTCTGACGGACACTACCTGCTGGATAATAAGACTCTTACTTTGTTTATATCTGCTGTTTGGTGGGTGAATCTTAAACATCGCTAGCCGAAACGCAGTGTAATACGAACGTTCTGCCGGACACTACCTGTTGGATAATAAGACTCTTACTTTGTTTATATCTGCTCTTCGGTGGGTGAATCTTAAACATCGGTAGCCGAAACGCAGTGTAATGCGAACGTTCTGACGGACACTACCTGCTGGATAATAAGTCTCTTACTTTGTTTATATCTGCTGTTTGGTGGGTGAATCTTAAACATCGGTAGCCGAAACGCAGTGTAATACGAACGTTCTGACGGACACTACCTGCTGGATAATAAGACTCTTACTTTGTTTATATCTGCTGTTTGGTGGGTGAATCTTAAACATCGCTAACCGAAACGCAGTGTAATGCGAACGTTCTGACGGACACTACCTGCTGGATAATAAGTCTCTTACATTGTTTATATCTGCTGTTTGGTGGGTGAATCTTAAACATCGGTAGCCAAAACGCAGTGTAATACGAACGTTCTGAGGGACACTACATGTTGGATAATAAGACTCTTACTTTGTTTATATCTGCTGTTTGGTGGGTGAATCTTAAACATCGCTAGCCGAAACGCAGTGTAATACGAACGTTCTGCCGGACACTACCAGTTGGATAATAAGACTCTTACTTTGTTTATACCTGCTGTTTGGTGGGTGAATCTTAAACATCGCTAGCCGAAACGCAGTGGAATACGAACCTTCTGACGGACACTACCTGTTGGATAATAAGACTCTTACTTTGTTTATATCTGCTGTTTGGTGGGTGAATCTTAAACATCGGTAGACGAAACGCAGTGTAATACGAACGTTCTGACGGAGACTACCTGTTGGATAATAAGACTCTTACTTTGTTTACATCTGCTGGTTCGTGGATGAATCTTAAACATCGCTAGCCGAAACGCAGTGTAATACAAACTTTCTGCCGGACACTACCTGTTGGATAATAAGACTCTTACTTTGTTTATTTCTGCTCTTCGGTGGGTGAATCTTAAACATCGGTAGCCGAAACGCAGTGTAATACGAACGTTCTGACGGACATTACCTGCTGGATAATAAGACACTTACTTTGTTTACATCTGCTGTTTTGTGGGTGAATCTTAAACATCGGTAGCCGAAACGCAGTGTAATACGAACGTTCTGACGTACACTACCTGCTGGATAATAAGACTCTTACTTTGTTTACATCTGCTGTGTGGTGGGTAAATCTTAAACATCGGTAGCCGAAACGCAGTGTAATACGAACGTTCTGACGGACACTACCTGTTAGATAATAAGACTCTTACTTTGTTTATATCTGCTGTTTGGTGGGTGAATCTTAAACATCGCTAGCCGAAACGCAGTGTAATACGAACGTTCTGACGGACACTACCTGTTGGATAATAAGACTCTTACTTTGTTTATATCTGCTGTTTGGTGGGTGAATCTTAAACATCGCTAGCCGAAACGCAGTGTAATACGAACGTTCTGACGGACACTACCTGTTGGATAATAAGACTCTTACTTTGTTTATAACTGCTGTTTGGTGGGTGAATCTTAAACATCGGTAGCCGAAACGCAGTGTAATACGAACTTTCTGCCGGAAACTACCTGTTGGATAATAAGGCTCATCCTTTGTTTTATATCCGCTGTTTGGTGGGTGAATCTTAAACATCGGTAGACGAAACGCAGTGTAATACGAACGTTCTGCTGGACACTACCTGTTGGATAATAAAACTCTTACTTTGTTTATATCTGCTGTTTGGTGGGTGAAACTTAAACATCGCTAGCCGGAACGCAGTGTAATACGAACGTTCTGACGGACACTACCTGCTAGATAATAAGACTCTTACTTTGTTTTATATCTGCTGTTTGGTGGGTGAATCATAAACATCGGTAGCCGAAACACAGTGTAATACGAGCGTTCTGCCGGACACTACCTGTTGGATAAGACTCTGACTTTGTTTATGTCTGCTGTTTGGTGGGTGAATCTTAAACATTGCTAGCCGAAACGCAGTGTAATAAGAACGTTCTGCCGGACACTACATGTTGGATAATAAGACGCTTACTTTGTTTATATCTGCTGTTTGGTGGGTGAATCTTAAACATCGCTAGCCGAAACGCAGTGTAATACGAACGTTCTGACGGACACTACCTGTTGGATAATAAAACTCTTACTTTGTTTACATCTGCTGGTTCGTGGATGAATCTTAAACATCGGTAGCCGAAACGCAGTGTAATACGAACTTTCTGCCGGAAACTACCTGTTGGATAATAAGACTCATCCTTTGTTTTATATCTGCTGTTTGGTGGGTGAATCTTAAACATCAGTAGACGAAACGCAGTGTAATACGAACGTTCTGCTGGACACTACATGTTGGATAATAAGACTCTTACTTTGTTGATATCTGCTGTTTGGTGGGTGAAACTTAAACATCGCAAGCCGGAACGCAGTGTAATACGAACGTTCTGACGGACACTACCTGCTAGATAATAAGACTCTTACTTTGTTTTATATCTGCTGTTTGGTGGGTGAATCATAAACATCGGTAGCCGAAACGCAGTGTAATACGAGCGTTCTGCCGGACACTACCTGTTGGATAAGACTCTGACTTTGTTTATGTCTGCTGTTTGGTCGGTGAATCTTAAACATCGGTAGCCGAAACGCAGTGTAATACGAACGATCTGACGGTCACTACCTGCTGGATAATAAGACTCTTACTTTGTTTATATCTGCTGTTTGGTGGGTGAATCTTAAACATCGGTAGCCGAAACGCAGTGTAATGCGAACGTTCTGACGGACACTACCTGCTGGATAATAAGTCTCTTACTTTGTTTATATCTGCTGTTTGGTGGGTGAATCTTAAACATCGCTAAACGAAACGCAGTGTAATGCGAACGTTCTGACGGACACTACCTGCTGGATAATAAGTCTCTTACTTTGTTTATATCTGCTGTTTGGTGGGTGAATCTTAAACATCGCTAGCCGAAACGCAGTGTAATACGAACGTTCTGACGGACACTACCTGCTGGATAATAAGTCTCTTACTTTGTTTATATCTGCTGTTTGGTGGGTGAATCTTAAACATCGGTAGCCGAAACGCAGTGTAATACGAACGTTCTGACGGACACTACCTGCTGGATAATAAGTCTCTTACTTTGTTTATATCTGCTGTTTGGTGGGTGAATCTTAAACATCGGTAGCCGAAACGCAGTGTAATACGAACGTTCTGCGGGACACTACCTGTTGGATAATAAGACTCTTACTTTGTTTATATCTGCTGTTTGGTGGGTGAATCTTAAACATCGCTAGCCGAAACGCAGTGTAATACGAACGTTCTGACGGACACTACCTGCTGGATAATAAGTCTCTTACATTGTTTATATCTGCTGTTTGGTGGGTGAATCTTAAACATCGGTAGCCGAAACGCAGTGTAATACGAACGTTCTGACGGACACTACCTGCTGGATAATAAGACTCTTACTTTGTTTATATCTGCTGTTTGGTGGGTGAATCTTAAACATCGCTAACCGAAACGCAGTGTAATGCGAACGTTCTGACGGACACTACCTGCTGGATAATAAGTCTCTTACTTTGTTTATATCTGCTGTTTGGTGGGTGAATCTTAAACATCGGTAGCCGAAACGCAGTGTAATACGAACTTTCTACCGGAAACTACCTGCTGGATAATAAGTCTCTTACTTTGTTTATATCTGCAGTTTGGTGGGTGAATCTTAAACATCGGTAGCCGAAACGCAGTGTAATACGAACGTTCTGACGGACCCTACCTGTTGGATAATATGACTCTTACTTTGTTTATATCTGCTGTTTGGTGGGTGAAACTTAAACATCGCTAGCCGGAACGCAGTGTAATACGAACGTTCTGACGGACACTACCTGCTAGATAATAAGACTCTTACTTTGTTTTATATCTGCTGTTTGGTGGGTGAATCATAAACATCGGTAGCCGAAACGCAGTGTAATACGAGCGTTCTGCCGGACACTACCTGTTGGATAAGACTCTGACTTTGTTTATGTCTGCTGTTTGGTCGGTGATTCTTAAACATCGGTAGCCGAAACGCAGTGTAATACGAACGATCTGACGGACACTACCTGCTGGATAATAAGTCTCTTACTTTGTTTATATCTGCTGTTTGGTGGGTGAATCTTAAACATCGGTAGCCGAAACGCAGTGTAATACGAACGTTCTGCCGAACACTACATGTTGGAAAATAAGACGCTTACTTTGTTTATGTTTGCTGTTTGGTGGGTGAATCTTAAACATGGCTAGACGAAACGCAGTGTAATACGAACGTTGTGACGGACACTACCTGCTGGATAATAAGACTCTTACTTTGTTTATATCTGCTGTTTGGTGGGTGAATCTTAAACATCGGTAGCCGAAACGCAGTGCAATGCGAACGTTCTGACGGACACTACCTGCTGGATAATAAGTCTCTTACTTTGTTTATATCTGCTGTTTGGTGGGTGAATCTTAAACATCGGTAGCCGAAACGCAGTGTAATACGAACGTTCTGCGGGACACTACCTGTTGGATAATAAGACTCTTACTTTGTTTATATCTGCTGTTTGGTGGGTGAATCTTAAACATCGCTAACCGAAACGCAGTGTAATGCGAACGTTCTGACGGACACTACCTGCTGGATAATAAGTCTCTTACTTTGTTTATATCTGCTGTTTGGTGGGTGAATCTTAAACATCGGTAGCCGAAACGCAGTGTAATACGAACGTTCTGACGGACACTACCTGCTAGATAATAAGTCTCTTACTTTGTTTCTATCTGCTGTTTGGTGGGTGAATCTTAAACATCGGTAGCCGAAACGCAGTGTAATACGAACGTTCTGACGGACACTACCTGCTGGATAATAAGACTCTTACTTTGTTTATATCTGCTGTTTGGTGGGTGAAACTTAAACATCGCTAGCCGGAACGCAGTGTAATACGAACGTTCTGACGGACACTACCTGCTAGATAATAAGACTCTTACTTTGTTTTATATCTGCTGTTTGCTGGGTGAATCATAAACATCGGTAGCCGAAACGCAGTGTAATAAGAGCGTTCTGCCGGACACTACCTGTTGGATAAGACTCTGACTTTGTTTATGTCTGCTGTTTGGTGGGTGAATCTTAAACATGGCTAGCCGAAACGCAGTGTAATACGAACGTTCTGACGGACACTACCTGCTGGATAATAAGACTCTTACTTTGTTTATATCTGCTGTTTGGTGGGTGAATCTTAAACATCGCTAACCAAAACGAAGTGTAATGCGAACGTTCTGCTGGACACTACCTGCTGGATAATAAGTCTCTTACTTTGTTTATATCTGCTGTTTGGTGGGTGAATCTTAAACATCGGTAGCCGAAACGCAGTGTAATGCGAACGTTCTGACGGACACTACCTGCTGGATAATAAGTCTCTTACTTTGTTTATATCTGCTGTTTGGTGGGTGAATCTTAAACATCGCTAACCGAAACGCAGTGTAATGCGAACGTTCTGACGGACACTACCTGTTAGATAATAAGACTCTTACTTTGTTTATATCTGCTGTTTGGTGGGTGAATCTTAAACATCGCTAACCGAAACGCAGTGTAATGCGAACGTTCTGACGGACACTACCTGCTGGATAATAAGACTCTTACTTTGTTTATATCTGCTGTTTGGTGGGTGAATCTTAAACATCGGTAGCCGAAACGCAGTGTAATACGAACGTTCTGACGTACAGTACCTGCTGGATAATAAGACTCTTACTTTGTTTATATCTGCTGTGTGGTGGGTGAATCTTAAACATCGGTAGCCGAAACGCAGTGTAATACGAACTTTCTGACGGACACTACCTGTTAGATAATAAGACTCTTACTTTGTTTATATCTGCTGTTTGGTGGGTGAATCTTAAACATCGCTAGCCGAAACGCAGTGTAATACGAACGTTCTGACGGACACTACCTGCTGGATAATAAGACTCTTACTTTGTTTATATCTGCTGTTTGGTGGGTGAATCTTAAAAATCGCTAGCCGAAAGGCAGTGTAATACGAACGTTCTGCCGGACACTACCAGTTGGATAATAAGACTCTTACTTTGTTTATACCTGCTGTTTGGTGGGTGAATCTTAAACATCGCTAGCCGAAACGCAGTGTAATACGAACGTTCTGACGGACACTACCTGTTGGATAATAAGACTCTTACTTTGTTTATAACTGCTGTTTGGTGGGTGAATCTTAAACATCGGTAGCCGAAACGCAGTGTAATACGAACTTTCTGCCGGAAACTACCTGTTGGATAATAAGACTCATCCTTTGTTTTATATCTGCTGTTTGGTGGGTGAATCTTAAACATCGGTAGACGAAACGGAGTGTAATACGAACGTTCTGCTGGACACTACCTGTTGGATAATAAGACTCTTACTTTGTTGATATCTGCTGTTTGGTGGGTGAAACTTAAACATCGGTAGCCGGAACGCAGTGTAATACGAACGTTCTGACGGACACTACCTGCTAGATAATAAGACTCTTACTTTGTTTATATCTGCTGTTTGGTGGGTGAATCTTAAACATCGGTAGCCGAAACGCAGTGTAATACGAACGTTCTGCCGAACACTACATGTTGGAAAATAAGACGCTTACTTTGTTTATGTTTGCTGTTTGGTGGGTGAATCTTAAACATGGCTAGACGAAACGCAGTGTAATACGAACGTTGTGACGGACACTACCTGCTGGATAATAAGACTCTTACTTTGTTTATATCTGCTGTTTGGTGGGTGAATCTTAAACATCGGTAGCCGAAACGCAGTGCAATGCGAACGTTCTGACGGACACTACCTGCTGGATAATAAGTCTCTTACTTTGTTTATATCTGCTGTTTGGTGGGTGAATCTTAAACATCGGTAGCCGAAACGCAGTGTAATACGAACGTTCTGCGGGACACTACCTGTTGGATAATAAGACTCTTACTTTGTTTATATCTGCTGTTTGGTGGGTGAATCTTAAACATCGCTAACCGAAACGCAGTGTAATGCGAACGTTCTGACGGACACTACCTGCTGGATAATAAGTCTCTTACTTTGTTTATATCTGCTGTTTGGTGGGTGAGTCTTAAACATCGGTAGCCGAAACGCAGTGTAATACGAACGTTCTGACGGACACTACCTGCTAGATAATAAGTCTCTTACTTTGTTTCTATCTGCTGTTTGGTGGGTGAATCTTAAACATCGGTAGCCGAAACGCAGTGTAATACGAACGTTCTGACGGACACTACCTGCTGGATAATAAGACTCTTACTTTGTTTATATCTGCTGTTTGGTGGGTGAATCTTAAACATCGCTAACCGAAACGCAGTGTAATGCGAACGTTCTGACGGACACTACCTGCTGGATAATAAGTCTCTTACTTTGTTTATATCTGCTGTTTGGTGGGTGAATCTTAAACATGGCTAGACGAAACGCAGTGTAATACGAACGTTGTGACGGACACTACCTGCTGGATAATAAGACTCTTACTTTGTTTATATCTGCTGTTTGGTGGGTGAATCTTAAACATCGGTAGCCGAAACGCAGTGCAATGCGAACGTTCTGACGGACACTACCTGCTGGACAATAAGTCTCTTACTTTGTTTATATCTGCTGTTTGGTGGGTGAATCTTAAACATCGGTAGCCGAAACGCAGTGTAATACGAACGTTCTGACGGACACTACCTGCTAGATAATAAGTCTCTTACTTTGTGTATATATCTGCTGTTTGGTGGGTGAATCTTGAACATCGGTAGCCGAAACGCAGTGTAATACGAACGTTCTGACGGACACTACCTGCTGGATAATAAGACTCTTACTTTGTTTATATCTGCTGTTTGGTGGGTGAAACTTAAACATCGCTAGCCGGAACGCAGTGTAATACGAACGTTCTGACGGACACTACCTGCTAGATAATAAGACTCTTACTTTGTTTTATATCTGCTGTTTGCTGGGTGAATCATAAACATCGGTAGCCGAAACGCAGTGTAATAAGAGCGTTCTGCCGGACACTACCTGTTGGATAAGACTCTGACTTTGTTTATGTCTGCTGTTTGGTGGGTGAATCTTAAACATCGCTAACCGAAACGCAGTGTAATGCGAACGTTCTGACGGACACTACCTGCTGGATAATAAGTCTCTTACTTTGTTTATATCTGCTGTTTGGTGGGTGAATCTTAAACATCGGTAGCCGAAACGCAGTGTAATACGAACTTTCTACCGGAAACTACCTGCTGGATAATAAGTCTCTTACTTTGTTTATATCTGCTGTTTGGTGGGTGAATCTTAAACATCGGTAGCCGAAACGCAGTGTAATACGAACGTTCTGATCGACCCTACCTGCTGGATAATAAGACTCTTACTTTGTTTATATCTGCTGTTTGGTGGGTGAATCTTAAACATCGCTAACCGAAACGGAGTGTAATGCGAACGTTCTGACGGACACTACCTGCTGGATAATAAGTCTCTTACTTTGTTTATATCTGCTGTTTGGTGGGTGAATCTTAAACATCGCTAACCGAAACGCAGTGTAATGCGAACGTTCTGACGGACACTACCTGTTAGATAATAAGACTCTTACTTTGTTTATATCTGCTGTTTGGTGGGTGAATCTTAAACATCGCTAACCGAAACGCAGTGTAATGCGAACGTTCTGACGGACACTACCTGCTGGATAATAAGACTCTTACTTTGTTTATATCTGCTGTTTGTTGGGTGAATCTTAAACATCGGTAGCCGAAACGCAGTGTAATACGAACGTTCTGACGGACACTACCTGCTGGATAATAAGACTCTTACTTTGTTTATATCTGCTGTTTGGTGGGTGAATCTTAAACATCGCTAACCGAAACGGAGTGTCATGCGAACGTTCTGACGGACACTACCTGCTGGATAATAAGTCTCTTACTTTGTTTATATCTGCTGTTTGGTGGGGGAATCTTAAACATCGGTAGCCGAAACGCAGTGTAACACGAACGGTCTGACGGACACTACCTGTTGGATAATAAGACTCTTACTTTGTTTATATCTGCTGTTTGGTGGGTGAATCTTAAACATCGGTAGCCGAAACGCAGTGTAATGCGAACGTTCTGACGTACACTACCTGCTGGATAATAAGTCTCTTACTTTGTGTATATATCTGCTGTTTGGTGGGTGAATCTTAAACATCGGTAGCCGAAACGCAGTGTAATACGAACGTTCTGACGGACACTACCTGCTGGATAATAAGACTCTTACTTTGTTTATATCTGCTGTTTGTTGGGTGCATCTTAAACATCGCTAACCGAAACGAAGTGTAATGCGAACGTTCTGACGGACACTACCTGCTGGATAATAAGTCTCTTACTTTGTTTATATCTGCTGTTTGGTGGGTGAATCTTAAACATCGGTAGCCGAAACGCAGTGTAATGCGAACGTTCTGACGGACACTACCTGCTGGATAATAAGTCTCTTACTTTGTTTATATCTGCTGTTTGGTGGGTGAATCTTAAACATCGCTAACCGAAACGCAGTGTAATGCGAACGTTCTGACGGACACTACCTGCTGGATAATAAGTCTCTTACTTTGTTTATATCTGCTGTTTGGTGGGTGAATCTTAAACATCGGTAGCCGAAACGCAGTGTAATACGAACGTTCTGACGGACACTACCTGCTGGATAATAAGACTCTTACTTTGTTTATATCTGCTGTTTGGTGGGTGAATCTTAAACATCGCTAACCAAAACGAAGTGTAATGCGAACATTCTGACGGACACTACCTGCTGGATAATAAGTCTCTTACTTTGTTTATATTTGCTGTTTGGTGGGTGAATCTTAAACATCGGTAGGCGAAACGCAGTGTAATGCGAACGTTCTGACGGACACTACCTGCTGGATAATAAGTCTCTTACTTTGTTTATATCTGCTGTTTGGTGGGTGAATCTTAAACATCGCTAACCGAAACGCAGTGTAATGCGAACGTTCTGACGGACACTACCTGTTAGATAATAAGACTCTTACTTTGTTTATATCTGCTGTTTGGTGGGTGAATCTTAAACATCGCTAACCGAAACGCAGTGTAATGCGAACGTTCTGACGGACACTACCTGCTGGATAATAAGACTCTTACTTTGTTTATATCTGCTGTTTGGTGGGTGAATCTTAAACATCGGTAGCCGAAACGCAGTGTAATACGAACGTTCTGACGTACAGTACCTGCTGGATAATAAGACTCTTACTTTGTTTATATCTGCTGTGTGGTGGGTGAATCTTAAACATCGGTAGCCGAAACGCAGTGTAATACGAACGTTCTGACTGACACTACCTGTTAGATAATAAGACTCTTACTTTGTTTATATCTGCTGTTTGGTGGGTAAATCTTAAACATCGCTAGCCGGAACGCAGTGTAATACAAACGTTCTGACGGACACTACCTGCTAGATAATAAGACTCTTACTTTGTTTTATATCTGCTGTTTGGTGGGTGAATCATAAACATCGGTAGCCGAAACGCAGTGTAATACGAGCGTTCTGCCGGACACTACCTGTTGGATAAGACTCTGACTTTGTTTATGTCTGCTGTTTGGTGGGTGAATCTTAAACATGGCTAGACGAAACGCAGTGTAATACGAGCGTTCTGACGGACACTACCTGCTGGATAATAAGATTCTTACTTTGTTTATATCTGCTGTTTGGTGGGTGAATCTTAAACATCGGTAGCCGAAACGCAGGGTAATGCGAACGTTCTGCTGGACACTACCTGCTGGATAATAAGTCTCTTACTTTGTTTATATCTGCTGTTTGGTGGGTGAATCTTAAACATCGGTAGCCGAAACGCAGTGTAATGCGAACGTTCTGACGGACACTACCTGCTGGATAATAAGTCTCTTACTTTGTTTATATCTGCTGTTTGGTGGGTGAATCTTAAACATCGCTAACCGAAACGCAGTGTAATGCGAACGTTCTGACGGACACTACCTGCTGGATAATAAGTCTCTTACTTTGTTTATATCTGCTGTTTGGTGGGTGAATCTTAAACATCGCTAACCGAAACGAAGTGTAATGCGAACGTTCTGACGGACACTACCTGCTGGATAATAATCTCTTACTTTGTTTATATCTGCTGTTTGGTGGGTGAATCTTAAACATCGGTAGCCGAAACGCAGTGTAATACGAACGTTCTGACGGACCCTACCTGCTGGATAATAAGACTCTTACTTTGTTTATATCTGCTGTTTGGTGGGTGAATCTTAAACATCGCTAACCGAAACGGAGTGTAATGCGAACGTTCTGACGGACACTACCTGCTGGATAATAAGACTCTTACTTTGTTTATATCTGCTGTTTGGTGGGTGAATCTTAAACATCGCTAACCGAAACGCAGTGTAATGCGAACGTTCTGACGGACACTACCTGTTAGATAATAAGAGTCTTACTTTGTTTATATCTGCTGTTTGGTGGGTGAATCTTAAACATCGCTAACCGAAACGCAGTGTAATGCGAACGTTCTGACGGACACTACCTGCTGGATAATAAGACTCTTACTTTGTTTATATCTGCTGTTTGTTGGGTGAATCTTAAACATCGGTAGCCGAAACGCAGTGTAATACGAACGTTCTGACGGACACTACCTGCTGGATAATAAGACTCTTACTTTGTTTATATCTGCTGTTTCGTGGGTGAATCTTAAACATCGCTAACCGAAACGCAGTGTAATGCGAACGTTCTGACGGACACTACCTGCTGGATAATAAGTCTCTTACTTTGTTTATATCTGCTGTTTGGTGGGTGAATCTTAAACATCGCTAACCGAAACGCAGTGTAATGCGAACGTTCTGACGGACACTACCTGCTGGATAATAAGTCTCTTACTTTGTTTATATCTGCCGTTTGGTCGGTGAATCTTAAACATCGCTAACCGAAACGCAGTGTAATGCGAACGTTCTGACGGACACTACCTGCTGGATAATAAGTCTCTTACTTTGTTTATATCTGCTGTTTGGTGGGTGAATCTTAAACATCGCTAAACGAAACGCAGTGTAATGCGAACGTTCTGACGGACACTACCTGCTGGATAATAAGTCTCTTACTTTGTTTATATCTGCTGTTTGGTGGGTGAATCTTAAACATCGGTAGCCGAAACGCAGTGTAATACGAACGTTCTGACGGACACTACCTGCTGGATAATAAGACTCTTACTTTGTTTATATCTGCTGTTTGGTGGGTGAATCTTAAACATCGCTAGCCGAAACGCAGTGTAATACGAACGTTCTGACGGACACTACCTGCTGGATAATAAGTCTCTTACTTTGTTTATATCTGCTGTTTGGTGGGTGAATCTTAAACATCGGTAGCCGAAACGCAGTGTAATACGAACGTTCTGACGGACACTACCTGCTGGATAATAAGACTCTTACTTTGTTTATATCTGCTGTTTGGTGGGTGAATCTTAAACATCGCTAATCGAAACGCAGTGTAATGCGAACGTTCTGACGGACACTACCTGCTGGATAATAAGTCTTTTACTTTGTTTATATCTGCTGTTTGGTGGGTGAATCTTAAACATCGGTAGCCGAAACGCAGTGTAATACGAACTTTCTACCGGAAACTACCTGCTGGATAATAAGTCTCTTACTTTGTTTATATCTGCTGTTTGGTGGGTGAATCTTAAACATCGCTAACCGAAACGCAGTGTAATGCGAACGTTCTGACGGACACTACCTGTTAGATAATAAGACTCTTACTTTGTTTATATCTGCTGTTTGGTGGGTGAATCTTAAACATCGCTAACCGAAACGCAGTGTAATGCGAACGTTCTGACGGACACTACCTGCTGGATAATAAGACTCTTACTTTGTTTATATCTGCTGTTTGTTGGGTGAATCTTAAACATCGGTAGCCGAAACGCAGTGTAATACGAACGTTCTGACGGACACTACCTGCTGGATAATAAGACTCTTACTTTGTTTATATCTGCTGTTTGGTGGGTGAATCTTAAACATCGCTAACCGAAACGCAGTGTAATGCGAACGTTCTGACGGACACTACCTGCTGGATAATAAGTCTCTTACTTTGTTTATATCTGCTGTTTGGTGGGTGAATCTTAAACATCGCTAACCGAAACGCAGTGTAATGCGAACGTTCTGACGGACACTACCTGCTGGATAATAAGTCTCTTACTTTGTTTATATCTGCTGTTTGGTGGGTGTATCTTAAACATCGCTAAACGAAACGCAGTGTAATGCGAACGTTCTGACGGACACTACCTGCTGGATAATAAGTCTCTTACTTTTTTTATATCTGCTGTTTGGTGGGTGAATCTTAAACATCGCTAACCGAAACGCAGTGTAATGCGAACGTTCTGACGGACACTACCTGCTGGATAATAAGACTCTTACTTTGTTTATATCTGCTGTTTGGTGGGTGAATCTTAAACATCGCTAACCGAAACGCAGTGTAATGCGAACGTTCTGACGGACACTACCTGCTGGATAATAAGTCTCTTACTTTGTTTATATCTGCTGTTTGGTGGGTGAATCTTAAACATCGGTAGCCGAAACGCAGTGTAATACGATCGTTCTGACGGACACTACCTGCTGGATAATAAGACTCTTACTTTGTTTATATCTGCTGTTTGGTGGGTGAATCTTAAACATCGCTAACCGAAACGCAGTGTAATGCGAACGTTCTGACGGACACTACCTGCTGGATAATAAGTCTCTTACTTTGTTTATATCTGCTGTTTGGTGGGTGAATCTTAAACATCGCTAACCGAAACGCAGTGTAATACGAACGTTCTGACGGACACTACCTGCTGGATAATAAGTCTCTTACTTTGTTTATATCTGCTGTTTGGTGGGTGAATCTTAAACATCGGTAGCCGAAACGCAGTGTAATACGATCGTTCTGACGGACACTACCTGCTGGATAATAAGACTCTTACTTTGTTTATATCTGCTGTTTGGTGGGTGAATCTTAAACATCGGTAGCCGAAACGCAGTGTAATGCGAACGTTCTGACGGACACTACCTGCTGGATAATAAGATTCTTACTTTGTTTTATATCTGCTGTTTGCTGGGGTGAATCTTAAACATCGGTAGCCGAAACGCAGTGTAATACGAACGTTCTGACGGACATTACCTGCTGGATAATAAGACTCTTACTTTGTTTATATCTGCTGTTTGGTGGGTGAATCTTAAACATCGGTAGCCGAAACGCAGTGTAATACGAACGTTCTGACGGACACTACCTGCTGGATAATAAGACTCTTACTTTGTTTATATCTGCTGTTTGGTGGGTGAATCTTAAACATCGCTAATCGAAACGCAGTGTAATGCGAACGTTCTGACGGACACTACCTGCTGGATAATAAGTCTTTTACTTTGTTTATATCTGCTGTTTGGTGGGTGAATCTTAAACATCGGTAGCCGAAACGCAGTGTAATACGAACTTTCTACCGGAAACTACCTGCTGGATAATAAGTCTCTTACTTTGTTTATATCTGCTGTTTGGTGGGTGAATCTTAAACATCGCTAACCGAAACGCAGTGTAATGCGAACGTTCTGACGGACACTACCTGTTAGATAATAAGACTCTTACTTTGTTTATATCTGCTGTTTGGTGGGTGAATCTTAAACATCGCTAACCGAAACGCAGTGTAATGCGAACGTTCTGACGGACACTACCTGCTGGATAATAAGACTCTTACTTTGTTTATATCTGCTGTTTGTTGGGTGAATCTTAAACATCGGTAGCCGAAACGCAGTGTAATACGAACGTTCTGACGGACACTACCTGCTGGATAATAAGACTCTTACTTTGTTTATATCTGCTGTTTGGTGGGTGAATCTTAAACATCGCTAACCGAAACGCAGTGTAATGCGAACGTTCTGACGGACACTACCTGCTGGATAATAAGTCTCTTACTTTGTTTATATCTGCTGTTTGGTGGGTGAATCTTAAACATCGCTAACCGAAACGC
Source organism: Acanthosepion lycidas (assembly GCA_963932145.1). Classification (NCBI taxonomy): domain Eukaryota; kingdom Metazoa; phylum Mollusca; class Cephalopoda; order Sepiida; family Sepiidae; genus Acanthosepion; species Acanthosepion lycidas. The sequence continues at coordinate 11,975,318 of OZ010614.1, forward strand.
AGTGTAATGCGAACGTTCTGACGGACACTACCTGCTGGATAATAAGTCTCTTACTTTGTTTATATCTGCTGTTTGGTGGGTGTATCTTAAACATCGCTAAACGAAACGCAGTGTAATGCGAACGTTCTGACGGACACTACCTGCTGGATAATAAGTCTCTTACTTTTTTTATATCTGCTGTTTGGTGGGTGAATCTTAAACATCGCTAACCGAAACGCAGTGTAATGCGAACGTTCTGACGGACACTACCTGCTGGATAATAAGACTCTTACTTTGTTTATATCTGCTGTTTGGTGGGTGAATCTTAAACATCGCTAACCGAAACGCAGTGTAATGCGAACGTTCTGACGGACACTACCTGCTGGATAATAAGTCTCTTACTTTGTTTATATCTGCTGTTTGGTGGGTGAATCTTAAACATCGGTAGCCGAAACGCAGTGTAATACGATCGTTCTGACGGACACTACCTGCTGGATAATAAGACTCTTACTTTGTTTATATCTGCTGTTTGGTGGGTGAATCTTAAACATCGCTAACCGAAACGCAGTGTAATGCGAACGTTCTGACGGACACTACCTGCTGGATAATAAGTCTCTTACTTTGTTTATATCTGCTGTTTGGTGGGTGAATCTTAAACATCGCTAACCGAAACGCAGTGTAATACGAACGTTCTGACGGACACTACCTGCTGGATAATAAGTCTCTTACTTTGTTTATATCTGCTGTTTGGTGGGTGAATCTTAAACATCGGTAGCCGAAACGCAGTGTAATACGATCGTTCTGACGGACACTACCTGCTGGATAATAAGACTCTTACTTTGTTTATATCTGCTGTTTGGTGGGTGAATCTTAAACATCGGTAGCCGAAACGCAGTGTAATGCGAACGTTCTGACGGACACTACCTGCTGGATAATAAGATTCTTACTTTGTTTTATATCTGCTGTTTGCTGGGGTGAATCTTAAACATCGGTAGCCGAAACGCAGTGTAATACGAACGTTCTGACGGACATTACCTGCTGGATAATAAGACTCTTACTTTGTTTATATCTGCTGTTTGTTGGGTGAATCTTAAACATCGGTAGCCGAAACGCAGTGTAATACGGACCTTCTGACGGACACTACCTGCTGGATAATAAGACTCTTACTTTGTTTATATCTGCTGTTTGGTGGGTGAATCTTAAACATCGCTAACCGAAACGCAGTGTAATGCGAACGTTCTGACGGACACTACCTGCTGGATAATAAGTCTCTTACTTTGTTTATATCTGCTGTTTGGTGGGTGAATCTGAAACATCGGTAGCCGAAACGCAGTGTAATACGAACGTTCTGACGGACACTACCTGCTGGATGATAAGTCTCTTACTTTGTTTATATCTGCTGTTTGGTGGGTGAATCTTAAACATCGGTAGCCGAAACGCAGTGTAATACGAACGTTCTGATGGACACTACCTGCTGGATAATAACACTGTTACTTTGTATATATCTGCTGTTTGATGGGTGAATCTTAAACATTGGTAGCCGAAACGCAATGTAACCTGACCTTTCTTACGGACATTTCTATGTGCCGACTAATAACATTCTTACTTTGTATATATCTGACATTTGGTGGGTGAATCTTAAACGTCGGTAGCCGAGACACAGTGTTACCTGACCTTTCTGACGGACATTTCTCTCTGCCGACTAATAACATTCTTACTTTGTATATATCTCATATACTTTGTATATATCTGGGTCAATCTGAAACATCGGTAACCGAAACGCAGTGTAACCTGTCTTATCTGACGGACATTTCTATGTACTGACTAATAACACTCTCACTTTGTATATATCTGCTATTTCATTACATTTTTTCAACCTACCACAGTCTTCCATGTCTTTCTGGCTCCCTCAGGAAACAACACTTTGTCAATCTTACAACTCCCGACCCGCCCCACCATCCATTCACAGAAACTGGTCACGTAGTTCGTAGTCTGTCGTCGCCTATCTTTCCTGCTTTCATTGATCCCTGGGTTGGTAAAATATTTCATTTTGTGTCACCTATCTCTTTCTGTTTCCGGGTAGAAGTATTCCTTTTATTATTATTATTCCGACAAATAATAAACCCGGTGTTTCTACTTTTTTTATTACCATTTACTTTCAGACTTCTTCGTTGCTTACTCCCTCCATCCATGGAATTTTCAGTGAGTTCGACCCTCACTGAGTGTCCCATAATTTCGGCCTTGTGTCACGTCTAAGCTACACTTAGAAAATCACCATAACCTAACCGATTTTTATTCCCTACAATTTTAGGATAAATATCCTGCAATATAGCAGATGTAGTTAATTAACTGTGACTAATTCAGAAATAAATGCTCTTTCAATACACTTCCTGGTAAGAAATTAAATTCTCTTTCTGTGTCGGCCGTAAATACAAGCCTCATCTGCGTGACATCATGCTAATATTACATCTCACCCCCGATAATATATCCTGATAGTTTCTCCACCTCTCTGAAAAATTCACGAATATAAAATTTCATTATTGCATTTTATCTGCATTCTTTTTTTTCCTTTTTAATTTTAAAATTTAAATCATGACAATTTCGAATCAGTTGTACAAATATTCATTGTTTTATTTAACTGCTGACTGATTTGTTTTTTACGGATTATCAACTCTAAACAGATTAGTTAAGCCCAACAAATATTTTTTGTGGGGATGATTCATCGCTGAAGATGCAGGTAAAATCGTAGGCTCCCTGTACCGCTTCATAATAAAAATTACAATACCTCATCTCAGAAATATAGACAGACCCTGAAGAAAAATGGAGCGTACAACGGCCGAAACATCGTGAATATGGCAACGAAGATGCGGACAACAGTCTGAATAATGTAAATATTGCAAATAATTACAATACCTCATCTCAGAAATATAGACACACACATTCCCTAATTTAAACGATTTATTAAAGTAAACTTTAAATGTTTTCCTTCTTTTCATCTAATTGTAATACTTTTGTTAATGCATGCATTGTCATTAGTTTTTTATTGATTTGTGTTACTCATTTATTACTTGGACTCATATTCGAGTATTGACCTAATCTTGCGGTGCGGCTTCAGTCACTTACCAACTGCCGTAAGGTTGCATCTTTGTGTCTTTTCTATAAATACTTTTATGGTAAGTGTTCAGATGAGCTTTTCGCTATGATACCTCGACTATTTGAATTTAAGCATAGTACAAGACTAGCTTCGAGATCTCGTCAATTTACAGTTGAGTTTGTTAGATGTAACCATAAATTCTATGCTAACAGTTTCTATTTTTTTGCATTTCTTACTTGTAGAACTCCCTTTAGACTCCATGCTTTCCAGCCAAATTTAATCTGCAAAAATTTAAATGTCAATCACTATCTGCTATCCTCCTGATACATTTCTGCGGATCATTATTGTTTCTGTTCCTTATTTTTGCACCCCCTACAACGCTTTGCGTTTTAGTGGTTTTACTGCCTTACAAGGGGTGATACCGGGCGGGTGGTGCTTTGGCGACAACTTTTACTTCATCTTATACAACTGGCAACCACATCAACTGGATTGTCAAAAATAACGTTTTAGACATTCCTCCTCAAAATAAAAGAATGCTTTGAAACAAAAAGTGATGGAAAAGAAAACTAAAAGGAAAAACTAGTGAAAAATGAAATTTTCATTTTTATTTTATTTCTTCAGTTGAGAGCAGAACTGAAATGTCAGTCTGGATGTCATCTGGTTGCAAATTCATGTACCACCTGTAAGGTACTCAGTGTTCAGTATGTAGAAGGCAAGCACGGCTGGTGGCGTCTGTGATATGCCCAATGTAATACTTTTGGTTACACAAAATCACAAATGTGTTCAAATATCTCAACACGAATTCACTCTGTTGCAAAAGAAAGAATATTGACAGAAATGGCTTCAAAATTGTTTTTTAAAAAATTTCGTCAGTATGTTATTATAAGAGAGATTGTCAATATTATATACCTATATCTATCCTCCTTATCCTCGTAAGCTTCCCTTCCTACCACCTCAGTCATTCATCTCCCACACCTCAACAATCATAACTATTTCAACACTAAGCCATTTATTCCTTGAATAATGTTTTTGTCAAATGAATTGCCTTATCTTTGTTCTTATCCTTATCTTTTATCTTCTTAAGTAGGTGGCTCACAGTTTGATTTGTTTTACTTGCCATCAGCCCAACTTAATTCCAGCCCATACAAGAGTGAATGAAAACATTTTTATCGAATGATTTGACTCTGTAGTCTCTTGCTATATCCTTTTTCTGCCGTTCAGGAACACAACTTTGTTAAGTAGTTGACTCACAGTTTCACCTGCTTCTCTTGCCATCAGTCCAACCTGATTTTAGACTGAACAGGAGTGAATGAAAATGATTTTGACAAATGATTTGGCCCTCTACTATCTTGCTCTATCGTTGTTCTACCATTATGGCACACAACTCTGTTAAGTAATTAACTCAGAGTTTCACCTTTTTTTCTTGCCATCAGCCCAACCTGCTTTAAGACCCAGCAAATGTGAATGAAAATGATATTGTTGAATGATTTGACACTCTAATATCTTGCTCTATCCTTGTCCTACCATTCACGCTTAAAACTCTCTTAAGTAATTGACTCAGTTTCACCAGTTTCTTTTGCCATCAGTCTAACCTGCTTTTAACCCGAACAAGAGTGAATGAAAATGTTTTTGTCGAATGAATTGACCCTCTGCTATCTTGCTCTATTCTTGTTCTGCCATTAATGCACACAACTCTGTTAAGTAGTTGACTCACAGTTTCACCTGCTTCTCTTGTCATCAGTCCAACCTGCTTTTAGTTCGAACAAGAGTGAATGAAAATACTTTTGTCGAATGATTTGACCCTCTAATATCTTGCTCTGTCCTTGCTCTGCCATTCAGGCTCAAAACTCTGTTAAGTAGTTGACTCACAGTTTCACCTGCTTCTCCTGCCATCATTATATCCCGTGAATGTTCAATTCTTAACTGCACATTTTTCAATTGATTAAATTTATTAAATTCTAGAACAACCCAACAAGAATTAAATTAAGCGCAAACAAGATCAGGTAACTTGTTCTACTTACCTGTAAGTAAGTTGAGCAGGCATGACGGAAGTGTTCAACTGCCTCTTCATAGCATTTTGTGTCTGTAATTTCTTCAGACGTATTCAAAATCATCTCGACCAATTCGTTTTCATGTATGACATTTTCAACAATATGAAGGAAAAGCAACCTGATCGTATCAAGTTCCTGTCGAAATAAATTTTCAAATAATTAATGTATTCATGGGATAGTGAAAGATGCTTTCCAAAAGCTAATCAACAGAATAGGAAACAGGAAAATTTCATGAGAGACAAAGAAAAAGCACTGAACTGTTACGTAATATCAGTCCTCCAATATGTCAGTGAATGCTGGACAATCCCCTCACAAATGAACAAGTGACTTGAATCAACAGAAATATGGTTCTACAGAAGGATGCTGAGAATATCATCGATTGAACACTTGAGCAACGACGAAGTTTTAGAGAAAATGAAAACAAAAAGGGCAGCTTGTGTAAATGAATGGCAGAACAGGGTTTCCGAGGGAAAACAAATCGGTAAAGTTTATTAAGGAAATTGTGGAGAACCATGATTGCCAAAGCCCTGAAGAGACAGAGTACACGGAAGATTTATATGTAAGATCAATTGTTTCAAAAACCTCTGAATCAATAATAGAACTTCTAGCCTAGTCTGTTAAATGCATTTTCATACAAAGTCCTTTAGAAAGGCATGAATACATTTCTCCCTCATCCCCAACAGCTATGATATAAATAGTAGGTTTAATTGAAGCACACTAGTCTTAGGTGGCATCTAATGTAGAAAAAAACTACTTTGAATTAAAAATAATTGAAAAGGCAACTGGAATGACATTGACCTTTCCCATCAGACCGTGATAATTCACAGATAATAAAGAAAATGAAACAGTAGAGGTTTATTTATGTTTCTATCAAACTATCCGAAAAGTCAAAAGTCCATCTCTTTCTTCACCGGACATCATTAAGATTTGAGAAACGAAACATGGCCTACTGGACTATCTTTCAGCCACCACGAAGGAACCACACAAATGAAACCACTGGAACTGGAAAGTGCTCTCAATTTATGTTTCTATCAAACGACCCGAACATCAAAATTGCATCTCTTTCTATGTCGGACGTCATTAAGATGTGTGAAACGAAACATGGCCTACTGGACTATCTTTCAGCCACCACGAAGGAACCACACAAATGAAACCCTGGACCTGGAAAGTGCTCTTAATTTATGTTTCTGTGAAATTATCCGTAAAAGTCAAAAGTTCATCTTTTTCTCCACCGGACGTCGTTAAGATGTGAGAAACGAAACAGGGTCTACTGGACTCTCTTTCATCCACCAAGCAGGAATCACACAAATAAACCCTGGATCGAAATGCTATCGTTTTTCCAAGTGTAGTTTAGATGTGGGAAAATGACGAAGCACCCAGTGAGGATCAAACTCGCTATTCGGTCGCAAATGATTTAGCAAGATAATTATGAAAATCTTTACTCCATGTTAAAGCACCCATGGATTTTGCAAAGCATAGCTTAGAGGTGGCACAAGTTATTATTTACGAAGGTATTATTTACGTTTCTATCAGACTATCACAAAATCGAAAGTCCATCTCCTTCTCTACCGGGCATCATTAAAATATGAGAAACGAAAGAGAACCTACTAAACTATCTTATATCCACCAAACTGGAACCACGTAAATAAAACTCAGCAACAGAATTCTTTCATACCAAATATTAAAAAAATAATGGCAAACGGTTATTCATAATGGTGATTTTTCTTAAGCATAACTTAGATACGGCACAAGGTTGAAAGTGGGAGTCGCTCAGTGAGGATCGAACTCACTACTCAGTCGTAATTGATCTAGGGAGACAACCCTGTTAACCATTACACCATATCGAAATGCCAGACCAAAGTAAGGATTATGATTTGAGAAAAATTTATGTTGGTTGCGCTTTCAAGCAGCAGCTACCCTGACAAATCCGACACGCAAGGCCAAAAGTAGACAGCAGCTAGTGAAGATCGAACTCGCTACTCAGTGGTAATTAATTTAGCAAGACAACTTGATCACCATTACTCCACATCAAATGTCCAGGGATTTACAAAGCATAGCTTAGAGTTGGCACAAGGCCAAAGATATGGGGCACCCACAGTGTATCAAACACTTATTCAGTCGTAATTGATTTCACAAGATAAGCTTGTTAACCATTACACCATGTCAAAGTGCCTAAGAAGGTATTCGTAATGTCTAGTAACAATATAATTGTACTCTCTTCAGGATCAAAAGAATTTCTCATAGGATCTTTCAACGAATTTTTGCCGATGTTTTCAACATGAGTCGCATTATTTACACGCCGTCTATTGTCCTCATTGTGATTGATTTGATATTGTATTTATATTATGAACAGAACCTCCTCTAAAATGTGTTGTCATATCCTGCTATGGCAACAGAAAACAACTTTGAGTTAAATTAACAATAAGGATAATGCAATTCAGAGGCCTTAAAATACACTGGAAAGATAAGTGATATTAATAGTGCAGAGGGCGCTGTATTTATATTGTGAAAAGAAACCGCCCCACTTACTTCTAAAATAATTTTGAAAAATCTAAACTTTTTCGATTTTCACAAACTTCTTCTCCCTTTGAGGAAGTTCTTAGAAAAGTTGATCTAAATCAAGTTCTAAAAAATATGTTAAAAAAGTTCTCTCCTGCTTTTGTTTTTTTTAACAAGCGGACCACTTAATTTAAGTAGTGCCATCATATCAACACAAATATATTCCCCCATGACCACAACAACAACTTCCTCTGATCAAAATTTAAATAACAGAAAAAACAAAAGGATTTTGGTATCTAACTCTAGGCAAGTAGAAAAATGACGACCACACCTCTCCATTATGACAACGCCCCTACTCACACAACAGTCATACTCCCATCCAAGGATTTGCGACTTTTTCTAGTTCCTCACGATAAATGGTTGAACTTGTTTTGATTTTGAATTCAGTTGACCCAGCCAAACATCATAAGAAATTGGACCCACAGTCGTACTTTCAGTCATTATTAGAATCGCCATGAAAATAGTTCGAAGGAAACGGTGAAAACTAGGTGCCAAATTATGTAAATATTTCTTTATAATCAAATTTCTCATGCGAACTTACAAATGATTTTGTTTGAGAGCTCTAGACCAGTGTTGTAACGATCCTGTGAGCTAAGCTTTGAATGAAGAGCTGCATCCCATGCAGAATAGTACGGACCCATTCCAAGAGGTCACCTGCCATGGATACTTGCAGACTCTGATATAAACTATACCTATATCAATGTTTTTTTTTTATTCTAATGTAAAACCTGATCTGTGACAGTCTTTTTAACATGAGTGCTAAACCGAAGCCATATATAACTGTCTTTATTCTAGTTTAAACTGGATCAAAGTCAACCTTTTTTTTTTTTAGTTATAGACCCCTTTAGCCATAAACCCCTTTAGATATGGACCCCTATAAAATCTAGCCCCTTATAGACAGATATGCAGACAAGTAGGTCTGATTGATTTTTACGCAACTCTTGTATGTACATTTCTCTATAGTGCACCCTCATGCACATTGCACAAACATCACTTTTCAGCCATCTATGCTTGAAAGAAATTGTGATCAAATAATCCTCACCAGTATATTTAGACCTTTATAGACAGTTATGCAGACAAGTAGGTACTCTCTGTCTGATTCATTTTTACGCAACCCTTGTATGCACATTTCTCTATAATGCACCCTCTTGAATTGCGTCGACCAGGCAAAAATTATATGAACTATGAAACACAGTTGCACTTCCAGTCATGTATGGAATCTTGGGATTATAGTTAGAATTGCAAAATACTTTGAAGGAACCGGTGAAAACTAGGTGCCAATGTATGTAAAAAAAAATTATGGTCAAATTCTTTATGGAAACTTCCAAATGATTTTGTTTGAGAACTTGACACCTGCGTCCTAACGACCCTGGAAGCGAAGATTACACGGTTGCATCCCATGCAGAGTGTTAAGGCATCTGGTATAAACTGGATCTATGTCAATGTTTTTATTCTAATGTACATTTCTCTATACTGCACTCTCATGCACATTGCACACACATCACTTTTCAGCCATCTATCCTTGAAAAAAATTGTGATCAAATAATCCTCACCAATATATGAGGAGATAATCAAATTGTACTAAACTGTGGAAATTAAGAATTATCACTTGTTCTTATGGAGCGGCAAAAGATGGCGGTCGCGCAGACAATGATGAAACACGTTTAAAAGACTAGCGGTCGGCACTGTAAATAGTGGCAGGGAGTGTTTTCTTTCAACCAGTGACAGGATATGTTACCTTTTATTTCTTTCAATGGGAAACTGTTTATTGGGACAAGGCTTAGAATATAAATGTTAATTTTTATCTAATCCACAAAAATCATGGATAGATCCCTAAGCGGTCTATTTACCACAGGTTAAGAAGCACTGCTCTAGAGTAAAAACAAACATATCTGTACCTTTTTGACTCTCATATAAAACTGATGTCGAACTTAACTATGCCTACGTTTTTTTATTCTAGTGCAAAACCAAACCTATGTCGACCTTTTTGACTCAAATATAAAATCCGAAATAAGTTTCTCTTTCTTTACTCTTATCTAAACCAGATCGATATCAACATTTTGATTCTCATTTAAACCGAACCTTTGTCAACCTGTCGATTAATTCTGTCTGATTTGTATCCTTTACGATTTGTATTTGGCATTAAATAACCCAACAAGGAAAGATATGTCATTATATTAACCATCCAGCTAACTAACTAACCAACCACCCAACGAACTTGTCTTGGACACAAATCTGACAGTCATATTTTTCTGTGTCCTGCCAAGATTTAAAACAGAACACTTCAACATTGTCAATTGAGCATTGTCAAATCTCAAAACTCACATCAAAATATTCATAAATTTTCCTTTTGATGTCTTCTTTTTCCTGTTGTGTTCTTGCCTTTGCCCATTTATTCATCAAGATCGTCAGCGCCACTTCGCGGTAAGGGATGGGTACGGAGAGCTGAAAGCAAATGGAAAGAATTAAAGAATTAATGAAAAACTCTAAACACAAAGTTTAATTTTTTAATATTATTACTCTTTTCAGTGTTTTTATTTAAATTATGACTATATTATCATTATCGAAGAGGACCAGGATGTTTTTTATGGTCGTAACACAGGACTTATTCAAAATATAAGACAATTCTGAGGGAATTAGAAGTCCTACCAGGATTCATTATTAGAGGCTATAATCTTAAAAAACATAAAATATGCAGATGACAGAGTTTTTGGGTGACTTTATTCTTTGTATCAATTGTTTCTTTATGATATAAAATATAAGTTTCACCCTCTAATATATTTAAGACATTAGATCCGCAGCACAGTAATAATCAGAATTTTAAATGATTCTGTGGAAAACTACTAAGATATTTTTACTCTACCAATTCGATTATATTTAAGTCCATTTAACTTTATTAGTTAAACATATAACAAGAAAATTTTGTGGATGTTCAAAATTCAAACAAAATTCTCACTTGATCGATTTGAACAAGAATTCTACGGTCGCGGCATCGTACGCTCCAGAACATATTTTCAACTGTCAATGAAAAGCATAAAAAAACATCTTTCGGTCTACACATATTTCGTCTTAGTGTTTGCCTATGTATGGAAAAAAGGTGAGAAATGCCAATCACCTTACAGCGTGATCTCCTCCTCCTCCTCCCCCTCTTCTTCTTGTTCTTGTTCTTGTTGTTGTTGTTCTTCTTCTTCTTCTCTTAAAATGATACTTGTTTTACTTACTCAGATTTTAATTTGGTTTAGTTTCTGCTTAACGGCACATCAACAACTATAGGGGTTATTTAAAGTCAGGCAAAAGTTTTGAATCCTGGTTGTTTCTGGTATCACTCAATGTTAACTGTTGATCAGTGATAGTTTTGGGTAGAGGTTAGATGGCGAAAGGTTTTTCTCTTTTTAATCAGTTATTAGTGATGTTGATTTTTTTCTTCCGTTTCTGATACAAGTTGGTTATTAGAATTTGCATTGTTATTTTTAGTAGAGAGAGATATGAAGTCTGAAGGTTTCCCTCTCCCCCTTTTTTTCAGTTTTCAAAATTTAGTAAAGGTTTTATGTAGATTTTTTAGATTTTTGTATAAAGTTTGATTTTCTTTAAGAAATTAAGGATATTGATTAGTTTATCGTTTTCATAAAATTGTTTTGTATTGTTTTTTTGATTTTGTTTGGGTTTGGTTGAGATAAGGGCAACTGATAAGGATATGTATGACTGTGAGAATTACTTGACATGAGCCAGTGGATCAGAATGACAAATTTTCAGCACGCACTGAATAACATTTATATCTATAGTATAGACATAGGAATCTACAATCTATGGTGATGGCTAATTTTCACCTCAATGTGATCTTCACATCAATATATATATCAGCTCCCAAATACAGGTCGAGCAGTCTAAACCTTTTAAAAAATTTTAAAAATACTAAAGAACTTCGAATTATTAATCTAACGGTTGTGACACTATTTTTCAATATATTTCCACACACACACACACACACACACACACACACACACACACACACACACATATATATATATATATATATATATATATAAAATGTATGTATTGGGATAAGTTCAGATTGAAACAAGAATGATATCTGGGATTGCAGGATTATTTCCCGGGGTTTGGAGACCAAATTCTATAAATCAGAGAGTTTCTTTTTCCGACTGAAAGACAAAGAGATAGATAGATTGATAGATAGATAGATAGATAGATAGATAGATAGATAGATAGATAGATATGATCACATTGAGGTAGATATGATCACATTTAGATAGATAGATAGATAGATAGATATAAAACATAGATAGATATTGACAAGAGAGAGATACAGACAGCTAGATAATGACCAAACATAAATAGAGAGAGGTATATTGACCAACGATTGATAGATAAAAACAGGGATATATATTGCCCAAATTGAGATAGATAGATAGATAGATAGATAGATATTGGCAAAACATATACGGATAACCACAAATAGACAGAAAAATACTGAATATATATATATATATATATATATATATATATATATATATATATATATAGGTATGAACAGACGTAGAGAGATATATATGAACAGAGACAGATAGTTAAAAATAACCATACATAGTGAGATAGATATATTGATAGATATTGGCAAAAGATAGATAGATAGATATAGATAGAAGCAGATATATATAGACCAAACATACATATATATATATATGTGCGTGTGTGTAGATATATATATATATATATATATATATATATATATATAGAGAGAGAGAGAGAGAGAGAGAGAGATTGATCAACCATAGTTAGTTGAAGAACTACTGTCCAAAAATAGATACAGTGATGTTGACTAATCATAGAGAGAATGAGAGCTATTTACCAAACATAGAAAGAATAAGAGAGAGAGAGACAGACAGACAGACAGACAGACAGACAGGCAGACAGACAGACAGACGCGCACACACACACCGAAAGAGAGAGAGTCAGATACATATTGACCAAACAAAGATAAAGATATTTAACAAACATTGATAGAAAGAAAGAGACAAAGAGAGTAATAGATAGATATTAACCAAACATAAATAAATCTAAGGTAATGAATCAATCTCAGTGATACTGGTGAGTGTTTTTGTGTGTGTGTGTGGGGGGGTCATTGCTCTGGACCAATGCAGCTGCACTGCGCATACACATCAGTCATAGCCCGAGCAGTGACAAGGAAAGATGGTGGTGTCGAAGCAGCTTATTTGGAGTTGTCTACTTTATGACTTTAGCGATAATTCCATGAGTGAATGCACCATCAGGCATTTGCTCCAGGAGTTTAGGGCGGTAGATCTGTCACTTGAAACCCACAGTGGCCGGCTAGGTAGATGATGAGGCCCTGAAGGGGGCCATTAAGGAGGATGATATCCAAATCTGCGGTGATCTTGCCGAACGTTTCCAGGTTTCAGATGAAACAGTCAGGCCGGATAAGGATTGCGTACAGGCTGAGCAAGTAGGTACCCCACACACCGTCAGAAGTCAACAAGTAATAATGAGTAGCAAACTGTTTCTCCTGTGCTTTCTCGTTACCTCAGTGTACACATATTTGATCGAGTGCTCATCAGTGACGAAAAGTGCGCCTTGTGTGTGCAGCCCAAAAGAGAAAAGAAAAATCGCATTGGGGCCAGTAATCAACCCGTGAACGCGGAATTCCAGTTAGGCATGGGTCAATAGCACGTGTCAGTTACGTCCCTACCCCTTGTACACACCGTCCGTTGCTACTACTGATCGAACGGTCTGGTGAGGTCCTTGGATCTGGCCGCCGCACCCACCTGGCAGCCTACACGTGTCGTTCCAGACATCATACGCTGTATCTGGTGACCTAGTTGACAAGTGGTGCACTATCAGCAGGTCAAACCTTCACTGCGTACCTGTACTCACAGAAGTTAGAATACGTGCAACATGCATGGAAGCAGAAGAAGCCAGTATTGGTTAATCATTAGTGGATTCTGTTCCTCCATGACAATGCCAGGTCTCAATTGGTGCGTTGGCCAGCGATACCATACGGACACTTGGCCGAGAGACACCGTGTCATCCACTTTACTCCCCGGATCTTGCACCAGCATATTGCCACCTCTTCCATTCCTTGGATAATCACCTTTGTGGGAAATCTTTAATAAATGAGGGAGATTTGAGGCAGGCACTCACACACATTTCTCTGCGCCCAAGACACGTGATTTTTACTGTCAGGGCATTGCGTAGCTGGAGGCGTGTTGGCAATAGATTTTGGATGCTGATGGCGATTACTTTGAGGATTAACTGCATATATTATTTGATGTCTCACTGTTTTTTTCTCAAAAATAAAAGACGACAAGGACTTTTTGGTTACCTTATAGAGAGATAGAGACTGATCAAACATAAAAAGTGAGAGAGAGAGAGACAAACAAATATTGACCAAGCATAGATAGAAAGAGAGAAACAAACAGATATTGAAAAATTATAGAGACATAGAATGAGAGACACACACACAAACACAGAGAGAGAGAGAGAGAGAGAGAGAGAGAGAAAGAAATAGTAATTGAACAAGAATAGATAGATATATTGATCAAGAGAAAGAGGGAATGAGAGATATTGACCAAACATAGATAGAAAGAAAGACAGAATGAAAATTATTGACCAAACAGAGAGAGAGACAGAGAGAGATCAAACACAGATGGATAGAGAGAAAGAGAAAAATATAGATATTGAACAAACATAGAAAGAGTTTGAGAGAGAAACAGATATAAAATAAATAATTATATATATATATATATATATATATATATATATATATATATATATATATATTATAAAATGGACAAAGTCCGACAGTTATTTTAAGACATTTTTATGTTTAACATTCTTTTTATATATATAAATATTTCAAGTAAATGCTCTGTTTATAATAAACAGTATTAAACAACATTTACCGGACTGAATGTCCGAGAAATCTTCATAGAAAATAATATAGAAAAGATTCATGGATGATTGAAGTTTATAAGCAGTAAATTCGACCTTGCTAACCGAGCGATCCTCTGTGGTCGAATCGGTTAAAAGGCACGTCAGTCTATATGACGGTTCCGTATAGAATGCCGGTTCAATCCTGTCGAAGGATGAATATTTTCTATGAAGATTTCTCGGGCATTCAGTCCGGTAAATGTTGCTTATTATAAACAGTACATTTACTTAAATATTTGTATCTATAAAAAGAATGTTAAACATAAAAATGTCTTAAAATAGATAGATAGATTGAATCAAGAAATGTTAAATTTTAACTTACATCCAATATCGGATTTGGGATTGTAGAATTACCTCCTAGGGGTGGAAGACGATATTTTGCACCTTGGAAATCATTGAGTGTCATTTCTCCAATGGACTGAAAGACAAATAGATATTAAAATATCAGATAGATATAGGCATGAACATATGTAGAGAGATATGAACAGAGATAGTTAAATATTAGCCAAACATAGATAGATATTGACAAAGATAGAGAGAATCAGATAGATATTGATCAAACACAAACCTATATATATAGAGAGAGATTGACCAACCATAGGTAGATAGATGGAGATATATCGGCTAAAAATAGATACAGTGATGTTGATCATTCATAGAGAGAATAAAAGATATTTATCAAACAGATATAAAGAGGGAGAAACAAATAGACATTTACCAAATATAGAAAGAGAGACAGAGAGAATGCGAGATATTAAGCAAACATTGATAGAGAAATATTAACTGTCACGTGTGCTTTCTCGTTACCGCAATGTACCCATATTTGATCGAGTGCTCACCAGTGACGGAAAGTGCGTCTTGTGTGTGCAACCCAAAAAAAAAAAAACAAACTCTTAACCATCAACAGAGAATTGGGCTCGGGGCCTGTAACCAACCGGTGAACGAGGAATTCCCAGTAGGCGCGGGTCAACAGCCCGCGCCAATCATGTCCCTGCCCTTTGTACACACCGTCCGTTGCTACTACTGATCGAACGGTCCGGTGAGGTCCTTGGATCTGGATGCCGCCCCCAACAGACATTGATTATCCCCACGGAACCCTATGCCTCACACCACCTCTACACACGCAAAAGGTCATCATACTGTGTATCTGGTGACCGAGTTGACAAGTGGTGCAGGCCAAACCTTCACTACGGACCTGTACTCACAGAAGTTAGAATACCTGCAACATGCATAGTAGCAGAAGGAGCCAGTATTGGTTAATCACTAGTGGGTACTGTTCCTCCATGACAATGCCAGGTCTCATGTGTCACGTTCACCAGGGATACCAGACGGAGACTTGACTGTGAGACACTGTGACATCCACTTTATTCACTGAACATTGCACCAACATATTGTCAGTTCTTCCACTCTCCTGGACAAAAATGGGAAAATCTTTAATAAATGAGGCAGATTTGAGGCAGGCACTCGCACACTTCTCTGTATCCAAGACACGTGATTTTTAACACCAGGGCATTGTGCAGGTGAAGACACGTTGTCAAAAAGTTCTGGATGCAGATGGGAATTACTTTGAGAGTTTAACGGTATATAAATATTGATGTATCACTGTTTTTTTCTCAAAAATAAAAGACGGCAAGGACATTTTTGGTTACCTTATAGACAGAGAGATAGAGATTGACCAAACATAGAAAGTGAGAGAGAGACAAACAAATATTGACCAAGCATAGATAGAAAGAGAGAGACAAACAGATATTGACAAATTGTAGAGACATAGAATGAAGCACACACACACACACACATACACACACACACACATAGAGGGAGAGAGAGAGAGAGAAATAGTAATTGACCAAACATAGATAGATATATTGATCAAGAGAAAGAGGGAATGAGAGATATTGACCAAACATAGATAGAAAGAAAGAGAATGAAAAAAAAAATTATTGACCAAACAGAGGGAAAGAGAGAGAGAGAGAGAGAAAGGGAGGGAGAGAGATTGACCAAATGCAAAGAGAGATAGACTAGGGGGGTAGATAGGTAGACTAGGGAGAGAGAGATATAGAGAGATTGAGAGAAAGAGAGAGCGAGCGAGAGAAACAGATACTGACCAAACACAGGTAGATAGAACCCTTAAATATACTCGGTTTTATAAATAAATTCCTTAACATTTGCTGCATTATGTCCAAAAAGTAATTACCATGTCTCCAAACTTTTGCACATGACTTGTGTTCGCTTTCTTTTTGACGAAATCGTATTGCTCCAGGACGGTTATGAAGAACAAGGGCACCTGAAAGAAATTACAATTTGGCCTCAAAAATCAATATTTTAACAGGAAATGGCACATTGGCTACAATATAATGGACATAAAATACAAAATCAGCTTCACCTCATCTGATAATTCCATCCAAGTGACACTGAAGACGTCGCCAACATAATTATTCAACTCCACGTCATAGCAGCAGGCATATGATAGCTCGTTTCCCTTGGATGAACTCACAGCAAAGACTACAAATAAAAAATAAATACAAGATTTGTGCGTCCTCCATTAGCTGAGATCTTTTTCACAATAATTAAAAGAGCCCATTCGTATTAATGGAGACTCTTTATATCAAGCAAGTTTTCCGCTGTAAACAGAATGAGTGCTGCGATAAAATGTAATATCTTGTCTTATTCACTTCTTTTCAGTTGTGAGCCAAATATATATGTTTGGTCATCGATTGAGCTCTGAAGAGAGAGGAGTCATAAATTCTTACTTTTTTTATTCACTGTTTTATAGAGTAATATATTTTTATTATCTCTGATATTCGTTGTTGGTATTTGCATATATACTATTCTTTTAAAATTACACGTATACAGGGTCGAATCATTATAATTCACTTCGTTTTTCATTGATAAGGTGGAAGTTTGATTTCAAAAGCTTTTTCCCAAGAGTTACTAATAAGTGAATTAGAAGAACTAACAGGATTTATTGCTGGTGAACACAAACTTAACAAATTAAAATATGCAGATATTGAGAGCAGACAAGGAAATAAAAACCACAAGGAGAACTCCTGCAGAATGTAAGGAAGGAAAAGCAAAAGAAAAGAACTTATTCAGCCTATATATTGAGGCGATTCTGAGAGAATTAGAAAACCTATCAGGATTCATTACGGCCACAATCTTAACAACATAAGATATGCAGATGTTGAGGAGAAAACCAGAAGGAAACTACAAAAATGTCTTCTAGAAGGAAAATTTCGTTAGAAACAAAGAAATGACTACAGAATGTCTGACACTCTTAGCTATATTCAATATATGGATGAACTATAGATTTATAAAGATGTAAGTTAAATACTGGTGAGAAAAACTGTGTGGCCCAACACAGTGAACCAATTTCCTATCAATAGACCTAGCAATTGATTCAATATAACCATTCCACATCATGTCAGTGAAAACGTGAGACTGGTAAGTTCCAATGAGTTGATTGCCTGGAGATTGGCATCAGTCATACTAATGGAAGACAAAAATGGTTCATCTGTAGGTGTTAAGCCATTTCTTGGCCCGTTTGACAACGGATTAAACAATATTCAATTTGAAAATGTGAAAGCTATTTAATTGTTTATTAACATTGTTAGAGAATAAATTATCATGTTTTAGAAGGGTAGAGTGCAAAAAAGATGCTATCATACCAATAACGCCCATGTACAGATTTTGACGATCATCATTATATAACCTGGTTTTTAATTTCAGATTTAAGAAGGAGACATGCAACTATCTCAACAACCAAACACTCTACTGAATGCGAACCATATGAATAATTACCAACGAAATCACTAATCTGTACTTACTGTTCATGTCTTTTGGGAGATTTGTAAACATCGAACCAGAATAGGAAGCTTCAATATAAATCAGCATCTGTAGGTAAAAAAAATATAAATCAGTAATTAAAAATATATCAGAATTAAATGTATCTGAATATTTAAAGTGGATTTTTAATATTAGATTGACGGCTTGGATTGATCCGGACGTACAATGTTGGATCCATCAAGGCTAATATGAAAATATGCCTGGCTTATGGCCACATCGTGTGGAAATCCCGTTTCTTGCACGATCACCGATGTTAAGCAACATTGATTCTGGTCAGTACCAAGATGGGTGACCACTTGGGAAGAGCAGGTTCTTTGAGCTTGGGTGTGCGAGTAGTGTAATGCATATCAGCTTGAAATTTTTAATTGAAGAGCCTGTCTGTTACAGTCGGTTACTTTATAATCACGCATACACAAATACCCTAGGGAAATGTATGAATCGTTCTATTCTACCCCAACTATGGGTTAATTAGTAAAACCATTATTGTCTCACCCCATCTTTACCCAAAAATAAATTCTCACAATCAGAAAATATTTTCTGGTTTTAAATAATCTGCAAAGGGTTGATAAGCTGTAAAAAAAAACAAATCTTTCAATCAAAAAAAAAAAGAAAAAATTTGCAATTACAGAAAAATTGACATATTCTGACTTTTGCCTCGTCTTTTGCCAGAGAATTTTTCAAAGTAATCAGCAGAGTACATTAAGATTACGATCTGAGTTTTCTTATGACCATTTAAGCAGCCTTCCCTCTGTAAGCAGACAGATTGGCTGTTTGGTCTAAATCTAAACTCTGACTTTCCGATCGTCATTTTTTCTCCTCTTTTTAGTTGAAGTAAACATTTATATTTTTGTCTTGGATTGACTATGAAGAGCGAAGAGCAATAATTATTTAACCCTTTTTTGTTGTTGCTTTTTTTCTTGTTATATTTTTCAATCCGCCAGTTTATTGTATTTTTTACTTATCGTTATTCTCCCTCAAAACTTTGTTTTATATTTTTTGTATACTTTTGTAATGTCTATTTTTAATGAGCTAATTATCAAATCCATTCATTCTTTGCTTACAGAAAATGCCGAAAAAAGCAACGCAACTTTGAATAAGAAATGGTGTGCATTAATTGATATAAATCTCCCTTAAGTAGGACAAGTAGAATGAGAAGAATCTCCTTCTGTCAAGTAAATAAAGTGTTTGGTTTCAAATTATATTACAATGATAACAAAATTTTGATTTCCTTGTTTAAATGTCTGTCTATTATATTCCGAAGGGAGAAATGTTCTACAAAATGGAAAATGTCTTGCATTTTGATTTCGTTTTGTATCATCTTTTTGAAAATATATCAATTAGTATTGAAAAAAGTTTGCGAGATAAAAGCATCATTTCACTGGTCGGGCGAGAGGTCCTAACTCACTACACTAAACGGGAGCAGATAGGTTTGCCTATAATCCGGTTCACACCCGTCCTTGGTCTTTTGAACAGTAGTAGAGGTTTATCCTTTATTTCCTCTTTATAGCTGTGTTTCCGGTTGCTTCTAAAGTCTTTTTTATTCTTTTTTTTATTACTCCCGGCAGTCCCTTGCGTTTTAGTGGCATTATCGCATTACATGGGGTGAACTGATTTTAAAAAAAAAATATGCTTCTTAGAAGAATAATACAATACCTTGGCATATTTCTTTTCGTTGTACATATTTGTCAGGGCGCCGAGGAATGTAGATGCTAAGAGCTGATGAAATAAAAAGAAAAATGTTAGATGTGTTAGCAGTAATATTAGTAGTAGCAGTACCAGCTTTTTTATAATACCCTTTACTGTATAGTAAGTGCTTTAATCACTAGATCATTCAGAGTAAATTGATGTCGAGCTTCTGACAACGTTTCACCCTTCTCGGCAGATATTCTATTAACACATTGTGGGATATTTAATCACAAAAAAGAAAAAAGTGACCAAAAAATCAGCTAAACTTTATACCCAAGACATAATTTTAAAACAAAATAGTTTTAAATTCACAATATCCCCTCTCCTTCATACACATGTGTAATGACTTCAACGTTAATATCACTTTATCTTGATGAATTTCTAAAAGACAAAAGATGTTACACAAACTTTTCACACTTTGCCATACTTCTTTCCCCTAAAATTGTTCATATATATATATATATATATATATATATATATATATATATATATATATGAACAATTATATATATATATATATATATGTGTGTGTGTGTGTGTATGTATGTGTGTGTGTGTTTCATTCGCAGACAGTACTGTTTCGCTGTATCACAGCTCCTCAGTGCGGCTAGACATCAGAATAATTCAAGCCCGGATCGAAACCCAAACGATCAGTCAGAGTTTCTACCACGGAGCTATCTTCATTCGACAGAGAGAAACAACTAAATCTAGCGTATTGTTTTTACGAATGTAAACAAATGCCAATCAGCCAGAGTGCTCCAATTCATTTTACTGAAGAGCTTTGCATTAACGCAGGTGGCTGTTGTTTATAGAATTAGCTTATCGTTCAGTAGTGCTCAATTGAAATATATTTTCAAGATCTAAATTATATATATATATATATATATATATATATATATATATATATATATATATATCAAAATGAGAGAAAAAACAAACGGAGTGAATATCCGCTGTTCTTAGCATTTACTTTTTAAAAAGCGCTAAATGCAAAGTAGAGCAATACATTATTATTATTATATGTTTATTATAAGAAATTCTAATAAAAATATTTTGAAATCGCTACACAAAAAGCTTCCATGTTTCAATACTATGATTGTACTTCTTCAGGCGATGAAAATTAAGTGGTGATTAAATGATTTTTAAGGAAATTTAAAAACAAAGTGTTACCTCTTTTCCGAAAGTGGGTGGTGTGAACGTAACGTCAGAATTAAAAATAGACTTGTGGGTATGTCTTGATTAACCAATTAAATGTCAGATCTACACTAAATAAAAAATTAAACAAAAAACGTCTGCTAATTAACCCAACCCTACCTTCGACAAAGTTAATATGTCTTCGTTGTCTACAATCACAATACATTTGTCTCTGACATATTTTCCGCAATCGTCAATGATGATATGTCTATGTTCTTGTTTATCGTGACATGAAAAAAAAACTCACCCACCTCCACCCCACTGAGTATTTACCATCACAGAGGTGATTGAAGATGTGGAATTAGTAAATACCAAACACTTCAAATACCTCTGCATAGAGATCAGCTATAACAAATATAATATGGAAGATAAGGAAATTGAAAATAGAATAGACTGCTCTCTAAAGTAGTTTTACCCAACACCCAAATGTTATAGACAGACATTAATGTTTTGATTTTATATTTCTGAGATGAGATATTATGTACAGTATTTACATTATTCGGGCTATTGTCCTCATCATTAGTGCTATATTTATAACAAAGTTTCGGCCCTTCAGTATCTGTCTATATTTCTGAGATGAGGTATTATGTACATTATTTACATTATTCGGACTATTGTCCTCATCTTTTTGCAATATTTATAACAAAGTTTCGGCCGTTGTACGCTCCGACCTTCTTCAGGTGGTTGAAATGTCGAACTGAAAACCTTTATTTCTCCCACTGGAGTAGAGTATTCTAGTTCCACGTTCTATGTCTAATGGATATCAGTTATCACATCTCCTGTTAATTCACCTCTCCAAGTTCTTCACTGCCTTAACCAGGTATTGAACTCACAATGCTCATTCATACACAAATGTCCTTAAAGACACATGACACAGTTGATAAAGCCGTTGGTTTGATCCAGTGACCCAACCCAAGATAAGGAAAAAAATGTTTTAAGATAAAGATTTCATAAATTTCAATTGAAAGCACAAGTGACTGCTGGGTCAATGAATACTGAATGTTTCCTTATAAGGAAGCAACAAATATTACAATGAACATTATTTGCCTAAGCAAATATTAAAAATACTTGAATTTACCAAAATTTCATAATTAATAACCTAACCGATTTTTATTCCCTACTATTTTAGGATAAATATCCTGCAATATAGCAGATGTAGTTAATTAACTGTGGCTAATTCAGAAATAAATGCTCTTTCAATAAACTTCCTGGTAAGAAATTAAATTCTCTTTAAGCCTAAATGGCTCTCATTGTTGAAATTATAGTCAAATCTATTACAATGAACGGTTAGTGCATTGAAGTAGTTTATGGGAAATGAATCAATTGCAAATTATCCAAATAGGTAAAAAAAAAAAAAAAGATGATTGATTAGTAAGGAGAAAAGATAGATGTTAAATATGGCATTACTTTGAGCACCAGTGATGCACTATATATATATATATATATATATATATATATATATATATATATATATATAGATATATATATATAGACTTACGTAATCATCAGGGAATGAAATAAGGCCAGGTGCACCGTAGTCAGTAACAAAAACAAAGATGTTGTCATTGGGTCCACTGTCAAAATAAAAAAAAAACAGTGAGTTGAAAGAAATAAACAAGAAATCAGATTACGTAATCTCTTCCCACTAAATATTTTTTTTTACAGGGGACTGTGAGAAGCGTCGTCAGTAAAGATGGGAGGACAGATGAAGATATCAAGTGCCGAATAAATAAAGCCCAACACCCAACACTCTGCGGCCAATCTGGAGATCAACAGCCCTCTCACTTTACAACAAGATCCAGATCTTCAACTCCAACTTCAAGTCGGTCTTACCTTACGGCTCAGAAACCTGGCGGGTAACCAACTTCCACAAACGTCAGACATTTACCAACCGATGTCTCAGGAACATCCTTCATATCAGGAGGCCTGAAGCAGTCTTCAACGACCAACTCTGGGACAGGACCAGACAAGCCCTAATCGAGATTGACATCAAGAGACGGAAATAGGGATGGATTGGCCAAACCCTCCGCAAACCTGCTTCTAGTTTCACCCGGCAGGCCCTTGACTGGAATCCACAAGGGAAGTGAAAAGTGGGTCAACCAAAACAGACTTGGCGCAGCAATGTAGAGGTGAGGGCAGCCGGCACATGGGTCGAGCTGAAGTGAGATCGCCCGGAACCGTGTCCGTTGGAGAGGAATTGCTATGGACCTATGTTTCCCAGGGAATTAATCATAATAATAATAAGTGATACGAGTTATCTCCCTTAAGCTTGATAAGTGCCATGGGTACAACAAAAGATTAACACTTTAAAAAGGCGTAAGTTTGTTATTTTATTCAGGAGAGATAAATGTTTCTTCCATTTTGCTTTCGTTCTGTATCTTGTTGAAAAAAATGTTTTGACAATGAGGTTCACGCAGGAGCCACTCGAGGTAGAGAGTTGCAGAATAAGAAGTAGGGTTTATGTGGATAGGTGGGGAAGATAACGGTTAACCCTAGACTTGAACGTAGTGAACGGGAAATCATCCTCTTCGGAGTCGATTCAACGGAGCAGTGGTTCCCGGGGAAATAGCTGCTCGAGTGAAACTTACTTCTCACCAATGGAACACAGAAGGCATGAGGGTGGTTTGATACAATGTGCTTATCATGGCGGGTTCGAGCCGTGAAGGTTAGAACTGCTGAAAATAAGGAATGTAGTTTACCTGAACATTTTCCATGGAAATAGCGATAGAACAGTATTCTAATTAGTATTAATACAACCTCACGCGGTAAAAGCATCACTTTTCTGGCCAGGGCCAGGGCACCTAACTCACTACCTTAAATAGAATTAGGTACTTGGTCCTGTCGCCAGGTTCAGACTCCTACCCAGTCTTTTGAACAAGAGTAAAGGTTTTATCAACGGATAATGATTTGCTTCTAAAGAACTGATGTATTTATTTTTTAATCCAACATATTTCTATGACTCCAAATTTTATTTTTAGTGGATATCTGTATTTGAGTAGACGGTCCGTTTATTTCAAATATTATTTACTTCGTCTTCCGATCTCCGCACTCGAGAAAACTTAATGAATAAAATGTCCCACCTGACAGGATTCGAACCAAGAGACGAAAAGCGTTCAGTTAAGAATATAACTTGGAACAAGACAAAAACAGTTAAAGAATGAAACGATAGATAAATTAAGAGAAGAATAGAAATTTTATTATTGAAAGTCTTTTGTTATTTTTTTTTTTAAGCAGAGACGGCTTGAAGAAAATGACTTTGTTGTTTTGGGAAATATATCACCAAAGAGGCCATCTGGAAGAAGCTGAGATGACAATTGATGACGCTGCCTTAAATTGGAAGTTGCGAAAACATCCCCTAAGGACCAGCCGGAAAGGAAGGTCAATTGAGATAAAATCTGGTCATTTTTACAGACGAAAGCGGAAGTTGAGAAACTGATTTATTCCACCTATCAAAAAGTGGAAATTGTAAACAAATCGAGAAATAGAATTTCTTTATGTAAAGACCAAGCCCAGGGTTCATAAGAGCGTTTGAGTCAACCGGAAGAAACAGTTGGTAAATTTCTGATTAAATAAACAGTAGTAGGCTGACAAAAATTGTGACGAAAATTAAATCAATAATTGCAATTAATGACCAGTTGTTAAAATGACAACCGAGGTGAAAGGCTTAGATTTATATACAGAAGAGATGGAGGGATTACCTACGCCCATCGGGAAGTAATGGACCCAGGCATAAATATTGGATAAACGGGCGATCCAGTACCTGTAACCGCTAGACGTAGGAAGAAGGATTCTCCCAAATTTCGAGAGATAATTAATTTTCCAAAGCCAGACAACAAAGAACTCTTGTTGGAAAAGGGAAAACACCGAGCCCACAAACATGTCAGCCTCCATGCCAGTTTTGGGTAAGAGTCAATATAAATAGAGCGCTGAAACGATCAAAATAAGTTAGATTTGCAGTTGGAGAAAGAGACTATGAGCGACAACCATGCTGCCGAAGCCCACGTGACTTGCTATCAAAGAGAAATCCAGATATAATTCTTCTTCCAGACTTAGCTAAAAAAAGCAAAGTCTCTCGATAGAATTCAAAGTGGGAATGATTCATTTTTTCTGTACAAATAACTATGTAAACCATAATTAAAATTGACGCGAAGAATTTTCCGTCTTCTTTTGTTTCGTCTGCAAGGAACATTTTTTTCTTTGTGACACTGTTTTGCCGTGGTTCGAACCAGCGCTGCGATTGCTGACAACAACTCAGTTTTTGTCAAATCAAAACAGCCCGTAGCGGAGCAGAATGCAGAGTGAGACGGACACTTCAGTGACCAGCAGTAGGAATTAACCAGCGAAAAGTGTCAAACCTGATCCGAAGTGCTTTTACCGCTCGGACACAAAGCAAGTTTTATTTTGACTTTGAAGCAAAATAATAATAAAAAATTATATAGAATTAAACAATAAATCCATTTATTCTTAGGAAATGTCTTTGTCTGTTTCAGATACGAAACTGGGCAAATATGTTTTGAGTGAAAAATCTGAACGAGTTTAAAGGTAAAATTTGACCTTGCTTTATTGGGAAGCTCTTCGTGGCTGATCGATAAAAACAAAACAAATAAGACGTAGTTTCCTCCTGCCAAAGGCGATGCAGGTTCGAATCCTGCTGGAGGGCACATTTTATTTATTAAGTTTTCTCAAGTACAAAAACTGGAAGGGGACATAAATAATATCTAAAATAAACGGAACGTCTACTCAAATACGAGTATCCAATGAAAATAATATTTGAAGTAATAAAAATGACCTTGTAAATAAAGTTTTTACCTGTTGATAACTTTTCCACTCCCAACTTTGTTCAATCCTGCTTTCTCACCCTGGAGAACTTTGAGGAACACGCTTGGTGTAACTGCCTACAAATGATAAAAATATCGATGAAATGAAGGGCAAACGCATCAGGAAAATAGGACATTCAAAAATTACAAAACCCTTTTTCTAACGCGAATTCCGCATACACGATCTGCCCTTTAAGCCAGTGGTCGGTAACCTTTTGGAGAGAGCGGGCCAGAATGCTATACAGTGTCTCGGACGTGGGTCATGATATGAAATTTACTATAATAAATTGTCTTGACCTCTAACCGCTCTGTCCAGAAGGCTGTCTTTGTCTGTAGTTTTGAAGAATAAACAACGAAGTTTATGTCTTGTTATTTAAACAAAGTTTCCTTATTTTACTGCAGGAATAACAGAATAGCAACTTACACAATCAACAAAAAAAGAAAAAAATGAAAATTCCTTACAACAGACGAAATACAGTGAGAAATGGCAAATTATTCTTTATTTCTGCTTTCGATAACTTTTCCACATCGATGGCAGAAGCAAAACACCATCCAATTGGTCATTACCCAACCTTATTCTTAAACGACTTTTAATATATTTCATTTTCGAAAAAAGAAGTTGTTCACAAACATATGTACTTCTAAATAATGATACCATCATTTTTCCATTAATCAATAGAATTTTATACTTGGAAATTTCAAATCGAACCCTTTATTTCGTCCACCAGGGTAGATTGTTCTAGTTCCACGTGCCGGATATCTCAGTGGGTTGAAGTAATCCAGACACTTGACCAAAGAATTTGAATTCAATAACTGGTCACAGCAGAGGTGAACAGAAAACTTGGACAGTTGAGTTACTAAAGCGAGAAAACTGAAACTGAAATATCCAGAACAGGCATGGCACGTGGAACTAGAACAATCTACTACGGTGGACGCAATAAAAGATTCGGTTAGAAATTCTAACGTATATCACCTGAAGAAGGTCGGAGTGTGCAACGGCTGAAATGTCATGAATGTGACAATAAACATGAGGACAATAGTCCGAATAGTGTAAATAGTTTATTAAATATCTAATATTATTTACACTATTTTATATTTTGTCTGTTGTCCTCATATTTGTTTTTGAGGGTACAGAATAAATTTACTTCGGGAGGAACTAACCCCCATGATACATATATCTATTACAATTTCATTCGATTTTTTTTAGCGGCATATCAATCTCTATGTGCTATTTAATGTCGAAATCAACAATTTTATTTATGCTTTTGAGATAATAATGGTTTTAGTGATACAAGTGTTACTAATCAACCAATAGCTGGGGAGATGTTTTCAAACCTTTCCCAAAAGGTATTTGCCCGTAAGTGAATACGGCGAACCCAACATGAATTGGAACTCTGCTCTCTAATTATCAATTTCTAGCCATCATCCATTACACCACCTGCACATCCAAGCTTACAGTACCTGATATTCCCAAACGGTGACCCGTCTAGGTACTGACCAGTCTCGACATTACTTGACTTTGGTGCTCGTACTAGAACAGGTGTTTCAACGTGATGTGGCCGTAAGCCTAGATTCCTAGTTGAGATTTCTGAATTGGTGAGTTCCATGACACGAATATATATCAGTGTGTCATGAGAGGTAAAATGGGTGTTGTCGTTCTGGTGATGGACATGAAAAGTGAACATAGCTTTTGGAAACTGCGCCACCTATAAATCAGGGGCGGTAATCTAACAAATAGTTTTGCTCCAAGAACCAATCAGACCACAGTATCCCCATAATGTTCCAGATATATTCTAAGTGAAGCAGCAAATAGTACGATGATTTTCTACTTACACTTCCGGTGTAGTCCTTGGGGACACCTTTGTAAACATTTGGCCCATTTATTTGGTTAATTATGACGCCCTTGTGTGAATTTCTACAGAGAAAGGAAAAATTATGTCAGTAAATAAACGGCATAATACAACAAACATCCCAGTCACCACTCTTTCTGGATTACTCACACTTCGCTTCGCTTCCATTAGATGGCGCTGTTAAAACGTTCTCAGCTGTCATCAAGTGGAAAGACTATAATATACGCATTACTAAGTCAGCTGCTAAGAAATTTGGTTCACTGTGTCGTGCGAGACAATCTATCTTACACATTTATAAGTCTACCATGCTTAGAATGTTGCTGTCAAATACGGTTCCGTTACTCTGTCATTTGCCTTGAGCTCCTTCATAATTCCAAACAAGAATCAAAAATATTATTGGTCCTAATCTGGCTTCAGTCACTTTCCCACCGCGATAAGGTTGCCTCCCTGTGTTTTTTTTTTTTTTGTTTTTTTTTTTTTCTATAAATATTTTCATGGTGATAGTTCGGATTAGCTCTTCACTATGGTACCTAGACCTTTCGAATTTAAGCGCAATACTGGACTGGTCTCAAGATCTTATCAATTTACAGTTCTGCTGGTTAGATGTAGCGGTAAGTTCTATGCTATTAGTTTCTTCTATCGCACTTCATGCTCTAAACCCAAACGGAATTAGGAAGTGTTTGAATCTGCAGCAAAAGTTAGATCTTTTTGTCAGACCCGCATGCATGGAAATCCCTGCAGCAACAGTAAACCCCTTTTCAGCTTTTTAATTGCTCCTAGAAGCTCATTCATTGGTTCCCAGACTTCATGAATTCAAGCGCCCTACGAGGCTGGCATCCCGCTCTCACCTTTTCACTGTCGAAACTACTAAATGTAGCCGTCTTTTATACTCCAATAGCTTCATGTCTCGCACCTCTCGCCTGTAGAAATCCTTGAACTATTCCAGTTTCCCTGAGAGCTATAATCTCCAACTATTCAAATCTCCCTCGTCATCTCCAGCTGCCTTGATCTATCTACTATCCTTCTCCTCATTCTTTCCTCTATCACTCCTATCTGATCTCGCTCCAAATCTTCTGTAACCCCTTGCGTCCTAGTGGCTTCCCGCCGTGCTTGGGGTGAATCGCTTAAAAAAAAAACAAAAAAAAAACGTAATAATTGTTACAACGATATGCTGTGAACCTGAAGAGCTTTCACTGCGGACCGACATCGGGAAGGGATGCTAAAGTTAGCGCTCCGTGCAATAGACGCACATGGCATAGACAGTCACCTTACTCGCTTGCTAATTCACTAGTAGAGTAAGTTCAACTTTTCTTTCGTTATGTAAAGAGACTCTTAAGAACATTTTTGAAATTTTCTCTACAAAAAAGATCTTCCTAATAAAATAAATATTTCTATCTCGTTTTGTTTCTCTATTTTTTTTGTTTATTTCCTCAACATTTATAGTATTCTTTCAACACACGACGCCTTACCTAGTATCAACGTTTTTGGGACCACGCGGTCACCTGTAGATTTCCTTACTTAGTGTTAATTTTACAAATCCTCGGAACGATGTAATTGATAACTAGCTTAAAAGACGCACTATCGGGCATCATAAATGCTAGCTCCTGCGGAGGGATCTTGATTGTGTCTTCATCACAATAGGTAGGAGGGGTAGATGCGATAAACTACAGAAGAACTCAAAATTAATCGCTGCATTTAGGTATTGCATCATTATTTAAGCTTACCTTTTAAAAGTTCAACGATAATTCTTCAAATTTCAATAATTTCATATATGTAAGTTCTTACTTTCCGTACAAACATTTATTTTATTTTATGAGTGACTTTCGCTGTAATTCATAATTAATTTTGATCAATCCCAATTTTTTTTCAAAATTATAAAAATTATTATCGTACAAAAAATTTCGTCGCAAAAAATGACGTAAAAAAATTGCCACATTAATTAAAACTTGAAAATCCAAAATATCAAGATTGCGCGTGCGGGTCCGACCTGAAATGTTTTTAATTTGCTCGTGGAGTCAGCCGGATTCCAAAATAGCATGATATGTTGGAATAAGGTCTTTAGGAATAAAGTTGAGAAAGTGTGACACAGTGACACACTGACATCCACATTTATTATATAAATGAATAATGATTTTTAAAAAATATTTTCTGGCCTAAAAGTCGGACATAACTAATGGGTGTTTCAGATGTGAATATGATTGCGGGTGCACGCGCGCATGCGCTTAGAATTTCAAAAGAAAACGGGAAAATGAAGGATGCCAACTTACTGTACGTCATCGGCGATGTCATCGTACATCATAACAACGATACGTTCATCTGGAATTCCATTTTTGTGTAGAATTTGATATGCGTGGCAAATATCAGCCTGTGCCCGATAAAAAAAAAAAAAAAAAAAAGATTGGAAAACCAAGGAAAGAAAACATAATGAAAATGTCAAACACGGATAAACATGGCTGCAATAAGACGGAGTGTCAAAAGGACGGATTTCCCCATGACACCGCTTTTTTAAGGACGGTTTTCACATGACACCGTTTTTTTTAATTTCCTCCATTCTTAGGCAATGTTTTAAAAAGCTATGTTTAAAATTGTAATAAACGCTAAGCATATGAAAGTGAATTTATACATTTTCGGAGTTAAATAATGATGTAGGTTTTGCCAACTTCTCTCTGTCCACGCCTCTGTTTATAACCGTCTGCTACTTCTACCTCAGGCCTTTAATATCTTCCAACCAGAATTCCACATGAGGACTTACAAAGATCGAAAAAGTAAACCTAAACCAGCCCTTCAAAAATCACCTCAACCCTTCAATATTTCATTTTCCAACATCCGCGGAATTAGAACCAATTTCTGCAGTGTGGAATCCTTCCTCAATGCAAACTGCCCGGATATCCTGGCTCTGTGTGAGACCAACCTTGACCCGTCTATCCCCTCCTCTGATCTCGCGGTTCCCGGCTACCTCCCTCTCCTTAGAAAAGACTCTCAAACCCACATGCACGGCCTTGGTGTTTACGTCAAGGACCATCTCCCACTGGCTAGAGAGTTATCTCTCAAATCGCCAGACTATTCGTATATGTGTCTCCGGCTATCACTTCTCAATGCTGTAAGCTATCTCTTCTTCCTTTATCGCTCTCCATCCCCTCAATACTGCGGAATAATCGATAGCATTTCTGACAGTATAAACAAGGCTCTCTCTCTTCACCCGTTTGCTCACATATTGGTGTTTGGCGATTTTAAAGCCTATCATACCAAGTGGCTTAAGAATGCTACTACTGACCTTGCAATTACTAATTACTCCGATGAGCTGCTTTCACTGGTTCCCAGACTTCGCGGATTCAAGCGTCCTACGAGGCTGGCATCCCGCTCTCACCCTTTCACGGTTGAAACTGTTAGTTGTAGCCGCTTCTTCTACTCCAATAGCTTCATGTCTCGCACCTCTCGCCTGTGGAACTCCCTTCCCTATTCCCGTTTCACTGATAGCTATAATCTCCAACTATTCAAATGTAATGTCAATCGACATCTCCAGTTGACTTGATCTATCCACTATCCTTCTCCTCATTCTTTCCCCTATCACTCCTATCTGCTCTTGCTCCAAATCCTCTATAACCCCTTGCGTGCTAGTGGCTTCCCGCCTTGCTAGGGGTGAATTGCTTAATAAAAAAAATCTTCCTATGTCATCCTCTTCCCTAATTTTCTAATTCACTAAAACTGTTACTAGGGGACGCTCTCCAAGACTATAAATACTTGGCAAAATCTTTTTCTCGCCCTCTTTTTCTTCAGACTTCTCAGTGGACACTACAACGATGTAAATCTCTCGTAGAAGGAAACGTTCTCTCTTGTTGGAAACGCCATGAACAATACATACATACACACAGACGCACGTACGTACGCACACTCACTCACACATACATTGAACCAAAAGTTTACATATTAATTCGTACACACATAGTATTGTCTATGTCTTTTGTAAACCGTTTGTCTTTTAATAAAATTATATTTGTTTGTACATATATATATATATATATATATGTTCTTGTTGTTTTCTTCCCATTTTCCTTTTACTTTTCTTCATGGTGGACTCAATCTCTGAGCCATTTCAGGAGACAAACGTGCTCATCTCACAAAGCGTACATACACCGGCCCGCAATACAACAAGTATGATAAACACTATTTATTTATGAGATACACTATTATATTATTTATTGGAATACTTGGCAAAACATTTATAAAAATTTATTTTTTATTATTTTAATAATGTTATAATCATCTCAATGTATAATCGTCTAGGCTGTTTATAATTAAATATACGTTCTTTTGAGAGAAGTGTTTTTTTTTTATGTAAACCAGACAGTTTGTTTAAAAATTGTGACAATTGTGTATCTTTTTGGGCTGAGTGGTCAAAATTTGTTCCAGTTTATGGAAATTTATTTTATTCGCGTATACTAATCAATGAGAGACATGATTTCAAGCCCGAATATCTTCCCGAATAGTAGGGCAGAGGTGAGCCTAAATTTTAAAATAAATAGGGCTCAGGTTAGTAGATGCGAGGAAAAGATATTTGGACAGCAATGGAATAAGGCAGGTCGTCAACATCAATGAAGCCATTTGTCATCAAGTGTAGAACACCAAAGAAGGCAACAGTTACCAGCCAGCCACGGAGAGAGAAAAGTTTAATCGGAAATTCTCCTGTGATTAGACAGTCAACAAACGAAAAGATTTCTTAGAAATTTTCTCAAGCACGAACTGTGTGAAGTTAAAAGGGGCTATTTTTCAAAATAACTGCTGTGGAAGTAGATCTTTTCGTTTTTTCTCAAAGGCACCTTTACATTTTACTGACTTATTGTATTGTTTCCTTTTTGTCATTTACAAAATCCTTGTTTTTCCCATGCTGTAATCTTTGCGCAAACTCGTATCTTTTTTCGTGATTGTGTAAACTAAATAATTGTGTTTTTTCTTTTGAAATTTTACGCAGTAGTTGTCTTGTTTTATAATTTGCGCCCATTAAGAAGATGGCCGTATATGAATAGACTCTCTTTTTATTTTAATCATTATTTTAATCATTATTTTTGTTTGTCTACCAGCCTGAAAATTAGAGAAGCTGTATTAAATATGGCTATCCACTAAAATGACGTTTAAATTAATAAATATCAAACCATATAATAATTATCAATATGTATTTATGTATATATTTCCTGTAGTAGAGTAGATCACGTTATTAAATTTATGAATGATTACTTCCTTTTAGTTGTTTTAATAGTCTGTACAAAGAAAATATTTATCTGCGTTTAGGTAAATTTAGTTCCTAGGTAAAATGAAACGCTTAATTAAACAGTTTCTTTACTATTATATTTCTTAAATTGCAGTTTTGTTTTTTATTTATCTCCACCATATTGAATATGAATACATCGTTTCATGACATTTGTGTTATTGCTTCTTACTATAAAGTTTAAGTTAATTAATATCAAACAATATAATAATTATCAATGTGTATTTATTTATAAATTTCCTCTAGTGGCAAATGTAGTGGATTACGTTAAATTTATAAGTAATTACTTCCCGTAGTCGTTTTAATGGTCTATATAAATAACATATTTATCTGCAGTTAGATAAAATTAGTTCCCAGGCAAAATGAATCGTTTCATTAATCAGTTCCTTTACTCCGACGTTTCTTAAATTACAGTCTTATTTTCATGTGAGGCATTCAGTTACCTTTTTGTCTATTAAGTGATTGTCTTGCTTCAACTTGGTCTTGAAATAGGTTTTGTTATCACCGTCTTTGTCTTTCTGTTGTTAATCTTTCTCATACGAGGGATATTTCCATTTTACCGTTATATTAAACACGCGAAAATTTTAACAATTAAAAGACATTAAACAGAAGGCACTTGATATAATACCAGGAAAGACATTGAGCAAAAAGCGATTTATAAAATACAAGGAGTAATCAATGAATCACGAACGTCTAAAAAAATTGGCCTTCATTTTCGTTTTTAATTCTTTACCTCCGCCATATTGAATATCAATACATCGTTTCACAACATTTGTGTCATTGCTTCTCACTATTAAAACTTTCTAACAACTGCCGGCATTTTTGACAGCACGGGTATACTAATATATATCCAACTTTTTTTATGAAAATAAATTAGCAGAAATGTGTGCGATATTGATATTTTTCCGTTGTTAATATTAAAAAAAGAAAACCTTACCTGATGTCTGTAGTTGTCCCAGCCTTTTGATCCTGCGACGATGACAGCCCAATGGACACCTTCATTTTCCAACTCATGCAATGGAGACGGACTGTCTAATGGCAGAGTATTGGTCAGCGCTATGGCAAGTGCCAGAATAATGCTTCTAAACGGCCACATCGTGAATTGATAAAAATTGTGCAAGACTTCTTCAGGCTCTGACGGTGAGCGATACATTCTGGTGTACAATCACCAATTTTACTTTATATATAGGCAAAGTGTCGGTTACTGATAAGGACTGTTGCTATTGTTTTGCATACATACCACGCTAAATAAATTTACTGATAAAAATTTTAAACAGAGAAAATGAGAGATTGAAATTTGAGAATTTTACGGTCAATTGTCACAATGTCACTCGCTATAGAATTGCCCCAAAAATGGTGGAAAAGAAGCATTCATTTCAGTTAATGAGTTCTGTCCATAAAGTAGTTCACTCTTTACTTCATCTCTTGTATTTGCTTCCTTCGAGAAGTAGGCGTTCATGACTCTCCGCAACCTCCTTTTCCTTTACTAAGCCTCCTAATACCCGGTTCCATCATACATTCGCCAAAACTCGCCATTATATGGTTCACAGACTTCTCCTGCCTGTTTTCCTTTCGATATGTCCTGTGAGTGTCAAATTCTCCAAGCCCTCATCCTCATTACTAGTTCTATTATACTTCAACTATCTCTTTCTGCTTCTCGGTATCAATGTTCTTTTTTATCTGTATCCCTGAAAACTTATTCATGGCTCCGGCCATGGAATTCTCAGTATCCTTCTGTAGAACCAAATTCCTGTTTCTTCCAGTTTTCTCACCATCTGAGAGAAAATTGTCCAGCAGTCACTGTCATATAAGAGGATCGATATTGTACCGTGTGTAACAGCAAAATTGTCCAATTGTTAGATTTAAGCTCTGAACCATTGTATCTTAGAAATGATTAAAGACAACTTACTGGAATTCTCTGAGGTTTTTATAACAATATTGGGATCTACTTTGAGCAATAAGAATGTATGATTACTCTCCAAGTTTTACAGGAGAATCGTAATGAAATCGATCATAAACAAAAATTACATATTCATCATTACTTTATCATAGCCAAGGATCGGAAGCTCATGAAGGATTGAAATAAAGTTCAATATATATATATATATATATATATATATATATATATATATTATTTCAGGATCATTTTCCAACGTATGCAAGATGATCTTCGCCCTCTCTAACCTTCTAACCTTCTATCCTGGAGTAACAAGGTGCCTCACAGGTTTCACATTTTCAAGTCTTTTTTCACTGCTCTTTGGACCGTCATAGCTGAAACTCCTCTCTCACTTGCCAAACGTCTTATGGATTCTAATTAATCTATTAAGATCTAAGTTAAAATGATGATCACTCTTGCTGTTGTAACCTCCTGATATAGTTTTCCTCTTTAATGTCCCCTCTTTTTCAAACATATTCACCATTTTCTTGATGGTTCTTGATGGAAGCTAGAGTATAAATGTTGGTACAATTACTGAAGGCCTGAAAGATTTTTTTCCTTTCATCATTACTCAGTTCGGAAGACAGTGGGGTTGACACAAAACAATTTTAACCTCTTCTCTTTTTAGTTTAATAACTCAATGGGTTTTTCAGTGATTCTTACGAAAAATTGTGTCAAGATGTCTAAAAGTCTTATTTGAAAATATGAAAAAAACAAACTCAATTATTTTAGAGTTTTTTTTTTTTTAGATATTAAACATTATGTGCAATAGAAAGGTATCGCATGCTGTTACACGATTTGGACAATTTTGCTGTTACACCCGGTATAAAAGTTCAAACTTCTTTTCTTGGGTTCTGATGAATTTTCCTTTTTCTTAATACATTGTTTAGCTTTTTGAAAGCATCTTTTTCTCTTCCAGTGTATGTTTGGGTTTCCATCTGGCATTTTCCATACTACCAAAATTACCTGCCTATGCCATGGCATCTTGTATCTAGCCTTCAGAGTAATCCTGATGCAACCTCGCACTCTTATCTTCGTGTTCTTTAGATTTTTTAAAAGATTCTTTCGTCATCAACTTCCTAATCCCGTTCCCCTTAATCTCGCCCGCGTTTTTTTAATGACAGTTTTAGCTTTAAGAAAAATCAGAAGTGGCAGTAAGTAATCTGAAATCTAGGGAAGGGGAGATAATTCGATGTTCCGTGACGAATCTACTTGTTCGGTTAGTGTGAAATGCGACGGCCACACAGTACATAGGCTCAATTATTGCCAACCGAGTAATCCCACAAGATAGTGTTTGCTGGATTCTTTTATAATGCGGTTCACCCTGTACAAGGCCCGAAGCCACTCGAGGTAGAGGGTTACAAAGTAAGTGACACATTTTATGCGGACAGATGAGGAAGATATCTTCTGGTATCACATAATGGTGCATTTTCGCGTTACAAAGTCAACGGAACCTGACAAGTTGCGGGTAGTGTGGATATTCCCGTGCATCCAATATATTCAGCACTTTAATCTTACAAATGAAAGGCATGGATCCTGACAAGTGGGGGGAATTGTGGATATCCCCATTAATTAAATAAGTAGTGTACTTTAATATTAGAACGGTAACGCATAGAACCTGACAAGTGGAGTGAACTTCGGATGTCCCCATGCGTCAAATAAATGAATCCATTTAGCATTACAAAGGAACTTCACGGAACCTGAGACCTGGAGGTATGTGCGGATATCCACATGAATCAAATAAATGGAGTACTTTAAGAATGTAATTCGTCGGAAATTTTTTCATAGAAATAGCGACAGAGTAGAGAGGGGCTTGCAACATTTTGTCTGTTGGATAGGGATTGTAAGGTGGAAACTAATTCATCACCAACAAGACCGCGAAGGCACTTCTGGCCTCTATCAAAACTGGAAAAGTGAGGATTGGGTAGCTACAGTCTAGATATGGCAGAAGTACTCCATTTTTTTTGTCTGATTGTTCTCTTGAAAAGATAGATCACTTTTTAAAAATCAATTCACCCCAAACAGGGCGATAATGTAATTAAAGACAAGGGACTACTGCGAGTGAAAGAGAATGTGAAGGAAACAAAGGATAACCCTCTACTGCAGTTCAAAGAATGAGGAGGAGTTTGAACCGGGCAATAGACGAAACTATCTACTCTCATTGTGCCTATCAGGAGGAAACACGTGCCAGAAGCAAACCGACCAGTTTCCCAGCATTTTTAGCTATGTATCCTATATACAAGTTTCAGGTTGCGAACTAGAGTCCCAACACGCGCTCAAGGCAAGGTGCCTCCTTGAGAGAACAACTATTAAGCAACATCGATCCTGGTCAGTACCTAGATGGCTGACCGTTTTGGAATACCAGTGTGTTCATTATATTCGTTTACGCGTAAATGCCCTTGCGAAAGGTATGAATCCACCTCTTCTCTCCTCACCTAAGGGTTAATTAGTAAAACTTGTTTCAGTAAATCATTAATCTAAAAAAAAAATCTTTTTGAAAATCTTGCAATGTAAAAATATTTTCTGGATTTAAATAACTTGACAAAGGCTAATAGACCTTAAAAAACAAATTAAATCAATGAAGAAAAGTCAGGAACGTTACTAGTTTGGTTTGGTAGGATTTTATAAGCCAATTTTCTCCTACTGAGATGTCAGTACTCAAGATTATTTATTTACATATCGATCAGCTCATAATTTTATACATTTCGTTTATTTGTTTTGTGTATTTAACTTTCGTCTGTTTTTTTTTTTTTTTTTTTTTTTTTTTTCTTAAATTTTGTCAGCTCGTATGAATTTTGTTAGGTCTAAGTTATTACATAGTAATTATCTGAAAGTTCCCGGACTTTTTGTGATTGTACCTTTGTTCCTGACTGTGATTCTACTGTTCAAGTAAATGCACTGAACCTATTGAGTCTCCGTATTCAGTTATTACATATGGTTTTATAATGTTATATTGAAACGCCTCTGCAATCTTTACCATCGCTAGCAAAACATACCTACATTAACACTTAGAACTCTGCATCATTTATAAATA
Source organism: Acanthosepion lycidas (assembly GCA_963932145.1). Taxonomy (NCBI): domain Eukaryota; kingdom Metazoa; phylum Mollusca; class Cephalopoda; order Sepiida; family Sepiidae; genus Acanthosepion; species Acanthosepion lycidas. Next base: position 12,013,587 of record OZ010614.1, read on the forward strand.
TTACTTCCTCTTTTACTGCATATGGGAACCCCTCAAAATATAGTGTTTTATATAATAGTTCTATATATTTGAAATTGCAGTAACCTGGCTCTCAATTTCAGTCAAGATTGTTTTATGTGTTGCCATAGAAGAATATGACTACACAATCAAGAAATTCAAATTCAACTTCATTGGCAGGATTAACATTTTGCTTGGCGAAAATTGTCGCCTGCAGAGTGTTATTAAATTTTGCACGAGACTCGGGAAAATAAGTGTTATCATGCTTTGGCATAATGTTTGTACGGACGACGGCACATAATCTTGCTGGGAAATAACTCGGCTAACAACACAGTTTTTGTCACTGAAGTAATCGTCTTGCAAATGAAGATGGTAACCAGATATTAATAAAGAAATGCGTGCTGTTGTTGCCTAATGTTGAAAGATTTCTAGGAATAAATAATCATATTCATTTCTTGGCACATTCCCACCAATTAGATTACAAAGGAAATCCTGTACCACTGATAAGGACACCTTATTCGATATGCCACCTGAAAAGATTGAAATTTGACTCTTATGTAGTTACCTCCATGAGATCACTAAAAAAAAAAGAGCATAAGAAGGGCATTCAACTTGATGAAAATAATTTTTTATTCTCTGAATGTTTATGATATTATCAAGAGGAAATATGAATGTATTTTTTTTTTCAATTTTTAATCGTTCCTAGCACGTCCGAAATTTTAGTTAAAAATCTTTGTATTTTTTCGAGTCAGCAATTTTTCTATTTTGTAAATGAAATTTCCTGTTTAAAATTCTTTCAAAAATCAATTATAATTTTTTCAAAATTTATTTTAAGAAAATTAGAAATTATAAAGTTTACTTAAAATATTTTGAAATATACATTACTTACATTCTGCGCTGAAAAAATGTAGTTTAAAATTAAGACAAAGCAAGCTTTAACAATGGTGAAATTTCACAAATGATAATTTTCGTGAGGAAAAGTTATCGTACGGAAAGACAGAAGTAACATAATTATTTAGTTTTAAGTGAACCAACATATTTACCTCGTTATTTTTAAGGAAAACTTTCAGTGCTCTAATTTTTTGTTTTTTATTTCTGTACTAAGCTTTCACCTTTAGCTTTCCGATGCTTTATGGAAAATATATGATAAATAATTAAAATAAAACTTGAAAGTGAGATTAAATGTCATAAGAAAGCAATCTAATTAATTTATAGGTACCTTTCTTATTAAATTTTATCAGAAGTGTACATAAAATACTATAATTTTATGTACATTTATTAGATTTTACTGTGTTATTTGTATTTGCATTCATTTTATTATTAGTTTTCATATTTCATTTATGGAAAATGCTATAAGATAATATAAAAATAAGATCATATAATTTCTATACGATAGGTTCCTAATACATGTAGTTAATCTTCTCAGTTGAAATTGAAAAATCAAATTAACTTCTCCACGCGTGTTTCGCACGAACAATTCGCAATAAAAAAAAAAGCTTTAACAACGGGGAACAACGCTTATACTAACTCAAATAACATGACTTTTTATTGATTTCATTCTGCTTCCAGTCTTCCATACATATGAATTACAGCCGTTTTATGGACACAAAAGATATGTTATATTAGATTTTTTATATAGATGTGGTCTGATGATTTAAACAGCTTTATAATTTATAATCTGTAAAGATAGATCTAATTAATAACACGATTGACTAAACTGTACACCATTTTCAGTAATTTTAGAATATTTAACAAAATTAATGTAAAAGTAATAAATAATTTAAATTGTTTAAAAAACTTAATTTTTCATCGAAAAAGGTTTTTAGCATTGAGACAATATTAGCCATATTAATAAAAACAACTAAAAGCAACTAAATCATTTGAAATTAAAAATCTTTGTTTTATTCAGTTTTGTATGCTACAATTCAGAGCTGATTTTCAGGTAGAGGGGGTCCGATTAAAAAACAAACAAACATGATTTGTATTCAACAAAGCCTTGTGCTTTTAACTAATACAATCAATAAATTGAACAGTATTGAATTTCTAGAGTTTTCATAAAATTAGTTGGGATAGGAGTTAATAAACATACGAAGAATAATTTTTGCCATGACTTTAAAAAAGGAAAACATATATTCATAATAATTTTAATCATTTGTGAATAGTTTCTGAAAGTTTCATTAAAAACGACAATTAGATTTATTTTTGCAAGATTTTCCAAATTAATATCTGTCATACAAAAAGAAAAACGCTAAAATTTTGTCATTTAGTAGTTTGTCAGGTTCCATTCCTTAACTTGGTAACATTAAAGTACTCCATTTATTTGATTCATGTGGATATCCGCACATACCTCCAGGTCTCAGGTTCCGTGAAGTTCCTTTGTAATGCTAAATGGATTCATTTATTTGACGCATGGGGACATCCGAAGTTCACTCCACTTGTCAGGTTCTATGCGTTACCGTTCTAATATTAAAGTACACTACTTATTTAATTAATGGGGATATCCACAATTCCCCCCACTTGTCAGGATCCATGCCTTTCATTTGTAAGATTAAAGTGCTGAATATATTGGATGCACGGGAATATCCACACTACCCGCAACTTGTCAGGTTCCGTTGACTTTGTAACGCGAAAATGCACCATTATGTGATACCAGAAGATATCTTCCTCATCTGTCCGCATAAAATGTGTCACTTACTTTGTAACCCTCTACCTCGAGTGGCTTCGGGCCTTGTACAGGGTGAACCGCATTATAAAAGAATCCAGCAAACACTATCTTGTGGGATTACTCGGTTGGCAATAATTGAGCCTATGTACTGTGTGGCCGTCGCATTTCACACTAACCGAACAAGTAGATTCGTCACGGAACATCGAATTATCTCCCCTTCCCTAGATTTCAGATTACTTACTGCCACTTCTGATTTTTCTTAAAGCTAAAACTGTCATTAAAAAAACGCGGGCGAGATTAAGGGGAACGGGATTAGGAAGTTGATGACGAAAGAATCTTTTAAAAAATCTAAAGAACACGAAGATAAGAGTGCGAGGTTGCATCAGGATTACTCTGAAGGCTAGATACAAGATGCCATGGCATAGGCAGGTAATTTTGGTAGTATGGAAAATGCCAGATGGAAACCCAAACATACACTGGAAGAGAAAAAGATGCTTTCAAAAAGCTAAACAATGTATTAAGAAAAAGGAAAATTCATCAGAACCTAAGAAAAGAAGTTTGAACTTTTATACCGGGTGTAACAGCAAAATTGTCCAAATCGTGTAACAGCATGCGATACCTTTCTATTGCACATAATGTTTAATATCTAAAAAAAAAAAAACTCTAAAATAATTGAGTTTGTTTTTTTCATATTTTCAAATAAGACTTTTAGACATCTTGACACAATTTTTCGTAAGAATCACTGAAAAACCCATTGAGTTATTAAACTAAAAAGAGAAGAGGTTAAAATTGTTTTGTGTCAACCCCACTGTCTTCCGAACTGAGTAATGGTGAACGGAAAAAAAATCTTTCAGGCCTTCAGTAATTGTACCAACATTTATACTCTAGCTTCCATCAAGAACCATCAAGAAAATGGTGAATATGTTTGAAAAAGAGGGGATATTAAAGAGGAAAACTATATCAGGAATTTTCAACAGCAAGAGTGATCATCATTTTAACTTAGATCTTAATAGATTAATTAGAATCCATAAGACGTTTGGCAAGTGAGAGAGGAGTTTCAGCTATGACGGTCCAAAGAGCAGTGAAAAAAGACTTGAAAATGAAATCTTACGTGAAACCTGTGAGGCACCTTGTTACTCCAGGATAGAAGGTTAGAAGGTTAGAGAGGGCGAAGATCATCTTGTATACGTTGGAAAATGATCCTGAAATAATATATATATATATATATATATATATTTAAACTTTATTTCAATCCTTCATGAGCTTCCGATCCTTGGCTATGATAAAGTAATGATGAATATGTAATTTTTGTTTATAATTTTTTGTTTATGATTCTCCTGTAAACCTTGGAGAGTAATTATACATTCTTATTGCTCAAAGTAGATCCCAATATTGTTATAAAAACCTCAGAGAATTCCAGTAAGTTGTCTTTAATCATTTCTAAGATACAATGGTTCAGAGCTTAATCTAACAATTGGACAATTTTGCTGTTACACACGGTACAATATCGATCCTCTTATATGACAGTGACTGCTGGACAATTTTCTCTCAGATGGTGAGAAAACTGGAAGAAACAGGAATTTGGTTCTACAGAAGGATACTGAGAATTCCATGGCCGGAGCCATGAATAAGTTTTCAGGGATACAGATAAAAAAGAACATTGATACCGAGAAGCAGAAAGAGATAGTTGAAGTATAATAGAACTAGTAATGAGGATGAGGGCTTGGAGAATTTGACACTCACAGGACATATCGAAAGGAAAACGGGCAGGAGAAGTCTGTGAACCATATAATGGCGAGTTTTGGCGAATGTATGATGGAACCGGGTATTAAGAGGCTTAGTAAAGGAAAAGGAGGTTGCGGAGAGTCATGAACGCCTACTTCTTGAAGGAAGCAAATACAAGAGATGAAGTAAAGAGTGAACTACTTTATGGACAGAACTCATTAACTGAAATGAATGCGGTTTTTAAAAGGGCACTTCTTTTCCACCATTTTTGGGGCAATTCCATAGCGAGTGACATTGTGACAATTGACCGTAAAATTCTCAAATTTCAATCTCTCATTTTCTCTGTTTAAAATTTTTATCAGTAAATTTATTTAGCGTGGTATGTATGCAAAACAATAGCAACAGTCCTTATCAGTAACCGACACTTTGCCTATATATAAAGTAAAATTGGTGATTGTACACCAGAATGTATCGCTCACCGTCAGAGCCTGAAGAAGTCTTGCACAATTTTTATCAATTCACGATGTGGCCGTTTAGAAGCATTATTCTGGCACTCGCCATAGCGCTGACCAATACTCTGCCATTAGACAGTCCGTCTCCATTGCATGAGTTGGAAAATGAAGGTGTCCATTGGGCTGTCATCGTCGCAGGATCAAAAGGCTGGGACAACTACAGACATCAGGTAAGGTTTTCTTTTTTTTATATTAACAACGGAAAAATATCAATATCGCACACATTTCTGCTAATTTATTTTCATAAAAAAAGTTGGATATATATTAGTATACCCGTGCTGTCAAAAATGCCGGCAGTTGTTAGAAAGTTTTAATAGTGAGAAGCAATGACACAAATGTTGTGAAACGATGTATTGATATTCAATATGGCGGAGGTAAAGAATTAAAAACGAAAATGAAGGCCAATTTTTTTAGACGTTCGTGATTCATTGATTACTCCTTGTATTTTATAAATCGCTTTTTGCTCAATGTCTTTCCTGGTATTATATCAAGTGCCTTCTGTTTAATGTCTTTTAATTGTTAAAATTTTCGCGTGTTTAATATAACGGTAAAATGGAAATATCCCTCGTATGAGAAAGATTAACAACAGAAAGACAAAGACGGTGATAACAAAACCTATTTCAAGACCAAGTTGAAGCAAGACAATCACTTAATAGACAAAAAGGTAACTGAATGCCTCACATGAAAATAAGACTGTAATTTAAGAAACGTCGGAGTAAAGGAACTGATTAATGAAACGATTCATTTTGCCTGGGAACTAATTTTATCTAACTGCAGATAAATATGTTATTTATATAGACTATTAAAACGACTACAGGAAGTAATTACTTATAAATTTAACGTAATCTACTACATTTGCCACTAGAGGAAATTTATAAATAAATACACATTGATAATTATTATATTGTTTGATATTAATTAACTTAAACTTTATAGTAAGAAGCAATAACACAAATGTCATGAAACGATGTATTCATATTCAATATGGTGGAGATAAATAAAAAACAAAACTGCAATTTAAGAAATATAATAGTAAAGGAACTGTTTAATTAAGCGTTTCATTTTACCTAGGAACTAAATTTACCTAAACGCAGATAAATATTTTCTTTGTACAGACTATTAAAACAACTAAAAGGAAGTAATCATTCATAAATTTAATAACGTGATCTACTCTACTACAGGAAATATATACATAAATACATATTGATAATTATTATATGGTTTGATATTTATTAATTTAAACGTCATTTTAGTGGATAGCCATATTTAATACAGTTTCTCTAATTTTCAGGCTGGTAGACAAACAAAAATAATGATTAAAATAAAAAGAGAGTCTATTCATATACGGCCATCTTCTTAATGGCGCAAATTATAAAACAAGACAACTACTGCGTAAAATTTCAAAAGAAAAAACACAATTATTTAGTTTACACAATCACGAAAAAAGATACGAGTTTGCGCAAAGATTACAGCATGGGAAAAACAAGGATTTTGTAAATGACAAAAAGGAAACAATACAATAAGTCAGTAAAATGTAAAGGTGCCTTTGAGAAAAAACGAAAAGATCTACTTCCACAGCAGTTATTTTGAAAAATAGCCCCTTTTAACTTCACACAGTTCGTGCTTGAGAAAATTTCTAAGAAATCTTTTCGTTTGTTGACTGTCTAATCACAGGAGAATTTCCGATTAAACTTTTCTCTCTCCGTGGCTGGCTGGTAACTGTTGCCTTCTTTGGTGTTCTACACTTGATGACAAATGGCTTCATTGATGTTGACGACCTGCTTTATTCCATTGCTGTCCAAATATCTTTTCCTCGCATCTACTAACCTGAGCCCTATTTATTTTAAAATTTAGGCTCACCTCTGCCCTACTATTCGGGAAGATATTCGGGCTTGAAATCATGTCTCTCATTGATTAGTATACGCGAATAAAATAAATTTCCATAAACTGGAACAAATTTTGACCACTCAGCCCAAAAAGATACACAATTGTCACAATTTTTAAACAAACTGTCTGGTTTACATAAAAAAAAACACTTCTCTCAAAAGAACGTATATTTAATTATAAACAGCCTAGACGATTATACATTGAGATGATTATAACATTATTAAAATAATAAAAAATAAATTTTTATAAATGTTTTGCCAAGTATTCCAATAAATAATATAATAGTGTATCTCATAAATAAATAGTGTTTATCATACTTGTTGTATTGCGGGCCGGTGTATGTACGCTTTGTGGGATGAGCACGTTTGTCTCCTGAAATGGCTCGGAGATTGAGTCCACCATGAAGAAAAGTAAAAGGAAAATGGGAAGAAAACAACAAGAACAGATATATATATATATATGTACAAACAAATATAATTTTATTAAAAGACAAACGGTTTATAAAAGACATAGACAATACTATGTGTGTACGAATTAATATGTAAACTTTTGGTTCAATGTATGTGTGAGTGAGTGTGCGTACGTACGTGCGTCTGTGTGTATGTATGTATTGTTCATGGCGTTTCCAACAAGAGAGAACGTTTCCTTCTACGAGAGATTTACATCGTTGTAGTGTCCACTGAGAAATCTGAAGAAAAAGAGGGCGAGAAAAAGATTTCGCCAAGTATTTATAGTCTTGGAGAGCGTCCCCTAGTAACAGTTTTAGTGAATTAGAAAATTAGGGAAGAGGATGACATAGGAAGATTTTTTTTATTAAGCAATTCACCCCTAGCAAGGCGGGAAGCCACTAGCACGCAAGGGGTTATAGAGGATTTGGAGCAAGAGCAGATAGGAATGATAGGGGAAAGAATGAGGAGAAGGATAGTGGATAGATCAAGTCAACTGGAGATGTCGATTGACATTACATTTGAATAGTTGGAGATTATAGCTATCAGTGAAACGGGAATAGGGAAGGGAGTTCCACAGGCGAGAGGTGCGAGACATGAAGCTATTGGAGTAGAAGAAGCGGCTACAACTAACAGTTTCAACAGTGAAAGGGTGAGAGCGGGATGCCAGCCTCGTAGGACGCTTGAATCCGCGAAGTCTGGGAACCAGTGAAAGCAGCTCATCGGAGTAATTAGTAATTGCAAGTTCAGTAGTAGCATTCTTAAGCCACTTGGTATGATAGGCTTTAAAATCGCCAAACACCAATATGTGAGCAAACGGGTGTAGAGAGAGAGCCTTGTTTATACTGTCAGAAATGCTATCGATTATTCCGCAGTATTGAGGGGATGGAGAGCGATAAAGGAAGAAGAGATAGCTTACAGCATTGAGAAGTGATAGCCGGAGACACATATACGAATAGTCTGGCGATTTGAGAGACAACTCTCTAGCCAGTGGGAGATGGTCCTTGACGTAAACACCAAGGCCGTGCATGTGGGTTTGAGAGTCTTTTCTAAGGAGAGGGAGGTAGCTGGGAACCGCGAGATCAGAGGAGGGGATAGACGGGTCAAGGTTGGTCTCACACAGAGCCAGGATATCCGGGCAGTTTGCATTGAGGAAGGATTCCACACTGCAGAAATTGGTTCTAATTCCGCGAATGTTGGAGAATGAAATATTGAAGGGTTGAGGTGATTTTTGAAGGGCTGGTTTAGGTTTACTTTTTCGATCTTTGTAATTCCTCATGTGGAATTCTGGTTGGAAGATATTAAAGGCCTGAGGTAGAAGTAGCAGACGGTTATAAACCGAGGCGTGGGCAGAGAGAAGTTGGCAAAACCTACATCATAATTTAACTCCGAAAATGTATAAATTCACTTTCATATGCTTAGCGTTTATTACAATTTTAAACATAGCTTTTTAAAACATTGCCTAAGAATGGAGGAAATTAAAAAAAAAAAACGGTGTCATGTGAAAACCGTCCTTAAAAAAGCGGTGTCATGGGGAAAGCCGTCCTTTTGACATTCCGTCTTATTGCAGCCATGTTTATCCGTGTTTGACATTTTCATTATGTTTTCTTTCCTTGGTTTTCCAATCTTTTTTTTTTTTTTTTTTATCGGGCACAGGCTGATATTTGCCACGCATATCAAATTCTACACAAAAATGGAATTCCAGATGAACGTATCGTTGTTATGATGTACGATGACATCGCCGATAACGTACAGTAAGTTGGCATCCTTCATTTTCCCGTTTTCTTTTGAAATTCTAAGCGCATGCGCGCGTGCACCCGCAATCACATTCACATCTGAAACACCCATTAGTTATGTCCGACTTTTAGGCCAGAAAATATTTTTTAAAAATCATTATTCATTTATATAATAAATGTGGATGTCAGTGTGTCACTGTGTCACACTTTTCAACTTTATTCCTAGAGACCTTATTCCAACATATCATGCTATTTTGGAATCCGGCTGACTCCACGAGCAAATTAAAAACATTTCAGGTCGGACCCGCACGCGCAATCTTGATATTTTGGATTCTGAAGTTTTAATTAATGTGGCAATTTTTTTACGTAATTTTTTGCGACGAAATTTTTTGTACGATAATAATTTTTATAATTTTGAAAAAAAATTGGGATTGATCAAAATTAATTATGAATTACAGCGAAAGTCACTCATAAAATAAAATAAATGGTTGTACGGAAAGTAAGAACCTACATATATGAAATTATTGAAATTTGAAGAATTATCGTTGAACTTTTAAAAGGTAAGCTTAAATAATGATGCAATACCTAAATGCAGCGATTAATTTTGAGTTCTTCTGTAGTTTATCGCATCTACCCCTCCTACCTATTGTGATGAAGACACAATCAAGATCCCTCCGCAGGAGCTAGCATTTATGATGCCCGATAGTGCGGCTTTTAAGCTAGTTATCAATTACATCGTTCCGAGGATTTGTAAAATTAACACTAAGTAAGGAAATCTACAGGTGACCGCGTGGTCCCAAAAACGTTGATACTAGGTAAGGCGTCGTGTGTTGAAAGAATACTATAAATGTTGAGGAAATAAACAAAAAAAATAGAGAAACAAAACGAGATAGAAATATTTATTTTATTAGGAAGATCTTTTTTGTAGAGAAAATTTCAAAAATGTTCTTAAGAGTCTCTTTACATAACGAAAGAAAAGTTGAACTTACTCTACTAGTGAATTAGCAAGCGAGTAAGGTGACTGTCTATGCCATGTGCGTCTATTGCACGAAGCGCTAACTTTAGCATCCCTTCCCGATGTCGGTCCGCAGTGAAAGCTCTTCAGGTTCACAGCATATCGTTGTAACAATTATTACGTTTTTTTTTTGTTTTTTTTGTAAGCGATTCACCCCAAGCACGGCGGGAAGCCACTAGGACGCAAGGGGTTACAGAAGATTTGGAGCGAGATCAGATAGGAGTGATAGAGGAAAGAATGAGGAGAAGGATAGTAGATAGATCAAGGCAGCTGGAGATGTCGAGGGAGATTTGAATAGTTGGAGATTATAGCTCTCAGGGAAACTGGAATAGTTCAAGGATTTCTACAGGCGAGAGGTGCGAGACATGAAGCTATTGGAGTATAAAAGACGGCTACATTTAGTAGTTTCGACAGTGAAAAGGTGAGAGCGGGATGCCAGCCTCGTAGGGCGCTTGAATTCATGAAGTCTGGGAACCAATGAATGAGCTTCTAGGAGCAATTAAAAAGCTGAAAAGGGGTTTACTGTTGCTGCAGGGATTTCCATGCATGCGGGTCTGACAAAAAGATCTAACTTTTGCTGCAGATTCAAACACTTCCTAATTCCGTTTGGGTTTAGAGCATGAAGTGCGATAGAAGAAACTAATAGCATAGAACTTACGGCTACATCTAACCAGCAGAACTGTAAATTGATAAGATCTTGAGACCAGTCCAGTATTGCGCTTCAATTCGAAAGGTCTAGGTACCATAGTGAAGAGCTAATCCGAACTATCACCATGAAAATATTTATAGAAAAAAAAAAAAAAAAAAAAAAAAAAAACACAGGGAGGCAACCTTATCGCGGTGGGAAAGTGACTGAAGCCAGATTAGGACCAATAATATTTTTGATTCTTGTTTGGAATTATGAAGGAGCTCAAGGCAAATGACAGAGTAACGGAACCGTATTTGACAGCAACATTCTAAGCATGGTAGACTTATAAATGTGTAAGATAGATTGTCTCGCACGACACAGTGAACCAAATTTCTTAGCAGCTGACTTAGTAATGCGTATATTATAGTCTTTCCACTTGATGACAGCTGAGAACGTTTTAACAGCGCCATCTAATGGAAGCGAAGCGAAGTGTGAGTAATCCAGAAAGAGTGGTGACTGGGATGTTTGTTGTATTATGTCGTTTATTTACAAGAATGATTTTACATTTACAATTGTATAACAATACGTAAATCAATTTAAATGTAAAGAAATAAGTACGAAAATAAATTTTTATTCATAAATTTATAAAAACGTAAACAAGAAAATAAGGAAATTTAAACACCTACTGATTATATATATATATATATATATATATATATATATATATATATATAGAGAGAGAGAGAGAGAGATAGAAAGGTAAAAAAAAATCTGCTGGTATATAATTCAAGTGGATCCTAGTAAGTATGAAAATTAGAACTGATCCACAAAAAAATAATAGCTCGATGTATTTTTAATTCATACAGAGCAATATAGTCAAGGATTTCTTTGATAGTGAATTTAGAAATCAACTCCCAATGGCGACAGTCTGTTAGGTCCTAGCTATGGACAAATAGTCAACATCCAAAAAAAAATAAAACACTATGAAAGTATAAAAAATGTTTTTTTGCAGTAAAAATACCAGCGATATTTATTTATATATATATAAAAAGAAATTCCCAGCAGTATTTATTTATAGCAAAATGATCAACAATACATTTTATCTGTGGTTGAAGGCATACAGTTACGCTCAAAATATTTACATTTCTTTCATTCTTTTTTTTACTTTCCTCTACAATTGAGGAGGGACGGATAAATTACCTTCCCTTATTTGGCTCATCTTTTGAGAATCTAATTTTCTTTTCATTTTCTATAGTCTTTTGAGGGTCAGGAGAACAGCGTAATTTTTGTCTGGTGGGTCTGCATTAGTGGTCGATCTAAATAAATTAGTTTTGATACACCGACCTCGGTCGGCCATCTTGTAATTTTTTTCTTTTTAAGAAACCAGAAATTGTTTTGGTTTTCTAGCAAAAAAAATCAAAAGGTTAAAATTGCAAACGAAATAAAACAAAAGTAAAATTCAGAACAAAATACAAAAGTTAAAATAAACTATAAAAACAAAAGAATACAAAAATAAAAATGAACTATAATGTAAAAACAAAAATTAAATCAAATTCAGCCGCAGCTGAAAAAAGTAAAAACTGAAAACGAAAAATATGCTCAAGAAAAGAAAACAAAATTTGTTGTCAAAACAGAAATAAGAACTTAATAAATGTCCAAATAATTGCCCTCATAGCTTGTCAATCGAAAAGTGCACATCGACGTCAACTTGGGTTCGCCTTCTACTGATATTCTCGACGTCCGTATTTATAGATTTAGTCGAGTGCAAGTCCTCTTCTGCAGAGCTGTGTTCATCTCCACAACAACAACAACCTATATTGATTTTTCCAGTATTCTTACTTGTTTTTTTTCCCCAAGAAATTACGATATCCACACATTTTCCTTATTTTAATTGTTCCTGACATAATTTTTCCTTTCTCTGTAGAAATCCACACAAGGGCGTCATAATTAACCAAATAAATGGGCCAAATGTTTACAAAGGTGTCCCCAAGGACTACACCGGAAGTGTAAGTAGAAAATCATCGTACTATTTGCTGCTTCACTTAGAATATATCTGGAACATTATGGGGATACTGTGGTCTGATTGGTTCTCGGAGCAAAACTATTTGTTAGATTACCGCCCCTGATTTATAGGTGGCGCAGTTTCCAGAAGCTATGTTCACTTTTCATGTCCATCACCAGAACGACAACACCCATTTTACCTCTCATGACACACTGATATATATTCGTGTCATGGAACTCACCAATTCAGAAATCTCAACTAGGAATCTAGGCTTACGGCCACATCACGTTGAAACACCTGTTATAGTACGAGCACCAAAGTCAAGTAATGTCGAGACTGGTCAGTACCTAGACGGGTCACTGTTTGGGAATATCAGGTACTGTAAGCTTGGATGTGCAGGTGGTGTAATGGATGATGGCTAGAAATTGTTAATCGGAGAGCAGAGTTCCAATTCATGTTGGGTTCGCCGTATTCACTTACGGGAAAATACCTTTTGGGAAAGGTTTGAAAACATCTCCCCCAGCTATGGGTTAATTAGTAAGACTTGTATCACTAAAACCATTATTATCTCAAAAGCATAAATAAAATTCTAGATTCCGACATTAAATAGCACATAGAGATTGATATGCCGCTAAACAAAAAAAAAAAAAAATAATAAAGTAAAAATTTTGTATAAACAACTTTTAACGATTAAATTCATTTCATTCCTATATCCATACACTAGAATAATAATTCTGACAACGTGTTTTTATTTTCTGCTTCAAATTAGATCTTCTGATTTACTCCACATCAAAACGCATCGAGCGGATGTAAATGCTACGAAAGCATATTTAAAAAATTTTTAAAAATCACTCTTTATGGAGGGGCTCGAAGGGTCGTATACGGTTCACCCCATTCCATATAAAATAAAATTCAAATGTCACAGCTAATCACGAATGTTGTCACTAAAGCAAAATCATTAAAAAAAAACGCCATGTCATGTAACCACTTAAAAGGTAAACACAAGCTTCATTGTCAGGCCCATACACTACCACCTCCCATCCTCCATGTCGCATCCCTCACCCACGAAGAGACATTCCACCAAGATCCTTTATAACGGAATTACAGACAATTGTGTTTTAACATATCTTGTTTGCTCTTTCTTTCATCAATACCAGTAGTACGTGATTGTTTTCGTTTGTTCTCTTGCAACCAAGCATGGTGTCAGGAGGGGGATTCAAATCCACACCTACATTATGCAGCATATAACAGTATTTTATTAATATACTAGTTAAGCACATGTCACTTCGGGATGGCAGATGATCAAATTTCAAATCTAAATTGACGATCGATTCGAAATAATGCAGCTATTAGAAAATACATTCAGTTTAAATACAGACATCAAAAATAACTTCGAACGGCTAGCGTACGCACTTTTTCTGTTACCCAGCATTTGTTGCCAGAGAGAAAGGGAAAATCACCTTACCTAAATTATGTTTTCGTTAAAAATACTGCATTTATTAGAAAATATATTCCATTTAAATACTGGGGACATAAAAATTACTTTAAATAGGGGTTGCTGCTAAACTGAAAGAGGAACTAACCCCCACGATACATATGTCTATTACAATTTCATTAAAATCTCTTTGCAGAGAAATGACTGAAAGAAAATGCGAACTCAAGGAATGTTCTTAAGAGTCTCTGTAAAGAATTAGGGAAAAGTTGAACTTAGTCTGCTGGTGAATTAGAGAGTGAATGGTGTGTATAGTCTAAGCCATATGAAGCGTCGGCACGGGGCGCTAATGTTAACGTCCTATCCCGATCTCGACCCGGAGTAAAAGAGAGCTCGCTTCTTGGAGTTTACAGCATGAATGGTTTTATTATTTCTTTTTACGCATGCCCAAAAGCTGGAAAGCTGTTGCTGCTGCTGATAGGGACATCGACGCCCTTGCCTGTCTAGCGAAATGTTTTAATGTCTGCTACAAACTAATTATATTAGTATGATTAAATGACCTATTAGTCGCGGAATTCCGTGTAGGTTATCAGGATCGATATATACCTGACGAAGACCGTAGGCTACAACGGTCGAAATGTTGTGCTAACATCATTTTTTGATAGACACACACACACACACACTTACACATGCACTGCAGTTTTGGATCATAGAGTCGTAACGTCCACGATCCTTTCATTAGCTGCATAGTATGTACTTTCCAGAGGGATGGTTTGGAATTCAGAGTTGTACTTCACTAGACCGGTTGCAATAAACCAAGGCTATAGAACTCAGTCTGTACTACTATTTTACCCATACCTGTTACCCGTTCCCAAGGGTATCTACACGTAAGTGAATGTAATGAACTCGACTGAAATTCGATTCTTCAATCCAAGCCACTAACCATTTACTCTGTATCCTCAACATCAAATACGAGGACAATAGGCCGAATATAAAAAAAAGTGCAAATAATATTAGATATTTAATAAATTATTTACACTATTCGGACTATTGTCCTCATGTTTATTGTCATATTCATGACATTTCAGCCGTTGCACACTCCGACCTTCTTCAGGTGATATACGTTAGAATTTCGAACCGAATCTTTTATTGCGTCCACCGTAGTAGATTGTTCTAGTTCCACGTGCCATGCATTTTCTGGATATTTCAGTTTCAGTTTTCTCGCTTTAGTAACTCAACTGTCCAAGTTTTCTGTTCACCTCTGCTGTGACCAGTTATTGAATTCAAATTCTTTGGTCAAGTGTCTGGATTACTTCAACCCACTGAGATATCCGGAAGAGGCATGGCATGTGGAACTAGAACAATCTACCCTGGTGGACGAAATAAAGGGTTCGATTTGAAATTTCCAAGTATAAAATTCTATTGATTAATGGAAAAATGATGGTATCATTATTTAGAAGTACATATGTTTGTGAACAACTTCTTTTTTCGAAAATGAAATATATTAAAAGTCGTTTAAGAATAAGGTTGGGTAATGACCACTTGGATGGTGTTTTGCTTCTGCCATCGATGTGCAAAAGTTATCGAAAGCAGAAATAAAGAATAATTTGCCATTTCTCACTGTATTTCGTCTGTTGTAAGGAATTTTCATTTTTTTTTTTTTTTTTTTTGTTGATTGTGTAAGTTGCTATTCTGTTATTCCTGCAGTAAAATAAGGAAACTTTGTTTAAATAACAAGACATAAACTTCGTTGTTTATTCTTCAAAACTACAGACAAAGACAGCCTTCTGGACAGAGCGGTTAGAGGTCAAGACAATTTATTATAGTAAATTTCATATCATGACCCACGTCCGAGACACTGTATAGCATTCTGGCCCGCTCTCTCCAAAAGGTTACCGACCACTAGCTTAAAGGGCAGATCGTGTATGCGGAATTCGGGTTAGAAAAAGGGTTTTGTAATTTTTGAATGTCCTATTTTCCTGATGCGTTTGCCCTTCATTTCATCGATATTTTTATCATTTGTAGGCAGTTACACCAAGCGTGTTCCTCAAAGTTCTCCAGGGTGAGAAAGCAGGATTGAACAAAGTTGGGAGTGGAAAAGTTATCAACAGGTAAGAACTTTATTTACAAGGCCATTTTTATTACTTCAAACATTATTTTTAGTGGATACCCGTATTTGAGTAGACGTTCCGTTTATTTTAAACATTATTTATGTCTTCTTCCAGCTTGAGTACTTGAGAAAAATTAGTAAATAAAATGTTGCCTCCAGCAGGATTCGAACATTTGGCAGGAGGAAAATACGTTTTATCTGTTTTGCTTTTATCGCTCAGCCACGAAGAGCTTCACAATAAAGGAAGGTCAAATTTTACGTTTAAAGCATACCCACTCATTCAGATTTTTCACTCAAAACATATTTGCCCAGTTTCGAGTCTGAAACAGACAAAGAAATTTCCTAAGAATAAATGGATTTATTGTTTAATCCTATATAAATTTTTATTATTATTTTGCTTCAAAGTCAAAATAAAACTTGCTTTATTGTGAAGCTCTTTGTGTCCGAACGGTAAAAGCACTTCACTTTTACCGAACGGTAAAAACACTTCGTTCTAACCTTCACGGCAAACCACCCTCATGCCTTCTGTGTTCCATTGGTGAGAAGTAAGTTTCACTCGAGCAGCTTTTTCCCTGCGAACCACTGCTCCGTGGATTCGACTCCGAAGAGGATGATTTCCCGTTCACTACGTTCAAGTCTAGGGTTAACCGTTATCTTCCCCACCTATCCACATAAACCCTACTTCTTATTCTGCAACTCTCTACCTCGAGTGGCTCCTGGGTGAACCTCATTGTCAAAACATTTTTTTCAACAAGATACAGAACGAAATCAAAATGGAAGAAACATTTATCTCCCCTGAATAAAATAACAAACTTACGCCTTTTTAAAGTGTTAATCTTTTGTTGTACCCATGGCACTTATCATGCTTAAGGGAGTTAACTCGTATCACTTATTATTATTAATTCCTTGGGAAACATAGGTCCATAGCAACTCCTCTCCAACGGACACGGTTCCCGGCGATCTCACTTCAGCTCGACCCATGTGCCGGCTGCCCTCACCTCTACATTGCTGCGCCAAGTCTGTTTTGGTTGACCCACTTTTCACTTCCCTTGTGGATTCCAGTCAAGGGCCTGCCGGGTGAAACTAGAAGCAGGTTTGCGGAGGGCTTGGCCAATCCATCCCTATTTCCGTCTCTTGATGTCAATCTCGATTAGGGCTTGTCTGGTCCTGTCCCAGAGTTGGTCGTTGAAGACTGCTTCAGGCCTCCTGATATGAAGGATGTTCCTGAGACATCGGTTGGTAAATGTCTGACGTTTGTGGATGTTGGTTACCCGCCAGGTTTCTGAGCCGTAAAGTAGAACCGACTTGAAGTTGAAGATCCGGATCTTATAAAGTGAGAGGGCTGTTGATCTTCAGATTGGCCGCAGAGTGTTGAAAGAGTGTCGGGTTGATTCGGCACTTGATATCTTCATCTGTCCTCCCATCTTTACTGACGATGCTTCTCACAGTCCCCTGTAAAAAAAAATATTTAGTGGGAAGAGATTACGTAATCTGATTTCTTGTTTATTTCTTTCAACTCACTGTTTTTTTTTTTAATTTTTGACAGTGGACCCAATGACAACATCTTTGTTTTTGTTGCTAGCCATGGTGAACCTGGCTTTATTGCATTCCCTGATAATTACGTAAGTCTATTTTATATATATATATATATATATATATATATATATATATATATATATATATATATATATATATATATATATAGTACATATATTGCATCACTGGTGCTCAAAGTAATGCCATATTTAACATCTATCTTTTCTCCTTACTAATCAATCATCTTTTTTTTTTTTTAACCTATTTGGATAATTTGCAGATGGATACAAAATTTAATTATGAAATTTTGGAAATATTTTTTTTGTTAAATTCAAGTATTTATAATATTTGCTTAGGCAAATAATGTTTATTGTAATATTTGTTGCTTCCTTATAAGGAAACATTCAGCATTCATTGACCCAGCAGTCACTTGTGCTTTCAATTGAAATTTATAAAATCTTTATCTTAAAACAATTTGTTTTCAGGAAAATAGTTTTCTCAAGTCCATTAACAGTTTCCAGTCTTTTCAGTATTTATGGGGGTTTCCTTCCTAACCTTTGTCTTGAAGTAGTGGGGAACTTGATTATGCCATTATTTCCTATCCGACTTGCATGTGATATCCATTTGTTGATGCTGAAAGTCCCCAAGGGTGTGGTTTTTGTTACTTGGTACAGTTCCTTTTTTGTGATTCTGTAGCGCAAGTCTACAAGGTATAGAAACTACCGCGGTCACAAAGTGGGGGACCAGTTTACGTATTGATTGTAACATTAAATTGATCCCTCACTTTATATACACATAGTGGGCCTGGCCTTATTAAATTCCTTGATGAATACGTCAGTCTATTTTATATGCATGATTGGTTCCCAAAATAATAGTATATTTAACATCTATCTTTTCTCCTTATTAATCAATCTTTTTTTTTACCTATTTGGATAATTTGCAGATGGGTACAAAATTTAATTATGAAATTTTGGTAAATTCAAGTATTTTTAATATTTGCTTAGGCAAATAATGTTCATTGTAATATTTGTTGCTTCCTTATAAGGAAACATTCAGTATTCATTGACCCAGCAGTCACTTGTGCTTTCAATTGAAATTTATGAAATCTTTATCTTAAAACATTTTTTTCCTTATCTTGGGTTGGGTCCTGTCACTGGATCAAACCAACGGCTTTATCAACTGTGTCATGTGTCTTTAAGGACATTTGTGTATGAATGAGCATTGTGAGTTCAATACCTGGTTAAGGCAGTGAAGAACTTGGAGAGGTGAATTAACAGGAGATGTGATAACTGATATCCATTAGACATAGAACGTGGAACTAGAATACTCTACTCCAGCGGGAGAAATAAAGGTTTTCAGTTCGACATTTCAACCACCTGAAGAAGGTCGGAGCGTACAACAGCCGAAACTTTGTGATAAATATGGCAACAAAGACGAGGACAATAGTCCGAATAGTGTAAATAATGTACATAATACCTCATTTCAGAAACATTGACAGATACTGAAGGGCCGAAACGTTGTGATAAATATGGCGACACAGATGAGGTCAATAGTCTGAATAATGTAAATTGTGTACATAGTACCTCATCTCAGAAATATAGAAAGATACTGAAGAGCCGAAACGCTGTAATAAATATGGCGACAAAGATGAGGAAAATAGTCCGAATAATATAAATAGTGTACATAGTACCTCATCTCAGAAATATAGACAGATACTGAACGGCCGAAAATCTGTAATAAATATGGCGACAAAGATGAGGATAGTAGTCCGAATAATGTAAATAATGTACATAATACATATGTATATTATAAATATTAAATATTTACATATGTAAATTATAAATATTAAATATATATATATAATTTAGATCTTGAAAATATATTTCAGTTGAGCACTGTTGAGTGATAAGCTAATTCTATAAACAAGAGCCACCTGCGTTAATGCAAAGCTCTTCAGTAAAATGAACTGGAGCACTCCGGCTGATTGGCATTTGTTTACATTCGTAAGAACAATACGCTAGATTTAGTTGTTTCTCTCTGTCGAATGAAGATAGCTCGGTGGTAGAAACTCTGACTGATCGTTTGGGTTTCGATCCGGGCTTGAATTATTCTGATGTCTAGCCGCACTGAGGAGCTGTGATACAGCGAAACAGTACTGTCTGCGAATGACACACACACACACACACATATATATATATATATATATATATATATATATATATATATATATATATATATATATATAATTGTTCATATATATATATATATATATATATATATATGAACAATGTTAGGGGAAAGAAGTATGGCAAAGTGTGAAAAGTTTGTGTAACGTCTTTTGTCTTTTAGAAATTCATCAAGATAAAGTGATGTTAACGTTGAAATAATTACACATGTATATGAAGGAGAGGGGATATTGTGAATTTAAAACTATTTTGTTTTAAAATTATGTCTTGGGTATAAAGTTTAGCTGATTTTTTGGTCACTTTTTTCTTTTTGTGATTAAATATCCCACAATGTGTTAATAGAATATCTGCCGAGAAGGGTGAAACGTTGTCAGAAGCTCGACATCAATTTACTCTGAATGATCTAGTGATTAAAGCACTTACTATACAGTAAAGGGTATTATAAAAAAGCTGGTACTGCTACAACTAATGCTACTGCTAACACATCTAACATTTTTCTTTTTATTTCATCAGCTCTTAGCATCTGCATTCCTCGGCGCCCTGACAAATATGTACAACGAAAAGAAATATGCCAAGGTATTGTATTATTCTTCTAAGAAGCATATTTTTTAAAATCAATTCAACCCCATGCAATGTGTTATGGGAACTTACCCATAATAATAATGGACTATTCCTGACATTATAAATACTGCGCCTCTCAAGAGGTATGAGGAGATTGTAAGACGACGAGAGATAATTGAGAGCATATTGTAAGGGCATTGGAATAGTGATACTTGTCGAGACAACATAGTTCACTCTAACCAAATCTGATAGTCATTACTAATACTTCTACTTCTTGGTATTATATTTCTGTTGTAATATATCTTTGTATTCCATACCTGTGTTCGTGTTATTCTTTCATTGGTTCTAACCTTGGACCATCACCATAACACAATGCGATAATGCCACTAAGACGCAAGGGACTGCCGGGAGTAAAAAAAAAAAAAAGAATAAAAAAAAGACTTTAGAAGCAACCGGAAACACAACTTTAAAAAGGAAATAAAGGATAAACCTCTACTACTGTTCAAAAGACCAAGGACGGCTGTGAACCGAACTATAGGCAAACCTATCTGCTTCTGTTTAGTGTAGTGAGTTAGGACCCCTCGCCTGACCAGTGAAGTGATGCTTTTATCTTGTGGGGTTCAGCGTACCCGGATTAAAGGAGAAATTAATACGGGATACCCTGCCCACAAAATACAACGCAAATATCAAGAAGAAACAACACGATAAGGAACGTTTGTTGAAAATAGAACATTGTGTATTTATTATCTTGTGAACAGGGTAAAAAAGATTAATGCTTTAGTTCGTTTAAGCAAAATTGTGATTTTTACAAAATTGTCTGTGTTCGCTGGCTTTCAATAGAGTAGCAGAATAATGTGTTTCTTTTGTTTTTGTATACTTGTAAAAGAAAGAGGGTCTATCAATTTAAATTGAAAAAGAGAATGTGAATGAGGAATAAAAAGATAAAAAGAAAATGTACTTAGGAGTTAGTTGCAAATCTGTTGTTGTTGTTGTTGTTGACCTTTCCTAATCCACTTTCGGCTCTTAGTGTCGGGTTGAGTCAGTGATGAAATTTACTGTCAGTCTGTGATCTCTGCTCTCTTCTCTCTGACTGACTGGCGACTTACTTGAAACACTGTATTTATTGTTGACTTTTTTTCCACACTGGCTCGTTATCTTTTTTTTGGTTTAGCAAATCGCCTCCTTTCATTGGTCAGAAAATTAACTTCTCACTTTATTGCGAAATCTGTTTTTAATCGTTTTGATCCGATTTTGCGGGTGTGCAAATCTACTTTGTGTTTTTTAGTCATAATGTATAAAGTCGTATAGGATTTGTATCCTATAATCTCGCAAGCTTTTATCAATACTAATTGATATATTTTCAAAAAGATGATACAAAACGAAATCAAAATGCAAGACATTTTCCATTTTGTAGAACATTTCTCCCTTCGGAATATAATAGACAGACATTTAAACAAGGAAATCAAAATTTTGTTATCATTGTAATATAATTTGAAACCAAACACTTTATTTACTTGACAGAAGGAGATTCTTCTCATTCTACTTGTCATACTTAAGGGAGATTTATATCAATTAATGCACACCATTTCTTATTCGAAGTTGCGTTGCTTTTTTTCGGCACTTTCTGTAAGCAAAGAATGAATGGATTTGATAATTAGCTCATTAAAAATAGACATTACAGAAGTATACAAAAAATATAAAACAAAGTTTGGAGGGAGAATAACGATAAGTAAAAAATACAATAAACTGGCGGATTGAAAAATATAACAAGAAAAAAAGCAATAACAAAAAAGGGTTAAATAATTATTGCTCTTCGCTCTTCATAGTCAACCCAAGACAAAAATATAAATGTTTACTTCAACTAAAAAGAGGAGAAAAAATGACGATCGGAAAGTCAGAGTTTAGATTTAGACCAAACAGCCAATCTGTCTGCTTACAGAGGGAAGGCTGCTCAAATGGTCATAAGACATATCAAATCGTAATCTTAATGTACTCTGCTGATTACTTGGAAAAATTCTCTGGCAAAAGACGAGGCAAAAGTCAGAATATGTCAATTTTTCTGTAATTGCAGAATCAGAATTAAAAAGAAGTGCATGCAGTTTTTTTTGTTTTTTTTTTTTTTGTTTTTTGATTTTTTTTGTTTTTACAGCTTATCAACACTTTGCAAGTTATTTAAAGCCATAAAATATTTTCTGATTGTGAGAATTTATTCTGGGGTAAGGACGGGGTGAAAAAATAATGGTTTTACTAATTAACCCATAGTTGGGGTAGAATAGAACGATTCATACATTTGGCTGGGGTTTTTGTGTATGCGTGATTATAAAGTAACCGACTGGAACAGACAGGCTCTTCAATTAAAAATTCCAAGCTGATATGCATTACACTACTCGCACACCCAAGCTCAAAGAATCTGCTCTTCCCAAGTGGTCACCCATCTCGGTACTGACCAGAATCAATGTTGCTTAACATCGGTGATCGCGCAAGAAACGGGATTTCCACACGATGTGGCCATAAGCCAGGCACATTTTCATATTAGCCTTCATGGATCCAACATTGTACGTCCGGATCAATCCAAGCCGTCAATCTAATATTAAAAATCCACTTTAAATATTCAGATACATTTAATTCTGATATATTTTTAATTACTGATTTATATTTTTTTTACCTACAGATGCTGATTTATATTGAAGCTTCCTATTCTGGTTCGATGTTTACAAATCTCCCAAAAGACATAAACAGTAAGTACAGATTAGTGATTTCGTTGGTAATTATTCATATGGTTCGCATTCAGTAGAGTGTTTGGTTGTTGAGATAGTTGAATGTCTCCTAAAATCTGAAATAAAAACCAGGTTATATAATGATGATCGTCAAAATCTGTACATGGGCGTTATTGTTATGATAGCATCTTCTTTGCACTCTACCCTTCTAAAACAGGATAATTTATTCTCTAACAATGTTAATAAACAATTAAATAGCTTTCACATTTTCAAATGGAATATTGTTTTATCCGTTGTCAAACGGGCCAAGAAATGGCTTAACACCTACAAATGAACCATTTTTGTCTTCCATTAGTATGACTGATGCCAATCTCCAGGCAATCAATTCATTGGAACTTACCAGTCTCACGTTTTCACTGACATGATGTGGAATGGTTATATTGAATCAATTGCTAGGTCTATTGATAGGAAATTGGTTCACTGTGTTGGGCCAGACAGTTTTTCTCACCAGTATTTAACTTGCATCTTTATAAATCTATAGTTCATCCATATATTGAATATAGCTAAGAGTGTCAGACATTCTGTAGCCTTTTCTTTGTTTCTAACGAAATTTCCCTGTTTCTTAATAGTTTAATTAACTTCTAGAAGACATTTTTCGCTATCCCATGTGCATTCGGATATCAGTGTCAGATATTGCATCATTTTTTACAAGACTTCCCAGGTATTTATTTTTTTCGAATTTTTTGATTTTGCTATTTTACACTAGTAATTTTTAGTCCTATTCATTTTGCTTTCCTTCATTTTCTTCTGTAGGAGTTCTTGTAGTCTCCCTGTGGTTTTCATTTCCGTGTATACTCTAAGCATCTGCATATCTTATGTTGTTAAGATTGTGGCCGTCAGTAATGAATCCTGATAGGTTTTCTAATTCTCTCAGAATCGCCTCAATATATAGGCTGAATAAGTCCTTTTCTTTTTGCTTTTAATTCATTAACTTCTCCAGGAGTTCTTGTAGTCTCCTTCTGGATTTCCTTTCTGTGTCTGCTCTCAACATCTGCATATCTTATGTTGTTAAGATTGTGGCCGTCAGTAATGAATCCTGATAGGTTTTCTAATTATCTCAGAATCGCCTCAATATATAGGCTGAATAAGTCCTTTTCTTTTTGCTTTTAATTCATTAACTTCTCCAGGAGTTCTTGTAGTCTCCTTCTGGATTTCCTTTCCGTGTCTGCTCTCAACATCTGCATATCTTATGTTGTTAAGATTGTGGCCGTCAGTAATGAATCCTGATATGTTTTCTAATTCTCTCAGAATCGCCTCAATATATAGGCTGAATAATTCCTTTTCTTTTTGCTTTTAATTCATTAACTTCTGCTGGAGTTCTTGTAGTCTCCTTGTGGTTTTTATTTCCGTGTCTGCTCTCAACATCTGCATATCATATGTTGTTAAGATTGTGCCCGCAAGTAATGAATCCTGATAGGTTTTCTAATTCTCTCAGAATCGCCTCAATATATATAAATATATATGCAAATATAAACTACGAATAGCAAACATAATAAATAAATATTACTCTGTAAACAGTGAATAGAAAAAGCTTACCATTTATCTCTCCTCTCTCTTCAGACCTCAACATATAAATATTTGTGCAACAATTGAAAAGAATAGAATTAATACAAGATGTTACATTTTATCGCAGCACTCATTCTTTCTGTTTACAGCGGAAAACTTGCTTAGACTTAATATAAAGAGTCACCATTAATACGAATGGACTCTTTTAATTATTGTGAAAAACATCGCTGCTAATGGAAGACGCACAAATTTTCTTATTATTTTTTGTTTGTAGTCTTTGCTGTGAGTTCATCCAAGGGAAACGAGCTATCATATGTATGCTACTATGACAGGGATTTGAATACCTATGTTGGCGACGTCTTCAGTGTCAAGTGGATGGAACATTCAGATAAGGTGAAGATGATTTTGGAATTTTGTTTGGCATTTATGACCATTATATAGCAGTCAATATGCCATTTCCTGTTAAAAGATTGATTGATGAGGCCACATTGTCATTTCTTTCAGGTGCCCTTGGTAAGAACAACCGTCCTGGAGCAATACTATATCGTCAAGAAGCAAGTGAACACAAGTCACGTGCAAACATTTGGAGACATGGTAATTACTTTTTGCAGCAAATGTTAAGGAATTTATTTATAAAACCGTGTATATTTAAGGGATCTATCTACCTGTGGTTGGTCAGTATCTATATGTTTCTCTCTCTTTCTATCTTTGTTCAATATCTATCTGTTTCTCTACCTATGTTTGGTCAATATCTGTTTCTCTCTCTCTCTCTCTCTCGCTCTCTCTCTCTCTCTCTGTTTCTCTCAATCTCTCTATATATCTCTCTCCCTAGTCTACCTATCTCTCCCCCTAGTCTATCTCTCTCTGCATTTGGTCAATCTCTCTCTCTCTCTCTCTCTCTCTCTCTCTCTCTCTCTCTCTCTCTCTCTCTCTCTCTCTTTGTTTGGTCAAGAATTGTTTTTTTTTCATTCTCTTTCTTTCTATCTATGTTTGGTCAATATCTTTCATTCCCGCTTTCTCTTGATCAATATATCTATCTATGTTTGATCAATTACTATTTCTCTCTCTCTCCCTCTGTGCGTGTGTGTGTGTGTGTGTGTTTCATTCTATGTCTCTACAATTTGTCAATATATTTTTGTCTCTCACTTTCTATCTATGCTTGGTCAATATTTGTTTCTCTCACTTTCTATGTTTGGTCAATCTCTATCTCTCTGTCTATAAGGTAACCAAAAATGTTCTTGCCGTCTTTTATTTTTGAGAAAAAAACAGTGATACATCAATATTTATATACCGTTAAACTCTCAAAGTAATTCCCATCTGCATCCAGAACTTTTTGACGACGTGTCTTCACCTGCACAATGCCCTGGTGTTAAAAATCACGTGTCTTGGATACAGAGAAGTGTGCGAGTGCCTGCCTCAAATCTGCCTCATTTATTAAAGATTTTCCCATTTTTGTCCAGGAGAGTGGAAGAACTGGCAATATGTTGGTGCAATGTTCAATGAATAAAGTGGATGTCACAGTGTCTCACAGTCAAGTC
>OZ010614.1:12044845-12122345 GCA_963932145.1 Acanthosepion lycidas
AAAAACCTTTCGCCATCTAACCTCTACCCAAAACTATCACTGATCAACAGTTAACATTGAGTGATACCAAAAACAACCAGGATTCAAAACTTTTGCCTGACTTTAAATAACCCCTATAGTTGTTGATGTGCCGTTGAGCAGAAACTAAACCAAATTAAAATCTGAGTAAGTAAAACAAGTATCATTTTAAGAGAAGAAGAAGAAGAACAACAACAACAAGAACAAGAACAAGAAGAAGAGGGGGAGGAGGAGGAGGAGATCACGCTGTAAGGTGATTGGCATTTCTCACCTTTTTTCCATACATAGGCAAACACTAAGACGAAATATGTGTAGACCGAAAGATGTTTTTTTTTATGCTTTTCATTGACAGTTGAAAATATGTTCTGGAGCGTACGATGCCGCGACCGTAGAATTCTTGTTCAAATCGATCAAGTGAGAATTTTGTTTGAATTTTGAACATCCACAAAATTTTCTTGTTATATGTTTAACTAATAAAGTTAAATGGACTTAAATATAATCGAATTGGTAGAGTAAAAATATCTTAGTAGTTTTCCACAGAATCATTTAAAATTCTGATTATTACTGTGCTGCGGATCTAATGTCTTAAATATATTAGAGGGTGAAACTTATATTTTATATCATAAAGAAACAATTGATACAAAGAATAAAGTCACCCAAAAACTCTGTCATCTGCATATTTTATGTTTTTTAAGATTATAGCCTCTAATAATGAATCCTGGTAGGACTTCTAATTCCCTCAGAATTGTCTTATATTTTGAATAAGTCCTGTGTTACGACCATAAAAAACATCCTGGTCCTCTTCGATAATGATAATATAGTCATAATTTAAATAAAAACACTGAAAAGAGTAATAATATTAAAAAATTAAACTTTGTGTTTAGAGTTTTTCATTAATTCTTTAATTCTTTCCATTTGCTTTCAGCTCTCCGTACCCATCCCTTACCGCGAGGTGGCGCTGACGATCTTGATGAATAAATGGGCAAAGGCAAGAACACAACAGGAAAAAGAAGACATCAAAAGGAAAATTTATGAATATTTTGATGTGAGTTTTGAGATTTGACAATGCTCAATTGACAATGTTGAAGTGTTCTGTTTTAAATCTTGGCAGGACACAGAAAAATATGACTGTCAGATTTGTGTCCAAGACAAGTTCGTTGGGTGGTTGGTTGGTTAGTTAGCTGGATGGTTAATATAATGACATATCTTTCCTTGTTGGGTTATTTAATGCCAAATACAAATCGTAAAGGATACAAATCAGACAGAATTAATCGACAGGTTGACAAAGGTTCGGTTTAAATGAGAATCAAAATGTTGATATCGATCTGGTTTAGATAAGAGTAAAGAAAGAGAAACTTATTTCGGATTTTATATTTGAGTCAAAAAGGTCGACATAGGTTTGGTTTTGCACTAGAATAAAAAAACGTAAGCATAGTTAAGTTCGACATCAGTTTTATATGAGAGTCAAAAAGGTACAGATATGTTTGTTTTTACTCTAGAGCAGTGCTTCTTAACCTGTGGTAAATAGACCGCTTAGGGATCTATCCATGATTTTTGTGGATTAGATAAAAATTAACATTTATATTCTAAGCCTTGTCCCAATAAACAGTTTCCCATTGAAAGAAATAAAAGGTAACATATCATGTCACTGGTTGAAAGAAAACACTCCCTGACACTATTTACAGTGCCGACCGCTAGGCGTCTTTTGACTTGCTGTTGAGTCCATGTTTATCATTTAAACGTGTTTCATCATTGTCTGCGCGACCGCCATCTTTTGCCACTCCATAAGAACAAGTGATAATTCTTAATTTCCGCAGTTTAGTACAATTTGATTATCTCCTCATATACTGGTGAGAATTTGACCATAAATTTTTTTTTACATACATTGTCACCTAGTTTTCACCGGTTCCTTCAAAGTATTTTGCAATTCTAACTATAATCCCAAGATTCCATACATGACTGGAAGTGCAACTGTGTTTCATAGTTCATATAATTTTTGCCTGGGTCGACGCAATTCAAGAGGGTGCATTATAGAGAAATGTGCATACAAGGGTTGCGTAAAAATGAATCAGACAGAGAGTACCTACTTGTCTGCATAACTGTCTATAAAGGTCTAGATATACTGGTGAGGATTATTTGATCACAATTTCTTTCAAGCATAGATGGCTGAAAAGTGATGTTTGTGCAATGTGCATGAGGGTGCACTATAGAGAAATGTACATACAAGATTTGCGTAAAAATCAATCAGACAGAGAGTACCTACTTGTCTGCATATCTATCTATAAGGGGCTAGATTTTATAGGGGTCCATATCTAAAGGGGTTTATGGCTAAAGGGGTCCATAACTATAAAAAAAGGTTGACTTTGATCCAGTTTAGACTAGAATAAAGAAAGTTATATATGGCTTCGGTTTAGCACTCATGTTAAAAAGACTGTCACAGATCAGGTTTTACATTAGAATAGAAAAAACATTCATATAGGTATAGTTTATATCAGATTCTGCAAGTATCCACGGCAGGTGACCTTTTGGAATGGGTCCGTACTATTCTGCATGGGATGCAGCTGTGTATTCAAAGCTTAGCTCACAGGATCGTTACAACACAGGTGTAGAGCTCTCAAACAAAATCATTTGTAAGTTCGCATGAGTAATTTGATTATAAAGAAATATTTACATAATTTGGCACCTAGTTTTCACCGTTTCCTTCGAACTATTTTCATGGCGATTCTAAATATAATCCCAAGGTTCCAATAATGACTGAAAGTACGACTGTGGGTCCAATTTCTTATGATGTTTGGCTGGGTCAACTCAATTCAAAATCAAAACAAGTTCAACCATTTATCGTGAGGAACGAGAAAAAGTCGCAAATCCTTGGATGGGAGTATGACTGTTGTGTGAGTAGGGGCGTTGTCATAATGGAGAGGTGTGGTCGTCATTTTTCTTCTTGCCTAGAGTTAGATACCAAAATCCTTTTGTTTTTTCTGTTATTTAAAGTTTGATCAGAGGAAGTTGTTGTGGTCATGGGGGAATATATTTGTGTTGATATGATGGCACTACTTAAATTAAGTGGTCCGCTTGATAAAAAAAACAAAAGCAGGAGATAACTTTTTTAACATATTTTTTAGAACTTGATTTAGATCAACTTTTCTAAGAACTTCCTCAAAGGGAGAAGACGTTTGTGAAAATCGAAAAAGTTTAGATTTTTCAAAATTATTTTTGAAGTAAGTGGGGCGGTTTCTTTTCGCAATATAAATACAGCGCCCTCTGCACTATTAATATCACTTATCTTTCCAGTGTATTTTAAGGCCTCTGAATTGCATTATCCTTATTGTTAATTTAACTCAAAGTTGTTTTCTGTTGCCATAGCAGGATATGACAACACATTTTAGAGGAGGTTCTGTTCATAATATAAATACAATATCAAATCAATCACAATGAGGACAATAGACGGCGTGTAAATAATGCGACTCATGTTGAAAACATCGGCAAAAATTCGTTGAAAGATCCTATGAGAAATTCTTTTGATCCTGAAGAGAGTACAATCATATTGTTACTAGACATTACGAATACCTTCTTAGGCACTTTGTAATGGTGTAATGGTTAACAAGCTTATCTTGTGAAATCAATTATGACTGAATAAGAGTTTGATACACCGTGGGTCCCCCATATCTTTGGCCTTGTGCCAACTCTAAGCTATGCTTTGTAAATCCCTGGACATTTGATGTGGAGTAATGGTGATCAAGTTGTCTTGCTAATTAATTACCACTGAGTAGCGAGTTCGATCCTCACTAGCTGCTGTCTACTTTTGGCCTTGCGTGTCGGATTTGTCAGGGTAGCTGCTGCTTGAAAGCGCAACCAACATAAATTTTTCTCAAATCATAATCCTTACATTGGTCTGGCATTTCGATATGGTGTAATGGTTAACAGGGTTGTCTCCCTAGATCAATTACGACAGAGTAGTGAGTTCGATCCTCACTGGGCGACTCCCACTTTCAACCTTGTGCCGTATCTAAGTTATGCTTAAGAAAAATCACCATTATGAATAACCGTTTGCCATTATTTTTTTAATATTTGGTATGAAAGAATTCTGTTGCTGGGTTTCATTTACGTGGTTCCAGTTTGGTGGATATAAGATAGTTTAGTAGGCTCTGTTTCGTTTCTCATATTTTAATGATACCGGGTAGAGAAGGAGATGGACTTTCAATTTTGGGATAGTTTGATAGAAACGTAAATAATAACTTTGTACATACTAACTTGTGCCACATCTAAGCTATGCTTTGCAAAATACATGGGTGTTTTAACGTGGAGTAAAAGTTTTCAAAATTATCTTGCTAAATCATTTGCAACCGAATAGTGAGTTTAATACTCACTGGGTACTTCGTCATTTTCCCACATCTAAACGGCACTTGGAAAAACGATAGCATTTCGATCCAGGGTTAATTTGTGTGATTCCTGCTTGGTGGATGAAAGAGAGTCCAGTAGACCCTGTTTCGTTTCTCACAACTTAACGACGTCCGGTGGAGAAAGAGATGAACTTTTGACTTTTCGGATAATTTGAAGTAAACATAAATTAAGAGCATTTTCTAGGTCCAGGGTTTCATTTGTGTCGTTCATTCTTGGTGGATGAAAGATTGTTCAGTAGGCCATGTTTCGTTTCGCACATCTTAACTACGTCCGGATGAGAAAGAGATGAAATTTTGATTTTTCGGATAGTTTCATAGAAACATAAATTGAGAGCACTTTCCATGTCCACTGGTTTCATTTGTGTCGTTCCTTCTTGGTGGACGAAAGATAGTCAAGTAGGCCATGTTTCGTTTCGCACATCTTAATGACGTCCGGCATAGAAAGAGATGCAATTTTGATTTTCGGGTCGTTTGATAGAAACATAAATTGAGAGCACTTTCCAGTTCCAGTGGTTTCATTTGTGTCGTTCATTCGTGGTGGATGAAAGATAGTCCAGTAGGCCATGTTTCGTTTCGCACATCTTAACGACGTCCGGCATAGAAAGAGATGCAATTTTGATTTTTCTGATAGTTTGATAGAAACATAAATTGAGAGCACTTTCCAGGTCCAGTGGTTTCAATTGTGTCGTTCATTCGTGGTGGATGAAAGATAGTCCAGTAGGCCACGTTTCGTTTCGCACATCTTAATGATGTCCGGTGAAGAAATAGATGGACTTTTGACTTTTCGGATAGTTTGATAACATAAATAAAAACTCTACACTGTTTCATTTTCTTTATTATCTGTGAATTAGCACGGTCTGATGTGAAAGGTCAATGTCATTCCAGTTGCCTTTTCAATTATTTTTAATTGAAATTACTTCTTTTCTACATTAGATGCCACCTAAGACTAGTGTGCTTCAATTAAACCTATTATTTATATCATAGCTGTTGGGGATGAGGAAGAAATGTATTCATGCCTTTCTAAAGAACTTTGTATGAAAATGCATTTAACAGACTAGGCTAGAAGTTCTATTATTGATTCAGAGGATTTTGAAACAGTTGATCTTAGGTATAAATCTTCTTCCATGTGCTCTGTCTCTTCAGGGCGTTGGCAATCATGGCTCTCCACAATGTCCTTAATAAACTTTACCGATTTGTTATTCCTCGGAAACCCTGTTCTGCCATTCATTTACACAAGCTGCCCTTTTTGTTTTCATTTTCTCTAAAACTTCGTCGTTGCTCAAGTGTTCAATCGATGATATTCTCAGCATCCTTCTGTAGAACCATATTTCTGTTGATTCAAGTCACTTGTTCATTTGTGAGGGGATTGTCCAGCATTCACTGACATATTGGAGGACTGATATTACGTAACAGTTCAGTGCTTTTTCTTTGTCTCTCATGAAATTTTCCTGTTTCCTATTCTGTTGATTAGCTTTTGGAAAGCATCTTTCACTATCCCATAAATACATTATTTAATTATTTGAAAATTTATTTCGACAGGAACTTGATCTGATCCGTCGCTCTTTCCGTTACATTGTTGAAAACGTCACACAGGAAAACGAACTTGTCGAGATGTTTTTGAACAAGTCTGAAGAAATTACAGACACAAAATGCTATGAAGAGGCAGTTGAGCACGTCCGTCATGCCTGCTCACCTTACATACAGGTAAGTAGAACACGTTATCTGATCTTGTTTGCGCTTAATTTAATTCTTGTTGGGTTGTTCTAGAATTTAATAAATTTAATCAATTGAAAAATGTGCAGTTAAGAATTGAACATTCACGGGATATAATGATGGCAGGAGAAGCAGGTGAAACTGTGAGTCAACTACTTAACAGAGTTTTGAGCCTGAATGGCAGAGCAATGACAGAGCAAGATATTAGAGGGTCAAATCATTCGACAAAAACATTTTCATTCACTCTTGTTCGGGTTAAAAGCAGGTTAGACTGATGGCAAAAAAAAAACAGGTGAAACTGAGTCAATTACTTAAGTTTTAAGCCTGAATGGTAGAACAAGGATAGAGCAAGATATTAGAGTGTCAAATCATTCAACAATATCATTTTCATTCACATTTGCTGGGACTTAAAGCAGGTTGGGCTTATGGCAAGAAAAAAAGGTGAAACTCTGAGTTAATTACTTAACAGAGTTGTGTGCCATAATGGTAGAACAACGATAGAGCAAGATAGTAGAGGGCCAAACCACTTGTCAAAATCATTTTCATTCACTCCTGTTCAGTCTAAAATCAGGTTGGACTGATGGCAAGAGAAGCAGGTGTTGTGTTCCTGAACGGCAGAAAAAGAATAGAGCAAGAGACTACAGAGTCAAATCATTCGATAAAAATGTTTTCATTCACTCTTGTATGGGCTGGAATTAAGTTGGGCTGATGGCAAGTAAAACAAATCAAACTGTGAGCCACCTACTTAAGAAGATAAAAGATAAGGATAAGAACAAAGATAAGGCAATTCATTTGACAAAAACATTATTCAAGGAATAAATGGCTTAACGTTGAAATAGTTATGATTGTTGAGGTGTGGGAGATGAATGACTGAGGTGGTAGGAAGGGAAGCTTACGAGGATAAGGAGGATAGATATAGGTATATAATATTGACAATCTCTCTTATAATAACATACTGACGTAATTTTTTAAAAAACAATTTTGAAGCCATTTCTGTCAATATTCTTTCTTTTGCAGCAGAGTGAATTCGTGTTGAGATATTTGAACACATTTGTGATTTTGTGTAACCAAAAGTATTACATTGGGCACATCACAGACGCCATTAGCCGTGCTTGCCTTCCATATACTGAACAGTGAGTACCTTACAGGTGGTACAGGAATTTGCAACCAGATGACATCCAGACTGACATTTCAGTTCTGCTCTCAACTGAAGAAATAAAATAAAAATGAAAATTTCATTTTTCACTAGTTTTTCCTTTTAGTTTTCTTTTCCATCACTTTTTGTTTCAAAGCATTCTTTTATTTTGAGGAGGAATGTCTAAAACGTTATTTTTGACAATCCAGTTGATGTGGTTGCCAGTTGTATAAGATGAAGTAAAAGTTGTCGCCAAAGCACCGCCCGCCCGGTATCACCCCTTGTAAGGCAGTAAAACCACTAAAACGCAAAGCGTTGTAGGGGGTGCAAAAATAAGGAACAGAAACAATAATGATCCGCAGAAATGTATCAGGAGGATAGCAGATAGTGATTGACATTTAAATTTTTGCAAATTAAATTTGGCTGGAAAGCATGGAGTTTAAAGGGAGTTCTACAAGTAAGAAATGCAAAAAAAAAGAAACTGTTAGCATAGAATTTATGGTTACATCTAACAAACTCAACTGTAAATTGACGAGATCTCGAAGCCAGTCTTGTACTATGCTTAAATTCAAATAGTCGAGGTATCATAGCGAAAAGCTCATCTGAACACTTACCATAAAAGTATTTATAGAAAAGACACAAAGATGCAACCTTACGGCAGTTGGTAAGTGACTGAAGCCGCACCGCAAGATTAGGTCAATACTCGAATATGAGTCCAAGTAATAAATGAGTAACACAAATCAATAAAAACTAATGACAATGCATGCATTAACAAAAGTATAACAATTAGATGAAAAGAAGGAAAACATTTAAAGTTTATTTTAATAAATCGTTTAAATTAGGGAATGTGTGTGTCTATATTTCTGAGATGAGGTATTGTAATTATTTGCAATATTTACATTATTCAGACTGTTGTCCGCATCTTCGTTGCCATATTCACGATGTTTCGGCCGTTGTACGCTCCATTTTTCTTCAGGGTCTGTCTATATTTCTGAGATGAGGTATTGTAATTATTTGCAATATTTACATTATTCAGACTGTTGTCCGCATCTTCGTTGCCATATTCACGATGTTTCGGCTGTTGTACGCTCCATTTTTCTTCAGGATCTGTCTATATTTCTGAGATAAGGTATTGTAATTTTTATTATGAAGCGGTACAGGGAGCCTACGATTTTACCTGCATCTTCAGCGATGAATCATCTCCGCAAAAAATATTTGTTGGGCTTAACCAACCTGTTTAGAGTTGATAATCCGTAAAAAACAAATCAGTCAGCAGTTAAATAAAACAATGAATATTTGTACAACTGATTCGAAATTGTCATGATTTAAATTTTAAAATTAAAAAGGAAAAAAAGAATGCAGATAAAATGCAATAATGAAATTTTATATTCGTGAATTTTTCAGAGAGGTGGAGAAACTATCAGGATATATTATCGGGGGTGAGATGTAATATTAGCATGATGTCACGCAGATGAGGCTTGTATTTACGGCCGACACAGAAAGAAGACGAGAGGACGTCCGAGGCAAGATAGTAAATAAAATCGAGAAGAAAATAACTTAGCATGAAATGTAAGAAATCAGAAAAGAATAAAAGGCTTAGATGTCAACCCTGAGACAGGAAATATCAACATCGGACAGGTACAGAACTTTAAATATC
This sequence comes from Acanthosepion lycidas, assembly GCA_963932145.1. Taxonomy (NCBI): domain Eukaryota; kingdom Metazoa; phylum Mollusca; class Cephalopoda; order Sepiida; family Sepiidae; genus Acanthosepion; species Acanthosepion lycidas. The sequence goes on from OZ010614.1 coordinate 12,053,769, forward strand.
AGAGATGTATTTGAACAGAAGATGGAAAATGTGACAACCTGAATGCGAAGGCGCATTAGGACAGAGAAAGATGGCTTCCAGAAGCTAAGCAAAGTAAGTAGAAATAGAAAAAGTTCGCAACAAACAAGAAAATAATGTTGAACTGCGAATTGATATCAATCTTCTTGCATGAAAATGAATTCTAGATATTCCCTCCATAGATAAAAAAAGAAACTGAAAGGAACAGAAATGTGGTTCTACAGAAGGATGCTGAGAATTCTGTGGACATAATAGTGAAAAATAATATCAAGGGAAATTGATTCATTTCCCATAAACTACTTCAATGCACTAACCGTTCATTGTAATAGATTTGACTATAATTTCAACAATGAGAGCCATTTAGGTTTCAAGAGAATTTAATTTCTTACCAGGAAGGGTATTGAAAGAGCATTTATTTCTGAATTAGCCACGGTTAATTAACTACATCTGCTATATTGCAGGATATTTATCCTAAAATTGTAGGGAATAAAAATCGGTTAGGTTATGGTGATTTTCTAAGTGTAGCTTAGACGTGACACAAGGCCGAAATTATGGGACACTCAGTGAGGGTCGAACTCACTGAAAATTCCATGGATGGAGGGAGTAAGCAACGAAGAAGTCTGAAAGTAAATGGTAATAAAAAAAGTAGAAACACTCGGAATTGGATAGATTAATTAATTTGTTTCTTCACCACCAAGTGAGGATCGAACTCACTGAGAAATCCATGGACGGAGTTAGTAAGCAAGGAAAATGGTAATAAAATGAATACTTCTACCCGGAATCAGAAAGAGATAACTGACACAAAATGAATAATGTTACTAACCAAGGGAACAATGAGAGCGAGAAACATAGGCGACGGCAGACTACAAGCTACGTGACCAGCTTTTGTGAATGGATGGTGCGACGGGTCGGGTGTTGTAAGATTGACAAAGTGTTGTGTCATTTTAGGAGCCAGAAAAACACGGAAAACGAAGGTAAGTTGAACAAATGTAATGAAATAGCAGATATATAGAAAGTAAGAGTGTTATTAGTCAGCAGATAGAAATGTCCGTCTGAACTGAGTCTCAGCTACCAATGTTTAAGATTCACCCAACAAATAGCAGATATATACAAAATAAGAAAGTTATTAGTCAGCAGATAGAAATGTCCGTCAGAACGGTCACGTTGCACTGCGTCCCGGCTGCCGATGTTTAAGATTCACCAACCAAATAGCAGATATATACAATGTAAGAGGGTTATTAGTCAGAAGATAAAAATGTCCGTCAGAACGCTCAGATTACACTGAGTTTCGGCTACAGATGTTTAAAATTTACCCAACAAATAGCAGATATATAAAAAGTACTAGTGTTATTAGTCTGCAGATAGAAATGTCCGTCAGAACGGTAGCTTAGACTGTGTCTCGGCGACCGATGTTTAAGATTCACCCCCCAAATAGCAGAGATATATAAAGTAATAATGTTATTAGTCAGCAGATAGAAATGTCCGACAAAACGGTCAGGTTACACTGAGTCTCGGCTACCGATGTTTAAGATTCACCCACGAAATGGCAGATATATACAAAGTAAGAGTGTTATTAGCAGATAGAAATGTCCGTCAGAACGATCAGGTTACACTGCGTTTCGGCTGCCCATGATTAAGATTCACCCACCAAATAGTAGATATATACGAAGTAAGACTGTTATTAGTCAGTAGATAGAAATGTCCGTCAGAACGGTCAGGTTACACTGCCTCTTGGCTACTCATGTTTAAGATTCACCCAACAAATAGAAAATATATAGAAAGTAAGAGTGTTATTAGCAGATAGAAATGTCTGTCAGAACGGTCAGGTTGCACTGAGTTTCGGTTACCGATATTTAATATTCACGTGCCAAAAAGTATATATACAAAGTAAGAGTGTTATTAGTCAGCAGATTGAAATGTCCGCCAGAACGGTCAGGTTGCACTGCCTTTCTGCTAGCTATGTTTACGATTCACCCACCAAATAGCATATATAAACAAAGTAAGAGTGTTATTAGTCAGTAGATAGAAATGTCCGTCCGAACGGTCAGGTTACACTGCGTCTCGGCTACCCATGTTTATGATTCACCCAACAAATAGTAGATATATAGAAAGTAAGAATGTTATTAGCAGATAGAAATGTCCGTCCGGACGGTCAGGTTACACTGCGTCTAGTCTACTTATGTTTAAGATTCACCCACCTATTGCCAATTTCTGATGATGTGAGCTGCCTCTTTTTAGTCCTAATCTTGTCTTTAAGCTGATGCTTAAAGAACAATATCAGTTGGGAAGAAGTGAACTTCTCGGCATCATAGAATTCCTTCTGACGTGTCGTCCAAATCACGACTCTCATAATATCTGCGGCACCACATTGCTTCAAACAGAACTGGCGTCAAGGACAAAGAACATTCCTTGCAGCATGCGGACCATGAGGCTTTTAACAAACTTGCACAACGGCGCTACCACCCTGTAATGAAAGAAGACGTGATGAATGGTCTCGATTCCCCATCACGGGCCGTCTCCAAGCCCTTATGAACAAAGTCTTTTGGCGACCCAGAGAGCCCCACGAATCAGCTGCCAGCTGTGTGATGCTTCATCGTTATTGAGGCATTTAAACTCAGGCGCCCAAGGCCATATTGAGCGAGCCACCTGCTTTGTAAGACCGAGCTCGTCAATCAGCTCTTCACGAACGGACTCCCTGACTAATACTTGATATAATGCCCCACGAGACAACGCCTGGACGTTGGAGAGGCCATCCGACGTACATAAAAGACGCTTCAGAGCACGACGTCATTCACGTTAGAAGAAGCATTCGGCTCGGCTTAAACAGTGGGCCTCCTCCTCGTTCGAGTGCACACTTCTCAAGAATAGGAAGTTTCTACGGATGTCTTTCTTCCAGAAAGCGCCTGATTTCCGACACATTCAGTGTAGGAACGCAATGCGAAGCATATATTGATGAATGTCCATCTAGGTATACCCAGACCGCCTTCAGATGGATGGAGGCAACAGATCTCTCGGGATACCATAGCAACCTTGACTCCCCACAAGAAAGAGACCAAGAGCCTTACTAATGACATTAGTGTAGCATACGGAAGTGCAAGTACAGAGAGTCGGTAGAGGAGAATCGGTTAGAGAAAGGCATGGAACCTGACAAATGGAGGGAAGTGTAGATATCCCCACTGATCAAAAAAAGATAGCAATTGAGCATTAAAAAGGAAAGGCACGGAAACTGAAAAGTGTAGGAAAGTGTGGATATCCTAACTGATCAAAAATGGAAGGCTTTAAAATTACAAAGGAAAAGCAGGGAACCTGACAAGTGGAGGGAAGAGTGGATATGCCCATTGTTCAAGAGAAGTGGGAAATTTAACGTTACAAAGGAAAGGTATGGTACCTGACAAATGGAGAGAAGTGCGGATATTCCAATTGATCAGACAAAGGGAGCAATTTAACATTACAAAGGAACGGCACGGAACCTGACAAGTGGAGGGAAGTGTGGATATCTCCACTGATCAAATAAGTGGTGCACTTTACCATTGCAAGTTAATGGCACGCATCATGACTCGATGTGGAAAGTGTGGATATCCCCATTGTCAAATAAAATTTGCACTTTAACATTGCAAAGGAAAGGTATGCTACCTGATATGTAGAGGGAATCAAATAACGGTTGCACTTAGAGAAATGTTCATCAGGCAACTTTCATGAAAGTATTTATAGCCACTGTATTAAAAGTTGATTATATGATTTACAAATTCCACTATCACTAAGCGTTCATCACAGTTTAAAAGCACAAATCAAATTTCTTAAGCAACCCACAATACTGGTTACTCATTCCAACTAAAACAATATCGGTAAAGTCAACAAAATATCCTTGAAAGAGTATGCCAGTTCACGAAAAGATTCTCTAGGAATTAACCAGTTGCGTAAAGCAGCAGAAGCCATAGAATGGTTTCCTAATATAAAAAGTTAAAATGAATATACATTCATCCAATTCAATATTTGTGACTTTTATTCGTCTATCACCGAGAAATTGCTAATGTCTGCTATGAATCGAGCAAAAAATTACTGTCCTATTAGCGATCGCGAAATCAAAATCATAAAGCAAACACAAAAACCTATTTTATTCCATAATGATTAACTGTGGACCAAAAGAAATGACACAAAACTCAGCATTGCTATAGGAACATATGATTTATTAGTAGCTTTAGAAAATTTGTTATTATATCGACTAAGATCTATTTCCAACATTCACGACACCGGACTCTATAGATATGGCCTCTGTAAAGCAAGTTCAAAAAATTTAGACAGATTGAGAAAGGGACTGATATATTTTTCAAAGATCACGAACTAAATGTTACCACTATCAAAAATGTTAAAGTGATCAAATTTCTCGATGTGACCTTGGATTTGAGTACTAGTTATTACAAACAATATACCAAAAATCTATATAACCATAGATTCGCCAATAAAAAATCACACCACCCTCGTAAAATTTTGGATAATTTATATACATTAGTCCAACTAAGATTATTTACCAGCTACAGCAATAAGGAAATATTTGATAATCATAAAATATTGATAATAATAAAATTAAATATATATAAATCTTCAGAACTAAGCAGCCATAAAGAAAATTTAGAGTACATAGAAAAAAAAGTTAAAAATAAACCGACATCCAACATTTAATCGTAATGTTCAAACGAATATTGGAAGAATTTTCCTAAATTGTGTATGTGTGTTTAAAATAGGATACAGAATCCAGACAAAGTTTTTCAGAAATTTGATAAATGGAAAACGTTTCATTGAAAATAGATTAGATTACGCGTTTCGCCATTCTAGCCAACGTAAGATCTAAAAACGAAAGATACACGCACACACACACACACACACACATATATATATATATATATATATATATATATATATATATATATATACTGGGTGGGTAAAACTTTTCCAATCTTTCTTATTATTCCTTTAAGAAATGTCATCTATCTCTTTCTGATTCTGGGTAGAAGTATTCTTCTTATTACCATTTTCCTTCAGACTTATTCGTTGCTTACTCACTCTATCCATGAAATTCTCAGGGAATTCTATCCTCCCAGGGTGCCTCATAATTTCGGCCTTGTGCCACGTCTAAGTTACACTTAGAAAATCACCATAAGCTAAACGATTGGTTTATCCCTACTATTTTAGGATAAATATACCACAATATGGGTGCTGAACAAACAATAATGTGCCTGAGCAGGCGTCTGCAAAATGGGACTAACTAACCGCTTTATTAGACTGACCTACTCAGATACCATTGATTGCGCAATTTAGATTTAGATTCCGAGTAAACGAAGTAGTGGTAGACTGAGTAAAGGGTCCAGTTGAAAATTCACAAGGAAATACGCTAAACGGTAAAGTGGAAAAAAGAGGAAATATCAACCTGGATCAAACAAAGCGTCCAGGAATATATTCCAAAACAAAAACATAGCATATCTTAAGTAAAGGAAAGAAAAGATACACCTATGGATCAAATAGAAGGATTTGGGCTAACATTACAAATGAAGGGTACACAACGTGACAAATAAAGTAAAGATATACCCCTGGATCAAATAAAAGGATTTTGGCTACCATTAAAAATGAAAGGTACACAACGTGACAAATGAAGGAAAGAAAAGATATACCCCTGGATCAAATAAAAGGATTTGGTTAACATTTCAAATGACAGGTACACAACGTGACAAATGAAGATAAGAAAAGATATACCCCTGGATCAAATAAAAGTATTTTGGCTAACATTACAAATGAAAGGTACACAACGTGACAAATAAAGTAAAGAAAAGATATACCCATGGATCAAATAAAAGGATTTTGGCTAACATTAAAAATGAAAGTAACACAACGTGACAAATGAAGGAAAGAAAAGATATACCCCTGGATCAAATAAAAGGATTTGGCCTAACATTAAAAATGAAAGGTACACAACGTGAGCATTAAAAAGGAAAGGCACGGAAATGAAAGGCATAGGACGTTACAAATGAAGGAAAGAAAAGAAATACCCATGGATCAAATGGAAGGATTTTGCCCAACTGTTAGAGGACCTGACCCATAATAACATAATGGAATATTCCATACGTAATAAATACTGCGTCTCAAGAGGAAGCAGGGAGTTAAACCCAAAGTCTTTTTCTGACTTTTTCCTGACCAGTCTCGTTGAACGTTTGTAATTGGGTTCTTTGTTTTGAAGTGTTTGACCCACGAGGATTTGCTTTGATTACTACACGAACTTTCTTGCTCATTTGACGAACTTTATTCGGCCTCCAAGACTTTTCTTTTTTTTCCATTTCTTTTGTTTGTTTTTGTTTTTTTTTCTAGGCTACAGCCCATATTTTTTATTTTTATTTTAGTCCGATTTGTCAAAGTCTTACCGGACGGCTGCTTTTTTAATTCTGTTTATTTCTTTTCATTTTTGTTTTAAAATTTAGTAGTTTAAGAAAAAAAAAAAAGCTTTGTTTTTATTTACTTTTTTATTTTATACCTTTCTTCTTTTTATTTTTTCTAATTAGCGACTTCGGTCGCAATCTTTTGCTTTTAATTTATTTTCTTTAGCGGCTTCGGCCGCAAACCTTTACTTTTTTTTTTTTTGGTTGCAAACCAGACTTTTTCTTTTCTTTTTTGTACAGTTTAATTGAATTTTTTTTAAAAAAAAAAAAAAAGAGAGGAGTTTCTAGTTTTGTTTTTTCTTTTATTTTCGGCAGCCTTTGAGCGCCATTTTTTATTTTTCTTACCTGTCTATTTATTTATTTCTGTTGATCTAGTTTGTCTTTTATTGTGCTTTTAGTTTTCCCAGTTTATTTATTTTTTAAAAGTTTATTGTCTTTGCTTTTTTAATTTACTGGTGTATCCAGGCTTTTCTTTATTTGTTTAATTTCTTTTTTGTGTGTGTGTTACCTTTTCCCAACTCCTTTCCCCAAATTTGGACATAAATTTAGAGACCCGCAGGTGGAAGTCTCTACGCTTATTCAATATGGCCGACGAAACCAGTCGGTCAGGTATTAAGAAGGACCTTTTCGGGGCGGCTGCTAAAGCCGACCCTCCGGATAAAGTAAAATCCGCGAAGAAGCGGGCTAATGCTGCCCAAAATTTAGAAGAACGTGCTAGTAGCACAAAAAAAGGAGAGACCAGCCAAAATGATGAGGTGCCGAAGGAGGCACAAACTAAGACTGCTTTGGAATTGCCCTCTTGTTGAAAGTCCCCCCAAGTTGTATTTTGAACATGGCGGATTTCTTGGAAAAAGCAAAAGGTTATGCCCATCTTGTAAATAAAGATGGGCTTGTCGAAGATGTCCAAGAGCTCAATGTGTTCTCAAAGAGAATGGTGTCGGTTTCCGTGGTCGACAAGCGAACTCGCAAAATTTGTCGCTCCACGAAAGACATAGTGATTAAATCACTTCCGTCCTTGGGGATAAAAACCAAAGAGTCATTAAGGGTACTGGGTTCTTCATGTGGGACATTCTGCTGCCCACGCCAGAAGATTGCCTGGCAATGGCAAAAAAAGAGCTCATTACGAAGGACCTGATACTAAGAACGGAGTATGAGGGTCGGAGAAGGACCAGGGTGGCCGTTTTCGAGGTTACTCCTCAAATTTCGGGAGAGCACATGGCTGCATTTTTTATGCAGTTCGGCCAAATTTTAGGGGCTCTCTCCGATAATTTGAACGGGGGATGGACTTTTGACATAATGTTAGATCAGAAGGCCTTCAAGTCCGTACCCAACTGTTTGGAGTTAGGCGACCAGAAAATGCCGGTCATTGTGACCGGTAGGAAACTTACTTGCTGGAGGTGTGGAGAGATTGGTCACCTTTCCTCCTCCTGTCCAGGGAAGAAAACAAAACAGCCTTCATTTAAATTTAAAAATTAGGAAGAGGGCTATTTTGCCGGTCACTGCACAATAATGATCCCTCGTTATTTTGCTATGACGTTATGAAAGAAGTCTAAACTATTTATTCATAAAAAAAAAAAAAACAACAGTTTACTTATTTGGTTATCCTCAAGATAGGCAATGCCAAAATTTTCATCTTATTTTTTAAGGAATGCTTTCTCTCTTCATAGTAGCAGCAGGAGCCAAACGCGTACGCTCTCTTTTGATCTGCTTTTTTCGGAAAATTCTGAAATGTTTGATTTGTTTTCAATTCATTGTTAAAAAAAGTTTTCAAATTTTATTATCAAAAGAAAGTTAATTGATATATATTTATTGAAAAGTGCCCAAATTAATTTATTGCATAAGAAAATTATTTAAGAATTCAGATGAAAAACAAGTTTATTTTCCCGAAAAAAGCAGATCAAAACAGCGTACGAGGCTGACTCTTGCTGCTAATTTGAAGGCGGCATCCCTTTAAAAAAAATGAAAAATTCGGGAGTGAGTATCTTGAAAATAATCAATTATTTGCTTTCTTTTTTATTAGAAAACGTTGATATAAAACATTGGATCAGTTGAAGAACCCTCCACCCAGACTGACTGTAAAATCTCCACCCCCAACTTAACTCAACTGTAGACTCTCCTCCCAGACAGATCAACTGTAGATCTTTGAAACTTGTTCCAGCAATATTTTTTGTAAAAGATTATTACCAGCAATACCTTTTTGAAGAAAAAAATATTTCAAGCAATACATTTTTGGAAAGAATGTTTCCAGTTATAAAAATCTTGTCGGCATTAAATAACCCCTTGAGGTGTTGATGTGTCGTAAAACAAAACAATCAAAAACAAACACAAATAGCATCTCGTCCGGAGTTTCATATCTATATTTACAGATTCTAGATAAAATACAAAAAAAAGAATGCCATCTCACTTTTAATCAATTTCCCTCCGACCTAACCGAGCTTCCCTCCGCCTTTTCTATAAATCCTTTCATGATAATTGTTCTGGTTATGTGACGTAGGCTTTATGATTTTAAGCGCAGTACTAGATTGGCGGCTAGGTCTCATCATTTTACAGTTGAAATGGCTAGATGTTACCGTAAGTTCTATGCTAACAGTTTCTTTTCAGTATTTACATTGTTATGCTTATTGACATATTCACGACGTTTCGGCCGCTGTCCACTTCGGCCTTCTTCGGTTGAAAATTAGTTGTAATTTACACTTTATTTTGTCCACAGGTAGACAGATAACAGTTTCTTCTATCGCACTTCTCGCTTGTGGAACTGTCTTCCGGTTTCTTGCTTCCCAGTCAACTTTGATCTTCAAATATTTAAATGCAATGTCCATCGTTATCTTCTCTATTCTTAATTTCTGTTCTTTTATTGTTCTCTCTCCTTAATAGTGTTTTTTTTATATTCTCTCTCTTTAGTCATAGTGGCTTTATTGCTTTGCTTGTGTAGCGGATCGTGGATTTACTCGCTGTTAAATTAGGAACACGTGCGTTTATTCCTGCTAGAAGAAGGTTCACTACAAGAATATGGCGGACTCGTTGAGTCCAACCGAAGATGTAAAGAAAACCAACAAAACCGATATATATATATATATATATATATATATATATATATATATATATATATATATATATATAAGAAATATAGTCTTAAGGTGTGCTATATTTATGGAATAAAGTTCTCAGTATCAGAGATAGAGCGTGTGTAAATATAAAAGTCAACACTTAGAGGCGACAGTCTGTTTCATGCTATATGCAATCGTCAGGCCATATATATATGTGTGTGTGTGTGTGTGTATATATATATATATATATATATATATATATATTGTTGAAACTTGACTAATGCATGGAATAATAATGCAACACAAAATGTACTTAGAACAAAATGTATTGAAACAAGAAAGTGTACACAATATTTACATATAGTCTTTTGTATATTCCTGGGAAGACCGTTCCTGGAATGTGTGTTGACTGAGTCGCAGTCGGGCAGAGTCTCTGGTTGAATCTCCTCGATTCCTTCTCGGTACCAACCATATTTATATGGTCGGTACTCCACTATGCAAATTAGGTGGATCCTACCACAACATATATATATATATATATATATATATATATATATATATATAACAACGAATATATGTATTAAACAACAAAATTTACAATGGACATAGACATTTACATTTGTGTTTGTGTGTGAACGTAAAGAATTTGTATTTTGGTGAATGTTCGTACCTACGTGTATGTGTGTGTATAATGTTCATGGCGTCTCCCACAAATGTTCACGGAAAATGAAGAAATGAAAAAGAGAAGTAGGCAAGAAATCGCCCAATATTTATAGTGCAGGGGAGAGCGTCCCCTAGTGAGCAATTTGGACAATTAAGGAGGAGTTAACTCTGACACTTGGTTTGGAACGATTATAAAACTTTAAAGTTCAGGAATTTACAAAAAAGAGCGAAAAAACCTCCTAAAAATACATAGGTGAAATATTTAGGAATTTAAATAAAAGATTATATGAATAGAAAATGATTCATTTATTTAACAAACACTACTTCTAATGTAGTAGCTGTTTTTGTAATACGCCTGACTATAATTTCAACAATGAAAGCAATTTAGGTTTTAAAAAAATGTAATTTATTACCGAAACGTGTATCGAAAGAGCAATTATTTCTGAATTAGCCAAGGTTAATTAACTACATCTATTATATAGTGGGATATTTATCCTAAAATCGTAGCTAAGTGTAGTTTCGACGTGGCACAAGATCGAAACAATGGGACACTCAGTGAGGGTCGAAGCAACGAAAAAGTCTGAAAGAAAATGGTAATTAAAAGAATACTTCTACCCGGAATCAGAAAGAGATACCTGATATTTCTTGGAAACATAATGGAAAGGCTTGGAAAAGATTTACCCGCCCAGGGCCCAAAGAGGGTAAGAAAGATAGAGGACGGGAGCCTGTCACCTACGTGACCTACGTAAATGTCTCGTGGAACGGGTTCGGGGTTGTAGGCTTGACAAAGGGAGAAAAACTTTGTATAGTATTTGTCTGAATTCGATTGATTGATTTGTTTGTTTGTTTAACGGCACATCAACTCATCATGGGTCATTTAATCCCAAAATTTAATTTTCTTAGGAGCTTTGAAGTAATAAATATGTATGTTATTTTGATTTCACAATTGAATACATGGTAGATGATACTCATCTTTTCCGCATATACGTGTTTGTATGCACATAATTACTATAGTCAATGATATGTGTGTTTTCTCTTGCAATTTTGTTGAAATTATATTTTGTAATACAGTATATTATATAGATTAATGTTGTGGAAGAGTTCTTTCATTATGGTTGTTTGGTTCATTTTTTAGTGGCATATCAACAACCCTATGGGTTATATAATGCCGAAATCTAAATATTTTAAAACAACTGTGTGCCTTCAATCATAGATAAAATATATTGTTGGTCATTCTACTATAAATAGGTAATTTTGGTAATTAACTACAGCTATTATATTGTGGTTTGGTTTGGTTTGGTTTGGTTTGTTGTGTTTTACGGTATATCAACCTCAATGGGTTATTTAATGCCGACAAAGTTTTTATTGCTGGTAATATTTTGTTTTGTCAAAAAACTATTTCTGGTAATAATTTTTTCCTCCAAAAAATGTATTGCTGGTAATAATTTTTTTTTTTAAAAAGTATTGCTGGTAATATTTTTTTCCACAAAAATGTATTGCTGGTAATATTTTTTTCAAAAACGTATTGTTGGTAATATTTTTTTTCAAAAATGTATTGCTGGTAATAGTTTGTTTTTTTTTTTCTTCTTCAAAAATTTATTGCTAATAATAATTTTTTTTTCTTCAAAAATTTATTGCTAATAATAATTTTTTTTCGACAAAGTTTTCCTGGTTTTAAAACCCATTTTGCCCCAGTTTCGGGGTTACCTATTTGCCCATAGCTGGGACACTAACAGGTGCTACCACCAAGGGTCAGGATGGACCTGGGAACACCAGCAATTGAGGTGGTTCCACGCTCCTCAAAACCTCCTGATCAGAGGTGTTGCTGCTGGACGTAGTTTATCGTCTTACCCAGGACGTGGACGTAGTATATCGTCAGACCCAGGACGGATTATATTGTGAGATATTTATCCTAAAACAATAGCGATAAAAACGAAACTGAAATTAGAAGAAATATGTATGAAAGCTGTGAGGTCATGGTGAAAAGGCCGAAATTATAGGGCATCCAGTGAGGATCGAACTCACGAACAAATAATATATATTTACTATCCACAATGAGTAAAAATGCAGTTGTATATAAGAAATGAGCAAGACCGTATCATCAAAACACTCTGCTGCTGTGGAATATCTACTGCACCGGGTACTTCGGTCACTTCTGATTTTTAATTCGTTTTCGGTGTTTCTTTGATATTCACTACCACCCGAGGTATCAATGGAGATCCCGATCTGTCTCCACTCGTCTGTTCAGAAATGTCTTCATTCATCGACACTTCCGAAGTTTCAAACTATTCATTATGGCTGTCTTTAACATCCATGTGTTCATCTTCAGACATTTCATCCTGCAAGTGTGGGTTTCTTTCTTCCTTTACAAAATCGTCATTTGAAATATCAGTAGACATTTAATTACTTTTCAGACTATTCATTATGGCTGTCTTTAACATCCATCTGCTCATCTTCAGACATTTAATCCTGTAAATGTGGCCTGTTTTTAAGCCACAAGCGTTTGATTAGAAGGAGCGGAACCGTGAGAATGAACCTGGTGACAGGTCTGAGCTGCAACGCTACACGTGCTTCCAAATCTTTGGGCCACGTGTGTAGTCTACTTTTCGTAAAGATCTTATTTCTTTACATTTCAGTCATCTTTTAACATATTCCTCCACACCTCGTAAATATGTCGGCCACCATGTTTCTAACTTTGGCCTTTTTTTGTGTGTATATGTTATTCCACATTGTATGTGTATTGCGGGCCTGGTGTATGCGGTTTCCAACTTATTTTGGGCATTAGTAACGTCGGTGTTTAAAACTGGGAATAACACGCTGTCTCTTGAAAATACCCACAACAAAATGGCGGACTCAGACTGTGAGTCCATGTAAAAAAATGACAGTAATGACAAGAACTGATACATATGAACACATAAATAATTATATATCAACAACAAAGTTAGACAAGTGACAAAGACAATGATGTGAAAACGTTTTTGGTCCAAAGTATGTGTAGTGAGTGTATGTGCATACGTACGAGTGTGTGTGTGTGTGTGTGTGTGTGTGTGTGTGTGTTGTTGTTCATGCGTTTCCCAAAGGGAACGCATTCTACCTTGATAGGTTACATGTTGACAGATAAACAGATAAGGTGAGAATGAGAAAAAAAATATTTCAGAGTATTTGTAATCATGAGAGCGTCTCCTAGTAGCGATTTCGAAAATTAGGAGGAGGTAACCCGACATATGTCATTATGTACACTTTTTATCACTAGTTTTCTTTGAGTTTCTAGAATCGTCATTTCAAATCCCTCCATTCTTAAATCTTAATTAGTGTCTTATTTTCTTGTATAGTCGTTCTGCCATGGAAAATTTACCCCATATGTTCTTTTTTATTCTTGATGCTATACTTTTAATACCGAGTCCTGTAGAGTTAGAAGTCATTCTATCTAAAAACGAAATCTCAGTGTCTACCCAATGTAGAAAAGTACCCTCAAAAGTCTTCTTTATATTTTCTTTTGGATCTTTCAAAAACCGTAACCTCGATAATTCAAAAAAAATTTTAAAAAATTAAATTTCCATGACATATTCTATATCAAAGACGAAGGCCATTCATTTTATTGCCCACCTCAATATTCCCAATGCCGTGACTTTGGGCAATTCTTTTCTCGGATTAAATATAAATTCTCATGGTCTATGATCAGATTATAATATAACTTTTTCCAATTAAAAATTGCCATGCTCTAGTAGTTGTCCTCACGATGGCTAGTACCTAGTTTTCGACGTTTGAATAATTAAAATCAGCATTTTTCAAAACTTTCTATGAGGGCACTATCCCTTGTGGAGTCTCTCCTGATCCAGAGACAAGTGCTGGCCATTCCTGTCGCCTCCTTCTTGTGACTGTTGCTTCTCAGATTTCAAGGCTTCACAGCTAAAAGCTGCTCCTAATTCCTGCTTGGAATTAATTGGTAAGAAGGATATCCTGGTTTTCCACCACTCCCTAAAATGGATAATTTTTTTTTATCATAGTCTCTGGACCACAGAACGCTCTATTTTATTGCGGTTAACGCTTCACTATATTCTGAATCAATCTTACAACACCGCTGGTTAAGCTATTTCTTCCAGTAGTTGTTAAAAAATGTGGTAGCGCCGACAGGATACGCCAAATTTACTTTCATAATATGTTTAACTTTTATTACTATTCAAATTATCGCCTTTGAAAACAATAAACAGTGCCGAAAAGTGGAGGTAGTTAAAAATGGAGTGTCATTGGAAAAGACGTCCTTTTGCGTCTTATTGCCGTCACGTTCGGCCATTTTGATTTTTGATTTTTTTTAATTGTACTCATTTTCTAGAATGCATTCTATAGACTTTGTTTTCTGCATATAAAAGATTTTGAAGCTAATGTTAAAAAAAAAATCGAAAACAAAAATAACAATAAAATGAAATCTGTAGTAAACCCCTGGAGGTGGGGGCGCGATATAACATGGCTTGTACGCTCCAAATAAAGTATAGTCACAAGAGTTCCGATAACATTTTACAAAAGACGTGAAATCTGACAGGGCAGCAAGAGGACAACAAACTTAAAATTAATACAAAATTTATTTACATCGGATACAATAGTAGTGATTCGTTTAAACGAACATGAACAGACAAAGAATTAAGTGATGGAGAATAAAGTAAATTGAAGAATACTGACCGGCTAGAACTAAATATTAGGTTGGTGCAAAAATAATATCGTTTTTTGATGTGTTTTTTAACGTCAAAAAACGATATTATATTTGCACCAACCTAATAATATAACAACTGTGAGTAAATGTTAAAAGTAGAGCCCATGTAAACTATTTATATTATTCGGACTATTGTCCTCATCTTTGTCGCCATCTTTATCACAACGTTTCGGCCGTTGTACGCTCCGGCCTTCTTCAGGTGGTTGGAATGTCGAACTGAACCCTTTATTTCGCTCACTGTGGTAGACTGTTCTACTTCCACGTGCCATGTCTAATGGATGTCAGTTATCAGTTATCTCCTGTTAATTCCCCTCTCCAAGTTCTCCACCGCCTTAACCAGGTATTGAACTCGCACTGTTTGGGTCCTGTCACTGGATCTAACTAACGCCTTTATCTACTGTAACGTGTGTCCTTGAGGACATCAGTGTATGAATTTCTGGGACCCATGGCTCAGTGGATAAAGGCGTTAGTTAGATCCAGTGACAGCACCCAAACAGTGTGAGTTCAGGCAGTGGAGGCAGAAGGTTTCTCTCGTCAAAATTCATCTTGCATATTTACAAATCTAACATTTGTCCGTGCATTGGATACTCTTGCCATATCTGGTCTTGTGCTCCTGGTACTCATCTCGTGGTTCTTGACAAAATCCAAAAAAGGATCAGCAATGTAATTGTTCCTGACTTGTCATCTCAAATTCAGTTACTTCCTCACAGACATGATGTGGCTTCCCTCTGTCTTTTCTACAAATATTTTCAGAGGTAATGCTCTGACGAGCATTTTTCCTTGATGCCCCGACTACATGATTTTAAACGTGTTACTAGGTTGGCATCTAGGTCCCATCCTCTTACCGTGGAAATAGTTAAATGTAACCGCCACTTCTACTCAACGGTTACTTTTTTTGCACTCCCAACAGTGGAACGCCCTTCTTCTTACTTGCTTCCCAGAAAACTACAATCTTAAAAAATTTAAAGGCAATGTCAATCGCCATCATCTGTCGTCTTGAACCCCGTTCATATTTTATCCTTTCTTCATTCCCCTCTAAACCCAATCTTTTTTCTCACTTTCACTCTTTGTAAAACCCTGCGTAGTAGTGGCATTACTGCCTGGCATGGGGTGAAATTATTTAAAAAAAAAAAAAAACGATAAAAGACTTTCGCATACATTTCAGAAAAATTACTGTATATTTTAAAGAACAGATACGTATACGAAATAAAACGTTTGGCTATCTGGTGGTAGATACATGCCCTGCCAGAGAGCTATCCCCGGACTTCTGCTTCGTTTGGCCGTCGAAGATGAAGAAAGAGAAAATTTGTTTTCTGTTTCTATTGGCGGCAAAACGCTTGTTCCGGTGCATGAAGAGAATTTTCAATATTTATTTAACTATATTTTTATAATCTCACATTTTCTTTTTTTTTATTGTTAATTATCATTCTTATCTATATTTTAAAGTAATTTTATTACTTAACTTCTAATTTTTCTTTTATTATTCATTATTTGTTATTTTGCTTTCATACACCTACGTAGTCTAGTGCTAAGGCATACAGGTTATTTAGTGATTTATTTGTTGCTATCACTACAAAAGTATTCATTTTATGAGAGAATCGGTTAAAAAAATATAAAACCAAGAACTTTTACAATTTAATATTGGATTTAACAGTCACTCCACATTTTTAACATTTGATTAACCCACCATCTTTTTCATTTTGTGTGGCTTTGCTTGAATTATTATACACTATTGTTCACTACAAGGACAATAGATTTTGTCAAGAACCTCGAGATGAACAGCTGGGGCACCAGACCAGATATGCCGACAGGATCAGATAAAATTGGCGGGAAACTTGACTTGGTCACGCGCTGGAAAAATATTTGTACGTGGGTGGATTGCAACGCCCACTTGTGTGTTTATTGACCAATTAGAAGCTGATATTTCCTGAAAATATTTACTAAGCTGAGTAGACTCTCTGATCCACTTTTTTTGCACAAAAATCGACATTGATAAGAAAGTGCTAGTGGAATGCTACAAGCTCGTCAGAGCAGTTGCCAGGAAAATATTTGCAGAGAAGACAAAGGGAAGTCACATCACTTCTGTGAGAAAGTGAATGAAGTTGAGATACCAGATCAGGACCTATCACATTGCATATCCTTCTTTGGATTTTGTCTAGAACCTCGAGATTAATAGCTGGGGCACCAGACCAGATATGCCAACAGTATTCAATGCACGGGCGAATGGTAGATTTGTAGATATGTGAGATGGACTCTAACGAGAAAAAACTTCTGACACGACGCAGAGAGCCAACTTTCCTTGTAGCAGATACAGCCATTGATTCAATACGTTCAAAAGTGGGCGAAGAGAGAAGGTTTGAAATACTTAGCTTTCTTGGATTGTTGAGAGAAAATTATTGAAGTGCCGCATGCTGGTTAAAGGTCGATAATATAATTGGCGAGTTATTTAATACTAGCGAGAACTTCAATGTTGGCCGCGAGGAACTGAAACAAAAACCCGTCACATGACTTCAGACACTCCTCTCGGGTCAATTTCATTTTTCTCTTCATTTTATATCAAAAGCAATTTCGCGTAGGTGAGCGAATTTATTTCCTTCTTTTTCTTGGCTGACTAATTTCTGTGAAAGCAAGGTTTTCATTGATCCAAAAACAATTTCACAGAGGCTCACGAATTCCTTTCTTTTTTTTTTTTTTCCTCATTCCTCCGAATTTGAAGGGAGTGTGTGAAGGGAGTGTGTATATTTTTCACTCACTACAAGGAAACTTATGTTGCCGCTCCACAAGTCAACGAAAATAGAAGTAGAGCCTTTCAAGTATCATGCCACCTGTGATTATCGTCAGGAGGCGGTAATCCAACAAGTCTGAAAAGAAAAGATTGGGCAGCTCCAGCCCAGATATCGTAGCAATACTTCATTTTTAGTTTGTTTGGGAGTTATACATGCATACACCCAAAAAGCATACTTACAGATAGAATGAGACAGTTGAAATTTTAATACACATAATGAGGAAAGAAGGCTTGGAGAATTTGACACTCACATGACATATCGAAGGCAGCAGTGGCAGAAGAAAGTAGCAAATAACCTACATAACAAGCAGAACAGGAATTTCAAGGGAATGGAGAAAAGACAAACCTTACAAAGAATTACAAGGGATAGGAAGTTGTGGAAAGCCATGATCGCTCACCTCTTGAGGGTAAATTGTACACAGAAAAATATTATATTAGCAATTTAATAAATCAGCGACTGCCTGCAAAGTCCTTTTATCTTATTTTAATTCTTATTTTATTTACACTATTTACATTACTCAGACTATTGTCCTCATCTTTGTCGCCATATGTATTACAACGTTTCGGCCGTTGTAGGCTCTAGCCTTCTTCAGGTGGTTGGAATGTCGAACTGAACACTTTATTTCACTCACTGGGGTAGACTGTTCTAGTTCCACGTGCCATGTTTGATGGATGTCAGCTATCAGTTATCTCCTGTTAATTTTCCCTCTGAAAGTTCTCCACTGCCTTAATGGGGTATTGAACTCACACTCTTTGGGTCCTGTTGTAATGACTACTACTGTTTGCCACGCCTACATTTTTCTCAAATGTGATTGGTTAAATAATAAATACTAATTATCACAGGACAATTTACTGATCGCATTCATCACACTGAATTTTTCCTACCGTTAATTCACAAACATGCTTTTGTTATAAAATCACCGATTGGTTAATTTTTCATCCAATCAGATATTTTTTGTGTTCTTTCAAAATTTCTCCCACCGTTGTTCTGGGAGCCTACCGGTAATAATAAAAGGCAAGTTTCGTTCCAAAATTAAATAATTGAACTCAGCAACTCACACACGTCTACACAGACTATACATTCTACTCACTGCGTACACACAGACACAGAACTTGAATATCATTCACCATCAGTTCTCTGTGAACAAGCCAAGTTGCAACAGCACTGTTAGTAATACAATAACACACGACTGAATTTACTGTATGTTCTTCTGAATACAACATTCTATTTCAATACAGAACTTTGAACATTCTATTCAGAAAACTTGCTTTATTACATTTTATCTTATTCAGCTAACAGAAAAGGAAACTTTTTTTCTCCTTATTATTCACACATTACAAAAATTGTTTTGTATTTGTTGATTTTAATGTATATTTTTTTTATCGTTCAAACAAAAATCGGTTTTCCATTGTTTTTTCCTTGATTAAAAATGTATAAATGTTAAAAACTCTTCAACACGCAGCCACATTAATCTTTTCAACACAACCAGCATTTACACTGTCATTGGATAAGCAACGTCTTTCTTTATACACTGTGCCATGTGTCCTCGAAGGCCGGAGCGTACAACGGCTGAAACGTTGTAATAAATATGGCGACAAAGATGAAGACAATAATCCGAATAATGTTAAGTGTACATAATACCTAATCTCAGAAATATAGAGAGTTATTTTATTTAGTTTATTTTGGTTATATTTCCGATAAATCAGTACCGAAATGTACTTATTGCGATAAGACTAAGGAGATAATAAGAGTTGGAAGATTGCATAGCGCCAGTTGTTTAAGCAGAGGCAGTCTATTTTCCATTAAAAAAAAAAAAAAAAAAAACCTCAACACTTTAATTGGCTTTCCTCGGCTCGAACACCGACTCCGGCACTTATTGGAAAGGCTCAACGATTTCAGCAGCGAGACATCCACTCGCAACCGTTCTCATTCACCTTTTTAATTTGTCCTTTTCCTTCTTTTGTTTTCTCTACTCGCTTAGTGTCAGTCTGTTTCTTTCTCTTTTCTCACACCCTTTCGCATCTTCCCTCCTTCATCAAGAGCTTTCTATTCCTCACTCACTCTCTTTGTATTCTATCACCATTTTTACTATCCTCCCCTTCACTTTATATAATCTCTAACCAAAGCTCTTTTGTTGAACAGTAAATGTTTTGTATTTTTTATTCATTTCTGAGGTGAGAAATATTTTTAGAAAATTGAAGAACAATTACAAAAGTTGTAAATAAATAAATATTAACCGTGATTTTATTTAAGACGATATATCCCGAAAATTCTGAATTGAAAACCGGTTTGGTCATGTGCTTCTTGTTTGTAGAAAAACAAATTGTTTTTCTCTCTGTCAGCTTTTTCGACCGTCTGGGATGAAAATTTAAGTAAATTTCCATTTCTCATTCAGTTTAAATATTTTTTTAAAATACATTAATTAAAAATTAAAAGTGAGCGAAAAAATTTCAGTGGCTTTTTTTTCTACAGTTCACTTCAATTCAAAAAAGAAGTTTCAATTTTTAAAACATTTTTGGTAAGTATTTTTTTAAAATAACTTCACGTATTATTTTTTAAATTGAATAATTTATTTTTAAATAAAAAATATCAGTCAGTATTCAATTATTTAAACCGGATATTTATTTATACCCTGCTGTTATTTATTTCTAAATATTTTTTCACGTTATTACAATTATTATGATCAGCTTAAAAAAAAAATTCTGATCAATTTAAGCACTGATCAAAAAAAAGTAATTTGGCTTTTACGAGATTTGAACTCGTACCTCAATATGACAATATAATTGACAATATTGCTTCTTTTTTGCAGGTGGATAAAAAAAAGTTAAGTTAAATTAAAATAACAAAATTTTTAGAATAGAAATCCATTTCTCTTATAGTTTGCCTTTCCATTTATTTTTTTTCCGAATACAACCTTCATTTCTTATTTTAAATTGTTCACTTTTAAGAAAAATTAAGTAGACTGCCATTGTTTACCTCTCTCCAGATTTTGTGTACGCAAATATGGCTATTAAAGTGTAGCCTAATTTTGTGCTACTGTTTTAGTCTCAATTATATGATCTAAAATCAAGATAATTGTAGACTTTATTCCAATTGAATTTTAAAAAGATTTTTCTTCATATAGTATTTTGATGTTTGTCTTTATTTCAATCAAAATTTAGCTTTTGTTTTGCATCCGTATTTGCGTAAAACGGGTACAAAATAAGGGTCCAATTTTGCATTCAATTCACATGTTAAATTGAACATCGGTGGTCATCAATCAGAACACAAAGTCGGGGTTTATTTGGCTTCTATTCTTACATTATAAACTGAACCCCCACTTTATAAACGTTCCTCTACATCACACTTAAAACTTAATTTTTCTCAAAAATGAATATTTTCCAAAAGAAACTAATGTCATATACGAACAAAGACAAACTATATCAGAAAAATAAATTTACATACAAGAATGTTATTTTAGTTAACCGAATATTAACTTTAAATTTAAGTTTTTTTTGACAAAATGTAAAAATGAATCCTTTTAAATTTTATCTTTTTAGATGGCATGTTTTTAAATATGAAGTTAAATATTTCAGTGACAAATTATTTTAAAAAAAAAAAAATCCTGAACCAATTTTAAAACTTATCACGAAAATTTATTATGTATAAAAATAAAAAATATTTGAAATTCTTTCATATAAATATTTTGATGCATCATTTAAAAAAAAAAAAAAAAAAGATTTTCTTGAAATTTAACGTAAAAAAATATTTTTTAAATTTGCAAAAATAAATAATATCTGTTTACCATTTTGCCTGGATATTACTATTCTTCTGAAATACGTTTTTTTAAAATGCTTGAGAGCATATGAAAGCAAGATAACTAGGCAAAACTAGACGGAATTTTAAAAAAAAATGAAAAATTACATGTTTTGCATATTGTAGCTGGGACCCAAGCAGTTGCTACCAACCCAATTTAGGGTGGACCTGGGAACAACAGTAATTAAGAGGTAGTTCCTCAAAACCTCCCAGTCAGAGGCCTTGCTGCAGGATGTAGTTTATCATCATACCCAGGACATTTGGACCGTTGTACTCTGCAGCCTTTTTCCATGCACCTATCATATTTGTTAACATTTAAGGAATTTCAACTTGAACTATGCATTCAATCCCCAAGACTCTATCCTGGGTCCTATGCCGTTTCTGATCTTCATCAATGATCTGCCTGATGTCATCTGCACTCAAGTAGGCATCTATGCAGGCAACACTACTATATACTCCTGTCTTGATAGTAAATCTGACAATGCTGACAAAGCTAACCTGGCCATTGGTCTTGAAAAGGACCTCCAATCAGTGGTTAATTGGAGCAGGAGATGGCTTGTAAATTTTAATGCCTCCAAAACAAAACTGATCTCATTTAACCACCACAGAGAAACTTCCCTGCCCCCTATCAATATGATTTATGCTTGACTACATGAGAGCATCACACTGTGCCTTTTTGGCCTAACATTTTCCACTAACTTGAGGTGGAACAACTGAATCAGTAGCTGCATCTACTGCAAGGAAAGTTGGTTCTCTGTGTTGTACCAGAAGGTTTTTCTCATCAGAGTTCATCTTATGCATCTACAAATCTACCATTTATCTGTGCATTGAATACTGTTGCCATATCTGGTCTGGTGCCCCAGCTGTTCATCTTGAGGTTCTAGACAAAATCCAAAGAAGGATATGCAATGTGATAGGTCCTGACCTGGTATCTCAACTTCATTCACTTTCTCACAGAAGTGATGTGACTTCCCTTTGTCTTCTCTGCAAATATTTTCCTGGCAACTGCTCTGACAAGCTTGTAGCATTCCACTAGCACTTTCTTATCAATGTCGATTTTTGTGCAAAAAAAGTGGATCAGAGAGTCTACTCAGCTTAGTAAATATTTTCAAGAAATATCAGCTTCTAATTGGTCAATAAACACACAAGTGGGCGTTGCAATCCACCCATGTACAAATATTTTTCCAGCGCGTGACCAAGTCAAGTTTCTCACCAATTTTATCTGATCCTGTCACGTGATTACATTATCTATAAATAGCACAGGTTTGCTGCTTTCTTTTTTCTCTCTTCTTGCTGCAAGATGTAGTCCCAAAAGGATTCTCGTCTCGACCATGGGCAGTCAGATGTTAAAAGCATATTCATGCATGCACAAACTTTTCCAAACTACATTACAAACATACAGAACATTTCCAAATAAGCAACAAGAATTTTTCTCTTTGAAACATTCTTCTAAAGCTACAGGTTATTCATCATTTCTCAGCTTTGTAATTAATTCAACTTTTGTGAGTTCAGATAAAAATATTCACAGTCTAAGGGACATAACTCCAACAGATCTTTAACTTCTACGCATGTACATCAACACACAAATAAATACAAATGTTATGTTTTTAAAACCATTTTGTTCCTTTCTTGTATTTCATCTTTTGTGGTAATTTTACGTCAAATATAAATTGTGTGGTCATGTTATTCATGTAGCCATAAACAGACATCTACAATTGTCCATTCAAACAAATAGACCACTACAAGCTATTTTCTCTGGTGTCCTGATTACATGATAAATTCATGTTACTAGGTTGGCATCTAGGTTTCACTCTTTTACTGTTGAAACAGTTAAATTTAACTGCCACTTTTACATAAGGGAACTCTCATCTGAACTCTTTCTATTCTTTACATATAAAACAACAGAGTTCACTCACACACACTGATAATTCTCAACTCTCTAAAACTGACAACATATTTTTGAACATTAATATTAAGAAAGATAAAAATATAAAAACTAATCTACAACTGACATCATGTACAGAAACGTTAGTTTATTAGACGTTCTCTATTTCATAACTCAACATAAAATATTAAATTTTCTATAAAATAGTTTGGGATGGTTTAAATATATTATCATTTTGTCCCTGTTAAGCTGAACCACATTTGTTTGAAGTCGGTTAATAGGTTGAGTATTGCCTTCATTTCAAAAAGTAAGTCTAAAGTCCAGGAACAAGAAAAACCACTTGTTTTTCTATAAACCAAAATACTTAAACTAATGGAGTGGAAGTTAAGAAAAAAAAAATGCATAATTATAAATGTAAGGGGAGATAACTCTAAAGTAATATGAAACGGACTTGAGGATATATGAGGAAGATAACAGTTAACCCTAGTCTTGGACAGGTTAAGAGGTTAAGATTGTAGTGATCGGAGAAGCATTCTATTTGGGGTCAGTTCTATAAAGCAGTGGTCCATGGGAAGAAACTGCTCAATGTGGATATGTGAGGAAGATGGCAGTTAACCCTAGTCTTGGACAAGTAAGATTATAGTGATCAGGGAAGCATTATCTTAGAGGTCAGTCCACAAAGCTGTGGTTTGTGGGAAGAAGTTGGTTGATACAGATATATGGGGAGATAATGGATAACTCTAGGCTTGAGCAGGTTAAGATTGTAGTGATTGGGGAAGGAACCTTTTGAGAGTTGGTTTCACAAAGTGGCAGTTTGTGGGAAAAAACTGTTCAAGTGTGACACTTACATCTCACCAGTGGAATACAAAGGAAATAAGGGTGGTTGGGTACAAAGGGCGTGGCATGGTGGGTCTTAGTAGTTAAAGTTAGAACAGGTGGAGCTAAGGAATAATATTAATGTTTTGCAAAAGTTTCTCCATTTTTTCACATAAATTCATAGCATCATTATTCAGTTATCAAAGTGTTTTTGTCTATATTTCTGAGATGAGGTATTATTTACGCTATTCACATTATTCGGACTATTGTCCTCATCTTTGTCACCATATTACAACGTTTCGGCCGTTGTAAGCTCCAGCCGTCTTCAGGTGGTTGGAATGTCAAACTGAACCCTTTATTTCACTAGCAGGGACACTGGACAATATGTGGTAGCAATATTCTAAGTATAGACAAATGATAGACTTATAGAACAATTCAAAAATATGCTCTTAAGTAGGCACCTGAGGGGGGTCATCAGTGATGTTATTTGACTTGGTTCATCAGGGAGTTTCGGGTTTTCAACATCATACTCCCCATCACCAAATTGACCCAATCAGGGGTGATCATTCCCTGATTCCCCCCTTTTAATCAAACACTAACAGCTACTCTTGCCTTTTAATGAATTAGACAAAGAAAGACCACATTTTCCACACACCCGATTGGATGTTTGTAACAACCAATCCGTTGCACGAACTATCTTTTAAATGGTCCATGGCGGGAACTGGCTTTTCTTTTTTTTTTTTTTTTTTGGTGGATAGCAGTTTCAATGGATAACTGAGGAGGTAATCTTGATGTTCTTAAATTTAACCCTTTTCCCTATGTATCGTATAGTGTCTTACTCTAAATATTTGCCATTTTTTATTTTATTTGTGCTTTTTTTTTTTTTTTTGTTTGTTTTTTTTTTTTTTTAAAGATATGTAAGATAGATTCTGGAGAGATGTATTATCTTGCCTGACATAGTGATCCAACTTTCTTTGCAGATATGATACTGATTAAAAAAAAAAATAAAAATCTAAGTATAATGAAAAAATGAATTCTGTGGTCTCATGTACTTCACTTTATTCACACTGGTCAACACAATTTTTGGTGCCAGGTAACAAAACTTATTTTTTAGCTAATTTGATCACGCTGAATCTGAAAATGACCTTAGTTTTTTATAGTTAGCTACCGTTTTTGCTGTACTGAAATTGCTCATTTTTGGAAAAAAGTTCAGTTTATGGTCTTGACTGATCACAAAATTTAATTAATAATGGTCATCGAAACCCATCAATTTTCAGATAGGCTGAGCAACTTATGTCAGCAACCTGAAATAAACTATTTTTATAAGAAAAAAAGCGTTTTTCAATCAAAAATTTTAAAAAAGAAATACTGATGTTTTCCAATTTATCACAAAAATTCAAATTAACTGATAAATTTTATCAGTAATAAACTTTAGTAAACCTGATATTTAAGGTGACATCAAAAAAATGAAACCCTAAAATCTTCTGTTTGATATTCATAAATTTATCCTATCACTTTTATCCCTTCACTACAAAATGAAACCAAGAACATTTGAAAGCATTTTGTTTTCACAGTTGGAAAGAAACTCCAACTAAAGACATCCCAATTGAATGCACCTATTCCATTGTACATGATACTGCTGGAAAATCAAAAGGGACTTAAATAACATTGAACATGACAATCAAGAAAGAGAAATTTTTTACCATAATTCTTAAGGTTTTATTTCTGCTGTTAGTTTATTAAATGATTTGATGAAAATACTTGTTGGTCTTTGTATATTCAATCATGTTATTTTTAAAGACTTGGGGTCTGATTGTTATTGCAAAAATAGTATTTTCCAATAAGCACACCAATATTTGTTAGTTTAAATACAAATTGACAGGTTTCTACGATTTTATTTTGAGAAATATTGTCATCGGTCAATATCATATATACAGAAATCGAATGAAAAAATGCTTCCCCCCCCAAAAAAAATGAGTCATTTCTGTACATCAAAAATGGTAGCTAACCAAGAAAAAGTAGGGTCATTTTCAGATTCAGCACCCTCAAATTAGCTAAAAAGAGATGTTTGGTGTCTTGACACCATTTTAATTTTTTTTTTTTTTTTTTTTTTAACCAGTGTTATCTGGACAATGTTTTGTTTATAAATGGGTCTATTTAAGGCTTTGATCCTAAATTTTGGCAAAAATACATTTTTTAAACCATTTCTATTATTGCCATATAATTTGAGCTCAATAACAATTGCTGAAAATACACAATTCTCTTTTCTTTTTTTTTTTCTATGAGCTCCTGCGTTGTTTATAAACATTTTCTTTTTTTTCTTCAAATTCCAGGTGAAAGATCTGAACAAACCAAAGGCGCTTCAGTAGCAAAATAAGTTGAGAACATTTTCAAATCCTAAGCAGAAAATGTCCTCCACAGTGGCAAGCATTGTTTCCAGACGTCCACTCCATTATGTCTTCAAAATCGGTAACCGAAGAGCCAATCTGGAATTCTTCAGAGATATTCTTGGAATGAAAGTAAGTGTTTTTCTTCTTCATCCTCCTCCCTCCATGGCAAGTAATGAAAAACAATTCTATCATTTGTAAATCAAAGCTAATTTTGATTGATGAATATTGGAATGAAGAAATAAACAGATGTTTATATAGTCAGAGGTGGAGGTTTACAAAATTTGATTAGGAATTTAAAAATGGACATTTTAAAACTTACATACAAATAGCCATTTTTTTTTTTTTTTTTTTTTTTTTTTTAGGCAGGAATAGGATTAATCTCCCACAAAGTAAGGACAAAGGATTTGCTATAATGATTTGAAGCAAGGTTTTACAAGAGCAGATGCACTTCCTGACATCCAATGCAGACACTCAGGCTAATCCAAGTACACCAAGTGTTTTTATCGAGACATCATATCTGGGAAGGTTGCTATTTAAGGCTTAATTGTTTTTTATCCTCTCTGACTATAGCCACCAATCAAAAAATTTACCTTCTGAATAAAAGCCACTTCTTT
Source organism: Acanthosepion lycidas (assembly GCA_963932145.1). NCBI lineage: Eukaryota > Metazoa > Mollusca > Cephalopoda > Sepiida > Sepiidae > Acanthosepion > Acanthosepion lycidas. The sequence goes on from OZ010614.1 coordinate 12,080,916, forward strand.
TCTTTATGAGGAGTGTGTGTATTTTTTGGTTCATAAATGAGAATCAGTTTGCTGTATTAGAATCTTTAAGTTGAATTTTTTTGACCCTATTTTATTTTGCCTCTTGGACATTTGATGTTGGACTTGTGAGTTTTGATTTTTATATGACTCATCTTTCCTACTTTTTGGATTTGTAAGACTAGATTTGGACTTTTCACCACTCTTGTTTTATTTTTTTATTTTTTTTTTTTATCATTATCTACTTCCTCTACTTTGAGTGGTTCTTGGACCTTGTATTGGGTGCACAATAGTTAAAAAAAAAATATATGCTGGTGCTTCAACTGCAATATTCTAGTTTTTGATTTCATTTTAGGTTATTTCTGTTGTCGCCATAGCAGGACATGACAACACAATCACAAAATTAAAACAATATTGTTAAGCAACCAGTTAGCCGAAATAGTTTACATTTAATATTTAACACTTAAACTGATCACCTATCTGATGTTTTCTAAAAGAAAGTTTTATCAGAAATATGCAATGAGATTAAAATGAAAAACTAAGATAAAAATTTAAAGAAATAATTGACGATAGTTCATCTAAGGGATTCATACAAATCCTCTTGCTTCTCCCCCATTCTCCTCTTGCTTCTCCCCCATTCACCTCCTCCCCATTCTCCCCTTCTCTTCCTTCTCCCCATTCGCATACTCCCCTTTTCTTCCTTCTCCCATTCTCCCCTTTTCTTCCTTCTCTCTATTCGCATCCTCCTCTTCCCTGTCTTTCTGTCTAGGGTATCTTAGCATTGTGTAATGCTCAACCTGGCTAATCTGGTTGATCATTACTGCTGAGTAGTAAGTTTGATTCTCACTAGGTGTCCCATACAAAATTTGGCATTAAATAACTCAGCAGTATTATCTTCTGTCTTCTTAATTCCTATCCTTTTATCTTTCCTTGATAATGTTTTCTTTTTCTTGTATTCTCTCACACTCAGTAACCCATAGTGGCTTTATTGCCTTATTTGGGGTGAAATGATTAAACAGTGTTGACATGGCCTAAAATCAAACTAAGAAATGCAAGCTGCTACTTTCCCACAATTTTTTTACCTCAAACACTTGAATTTAACTGTACTATTAGATTGGCTACTAGGTTTCATTGTTTTACCGTTGAAATACTATTGTCACCTGTGGAACTCTAGTCTGATTTCTGGCTACCTACAATTTTCAAAAATTTAAATGCTTGACTTTTAATCACAATCTTCCTGAAACCTGTCCTTTTATTGTCCTTTCTTCTCACTAAAGTCTTCTCATTCACTTTCACTCCCAGTAACCCCTTGCGTCTTAGTGACCCTATTGCCTTGCTTGTGGTGAAATGATTAAAGAAAAAAGTGGGGGGGGGGTTAAAATGTCATAAAATTAAAGTAAGAAATTAAAATAACTTCATTCCACCTTACAGCCAGATCATGCTGAAACACTGATTTCCATACGATCAGCAAAGTTAAGCAACATTGAGCCTGGTCAGTAAGTAGATGGGTGAATACTTGAATATACCAGGTGCTATAAGCTTGGATGAGCATGTGGTGTCATGGATAATGACTCTGAACTGTTAATCGGAGAGCCAAATTCCAATTCTAGTTGGGTTCTTTATAATATTCACTTTTGTGTAAATATCCTTGGGAAACATATAAATCCACCTCTTTTGCTCCAGCTATGAGGTAATTAGTAAGACGTTTATCACTATAATCATTATCTAAAAACAAAATTGCATACAAAATATTTAGATCTTGATATTAATTAACCCATAGAGGTTTTGATATGCCACTAAACAAAAAACAACAACTTTATTCCAAACTTTTTTCTCACAACTTAAAAGCAGAAAAAAATAGGAACACTGTATACACTCGTGTATAAACTGACTATAGTGTGACTCCTCTAGAAATGATTTACCTGTCTATAGTGCAACCAGTTACCAAAAATTAAATCTTTGAAAAAAAAAAGTGGATATAATGAACCCAACTGGAATTGGAACTTAGCTCACAGATTAACAATTACAAGATATTATCCATTACACCGCCCACACCTCCAAGTTTATAGCACCTGATGTTTCCAAGTGGTCACTCATCAAGGGACTGAACAGGGTGAAACTTTCTGTTTAATATATATATATATATATATATATAAGGTTGGTGCAAAAATAATGTCGTTTTCTCACATAGTAACATATGTGAGAAAACGACATTATTTTTGCACCAACATAATACCTGTGTATAGTGTGTGTCCCCCCCCATTTCTTTTGCATAAAAAAAGACTGATAAAATCTCTCACTATGGTAAACATTTTACCTGGTGATAGTAAAGTTGAAGCAATAAAAAAATAAAAAATGTCACTTGAAAGGCAAAAGTCACCTGTTACTCTCTAATTTCAATTCTTGAAAGAAATTCATTAGCTGTTCGTGTTTGCTAACACCTGGCTCTTAACCTGGATATTTTCTTTAAATATTGACATTTCTTGTCTAATACAGATATTCATAAACAGGCAGGCTTATGGCCACATCATGTTGAAACACCAGTTAAGCAACATTGAACTTGGTCAGTATCTTGATGTGTGACCACTTGGGAATATTGGGTGCTGTAAGCTCGGATGTGTGGGTGGTTTTATGGATAATGGCTTGGAATTGTTCATCAAAGAACTGTGTTCCAATTCCAGTGAGGTTTGTTATATTCACTTAACATACCTTTGGAAATAGTATGGATCCACTTCTCTCCCCAGCTATGGGTTAATTAGTAAGACCTCTATCATTAAACTATTATTATCTCAAAAAAATAAATAAATAAAATTCCTTACAATCTAAAAATATTTTCTGACTTTATTTAAAGTAAATATGTAAAGAGTTGATAAGCTGTAGAAATCAAATCAATCAATAAATCAAATACTTATGAGCTACACAAGCATGTCTTTTAGATTTATTTACATTCTCTGGAATATAGATGTATAGAAATTATCATGACCACAAAATGGGTGGGGATCAGTTTACATATTGATTTTAATATAGAATCGTTCCCCCACTTTATATCCACATTATAATTTCTTGTTTGTTTATCAAATTCTGATTAGGAATCAATCTCCACCCCAAACTATGAGTTAGTAAGACTTGTATCCCTAAGTCATCATTATCTTTCAAAAAGAAAATTCTGGCAATCTAAAAATATTTTCTGACTTTAAAGGGTTGATAAGCCGTCAAAATCGAATCAATAAATCAAATACAGATAAGCTACACAGGCATGTCTTTTAGATTTATTTACATTCTTTGGAATATAGATGTATAGAAATTACCATGACCACAAAATGGGTGGGGGAGGTCAGTTTTTATATTGAGTGTAATATAAAATCGATCCCCCACTTTATATCCACATTATAATTTCTTGTTTGTTTATCAAATTTTGATTAGGTATCAATCCCACACCCAAACTATGAGTTATTAAGACTTGTATCACTAAATCATCTTCCAAGAAGAAAAGTTTTGCAATCTAAAAATATTTTCTGGCTTTAAATAACCTGCAAATGGTTGATAAACCATAGAGAAAGGGGGGAAAAAAATCAGGTGGTTTCTTTTTCTTCTTTTTTTTTTTTTTTTTTTTTGTTATAACCATATCACAAAAATACTTTTTCCTTAATTTCAGCACAGACTTAAACTTTTTTCTAGTCTAGCAGAAGACCACAATTTTAGGTCAGTAATGGTAAAACACATGATTTGTTGTTTTGACCAGTCTGGTCATTTTGCTTGGTATCTTTGCAACATTTTGTCTGCTGTAGCCTCTGGTCTTCATCACATAACTTTGTACTCTGAGACTTTCTCCAAAATTTGAACTAAACCCTTTATTCAATTCATAGGGGTAGATTGTTTTTATTTTGTTTTTCATGTTGAGGGAATATTTTTTTTCTTTTTTACAGTAAGATTCACCATGTACAAGGCCTGGGGGCTACTCGAGGTAGAGGGTTATGTTGAGGGGTAGTTTATATGGATAGGAGGGGGGGGAGATAATGGTTAACTCGAGACTTGAACAGGTTAAGATTGTAGAAATATTGGTTGATAATTTTTTTTTTTGCAGTAAGGTTCACCCTGTACAATGCCGAGAGCCACTCAAAGTAGTGTTACGATAAGGGGTAGTTTATATGCATAAGAGTGGAAGATAATGGTTGATTCTAGACTTGAAAAGGTTAAGATTATATTGATTAGGGAAACATCCTCTTGGGAGTCTGTTCCATAGAGCAGTGGTTTGCAGCAAGAAGCTGTTTGAATAAAACTTACTTCTCACTTATGGAATACAGAGGAAATGTGGGTGATGTGCTACTATGTAAGTGGCATGGCAGGTCCTAGCTGACGAGGCAGAAGCAAGGAATGTAGTTTGACCGAGCACTTTCCACGGTAGTAGCAAGAGAGCAGTAAGAGGCTTGCCACATCCCCCACCTGTGGAGAGAGGTTGGAGGGTGGAAAATAATTCTTCTCCCACAAGGACTTGGAAATGCTTTTGAATTCTATCAAGACTGGAAAGTGAGGTCTTGGCAGCTTCTTCCCAAATATAGCAATAGTACTCCATTTTTGGCCTGATCTGGTTCTTTAAAGGTGATAGCAGGAGGAGTCAGGTGCCTACTGGAACGGTACAGGGAGCCGATCATTTTACCTGCATCTTAAGTGATGGATCGTATATAAGAATTCTGCTTGAGGTCAGGTGTGAGTTTGAGATCTAATCAGTTAATACTTCTATTTACCATGTCATTTCAAGACATAAGTGATCATGGCTTTCCACTACTTCCTATCCTTTGTCACTGAGGTTTTGAATTCAGAGTTCTCCTTCTACTACGTGGGTTAAAAAGTGCAATTGGTGAACTCAGTCTGCCCTGAGAGGTTGCTATAGTAAATTTAAAATTTATTGGTAATTTTCTAACATTTCCTCAACAAGTGGCATCTTCATAAGTAAGGTTATTAAAAGCTAAAGTATCTAAAATTCAATAAAATATTTGAATTCTTAAAATATTTTAAAAATTATAAGATTATTGGGTAATTAAAAAAAAAAAAGACATTCCTGTTCTGTCAAATTGTTTTTCAATTATTTGCCACTTAAATTTCTCAAACATCAGGTTGTCAATAAAACACTCAACACGTCAAAAAAACACCTCCTCTATCTCTAAAAAAAAAAGATGCTTTTCCGAAATTTTAAACCAAAAGTAATATTTGTTTAAATTCAGATTAATTAAACTTTAAGTCAGCTAACTTTTCTCAAATTATGTTTCAGAAAAGTATATTTTATTTTTGAAAGATTTTTTAATAAAGAGAATTATGTTGTGTTGGCAGATTTGTCAATATGAACAAACAAATTTTCTAGAGAAAGTCTTCGAAATAATAATAATTTTTCCATGGTACTGACATTAAAGCCACTCTAAACCTCAACCTTGTATCACATTCAGTAGCAATATAGGCACACTGAAAAAATCCATAAAGATTTTACTTTTCAGAATCAATTTAAATTGATTGTTTTTTACGGCTTATCCTTTTGCTGGAAAATTTTTATTTTAGATTGTTAGAATTTTAGGGAGATAATGATTTAATAATACAAGTCTTACTAATTAACCCATAGCTGGGGGTGGAAGAGCTGGATTTATACCTTTCCCAAGCGTATTTGTGCATAAGTGAATATAACAAATTCATCTGGAATTGGAACTCTGCTCTCCAATTTCCAAGCTGTTATCCATTACACCACCACACACTCAAGTTTACAACACCTGGTATTCCCAAGCTTTCTTGTATCTAGGTACTGACTAAGTTGGACATTGCTTAACTCTGGTTATTGTGCAAGAACCTGTTTCAACATGATATGGCAGTAAGCCTTAAATTTGGTTTGTAATACATGAAAGTATTTTGCTCATTGGATATATTAAATTTAATCTATTCACTTATCTTCCCCAAAGTTTCAGAAAAGTACATTTTATTTTTGAAAAAATTTTTTCAATAAAGAGAATTACATTGCACTAAATTCAGCAATTTTTAGCAATTAAAAAATAAAATCTTTCCAGTCAATTTAAGTTAGTTTTGAAATGCAGCGAATTATTTTGCTTATTGGAAATATTAAATTTAATCTATTAGCTTGGATTTAAAATTACAATGAAAAGTTTCAAGAAAGATTTTTTTCACTATTTACATTATTCAGGCTATTGTCCTCATCTTTGTCACCATATTTACTACAACATTTCAGCCGTTGAATGCTCCAACGTTCTTCAGGTGGTTGGAATGTCAAACTGAGCTCTTTATTTCGTTCACTGGGGTAAACTGTTCTAGTTCCACGTGCCATGTTTAATGGATGCCAGTTGTCAGTTACCTCCTGTTAATTCCCCCTCTCCAAGTTCTCCACTGCCTTAACTGGGTATTGAACTCACACTCTTTGGGTCCTGTCACTGGATCTAACCAACGCCTTTATCCACTGTGCCATGTGTCTATGGTACGTGGAACTAGAACAGTCTACCCCAGTGAGTGAAATAAAGGGTTCAGTCCGACATTCCAACCACCTGAAGAAGACTGGAGTGTAGAATGGCCAAAACGTTGTAATAAATATGGCAACAAAGATGAGGACAATAGTCCGAATAATGTAAATAGTGTACATAATACCTCATTTCAGAAATATAGACGGATACTGAAAGGCTGAAACATTGTAATAAATATGTTGAGAAAGATGAGGGCAATATTCTGAATAATGTAAATAATGTACATGATACCTCATCTCAGAAATATAGACAGATACTGAAGGGCCGAAACGTTGTAATAATCATGGCAACAAAGATGAGGACAATAGTCCAAATAATGTAAATAGTGTATATAATACATCATCTCAGAAACATGTACAGATACTGAAGGGCCGAAACGTTGTAATAAATATGGTAACAAAGATGAGGACAATAGTTCAAATAATGTAAATAGTGTACATAATACCTCATCTCAGAAATCTAGACAGATACTGAAGATTTTTTAATTTTTTAAAATGCTTTTCATATCACTTTTTGAGGTATCTAGTTCTATCCACACCAGCCATTTCAATTTCATAATTAGGAAGTATAATAGAAACTGAGACACAACCACCCCACCCCCATTGTAAAATAAACCCAGAGAATGAGTCGTCTTGTCAGTCAGGGAACATTGACGTCAACATTCATTTCACCCTCTGATAATCGAAGTCCAGTCCAGTCCAGAAAATCGAGACCCTTATTTAGGTAGTATCATATTTTCAAAAAACATTAATATTTTGTATAATGTTCGATCAATATCCCAATTTTATTGTTGCAGTCATTCTTTTCTTGATCTTGTTTGAAAATTTTTTGTTTGCACTTGTCTTTTTTCAGTCTTTACACAAATAGATCTTCACTGTCATAACAAAGAAATGTCATTATCTATGGCTTATTAAATAAACAAGTACTACTTGAAACTGCTGAGGTGTTGTTTCTGACACCTGTCACTCTTCACGGATCTTTTTCTTCTTTTTTTAATTATCTGTCATAGAAGCAAACAAACAAAAAGGGTAATTCTGGCCACTTGTTTGTTAATTCTTTTGCAAAAGAATCATTGACCAAAGTTGGAAAAATTTCTAGTGTTCCAAGAATTTTTTCTTAATGTCATGTACTTACAGAGTGTAGATTATTATGGTCTTCCAGATTTCTTTTATCTGCAAATTGTCATGATTATGGGAATAATAGTGGATTAGTTTCCCATTGCTTTCCTTCTGGTTTTGAATTCAGAGTTGTCCTTCTCAGACTACCACCCAAGGCTAGTGAGTTCAGTTTACCCTTCTATTTAACTCCTTCTAAAATGCCATAACCGTTCAAGCTGTACACAATCATGGCTCTCTATGGGGATTCCTGCGAGTTGCTATGAAATTCCTGGGAAGTATAGTGGAGTGGTTTCCTGTTGCTGCCTTTATGGTTTCGAATTCAGGCGTTGTCCTTGTCCTAGATTAATGTCTGAGGTATAATAATTAACTACATCTGGCAACAAGGCTTCTGATTGGGAATCTTTGAGGAACATGGAACAACTTATTAATATATTTCTATAGCAACATAACCATCAATACATTTTTATACCGTTCCAGCAAGTAACTCACTCCTCATGCTATCCTCTACCTTCTTATGAGAGTAGTCCTAGATATGACGATAAACTACATCCGGCAGCAAGGCCTCGGATCAGGAGATTGAAGATTTTGAGGAGCATGCAACCACCTCTTAATTGCTGTTGTTCCCAGGTCTATCTTGACCCAAGGTGGTAGCATCTGTTATGTTCCAGCTATGGGCAAATGGTGAACCCCGAAGCAGGGGTTAAAACACTTTGAAAGTATAAAAATGCATTCTTTATAGAAAAAAATTCCAACAATAAATTTTAATAATGAAAAAAAAAAATTATGAAAGCTCTCAAGGAAATTAAATTTTAGCATTAAATGACCCATAAGGAGCTGATATGCTGTTAACCAAATCCTAGGCTGACTGCTACCCAAGGCTCGCAAGCTCGATTTAACCATCATGGATTCCTGTGAGTTTTCTATGACTTCCTGGAAAATATAACAGAGTGGTTTCCTGTTGCTGTTTTATGGTTTTGAATTCAGATGTTGTCCTTGTCCTAAACCGGTTTCCATCCAAAGCTAGAGAGCCCCAGTCTTCCTTGTTATTTAACACTGTGTTCCCCCAGATTCCTTTCCTTAGTTATGTGAATCACCATACACTATTGGAAAAGATAGTGGAGTGGTTTCCTGTTGCCTTCTCCATGATTTTTTTTATACTTTGAATCCTCCTCTCAGGCTGGCTCACACCCAGAACTAGTTGATTTAGGCTACCCAGCTATTTAACCTGTTCTTAAGTGGCACATCCTTTCAGGACGTAAGCAATCATGGCTCTCCACACATTCCTTTATTATCTGGGAGTTGCTATGACTTCTTGGGAAAGATGGTGGAGTCATTTCCCACTGCCTTTTCTATGGTTTTAAATTCATAGTTTTCCTTCTCCTAGATTGGTTGGGTAAGATGATAAACTAACATCCTTGTCCCGGTAAAACAATAAAATATGTCCAACAGCAAGACCTCTTATCAGGAGGTTTTGAGGAGTGTGGAACCACCCCTTAATTGCTGATGTTCCCAGATCACCCTGACCTCGGGTGGTAGCACCTGTTAGGGTCCCAGCTATGGGCAAATAGTTGACCCCTAAATAGGGGTCAAAACACTATGAAAGTGTAAAAATGGGTTTTAATACAGCAATACTAACATGAGGGAAATATTACCTGAAATACATTTTCAATGAAAAAATTTTTACCAACAATACTTTTATGAAGGAAAAATTATTACCAGCAATATAGTTTTGAAGGCAAAAGTTATATTATCAGGAATACAGTTAAAAAAAAATATTACCAGCAATACATTTTTGGAAAAATATTACAAGGCTACACTTTTTTGAAGAAATATTACTTGCAATAGATTTTCAAAGGAAAAATATTGCTACAAATAGTTTTTTTTTTTTGGAAGGAAAAATATTACCAGCAATAAAAATTTTATCATCATTAAATAACTCATTGATATTGATATGCTGTAAAACCAAACCAATTCTCCTGCATTTGGTTACACTTTGATGCTTGAGAGCCCAGCCTACCTTGTTATTTAATCTATTCTTAAATGCCACGTCTCTTTGAGATGTAGGTGATCCTGGCTCTTCACTTTTTCCTTATCTTTATTATCTGTGAATTGCCATGTCTTGCAGAACGATAGGGAAGTTGTTTCCCATTGCTTTCCCTACAGTTTTGAATTTAGTTTTCCTTTCGCTACACTGTCTGCCACCCAAGGCTGGGTATGACAATTGTGATGCCATTCATGATTGTCTGTCGTTGACGGCACCTGTGATGACATCAGTTGCATATACACCCAACTCACTATGTGCACAGGTTTATCTTGTTGGCTGTGATCGCTTTCAACTAATAATAATAATACTTTTACTCTGAAATGTTTGGGAGTTCACAACAATGATTTCTCACTTAGCTGGCTATCTTTTCATTTGGCTAAAGCCTCATGGGTGGTGAAAATCTTCACAGGACTACTTTTATGACTATCTAAAATCATTGATAAAATTTTTGTTTCCCAATTGTTATATAGGAATAAAGTGTCACTGCCGACACTGTAGTATGAACATAGATCGCCAGTGAGCAAACATGGGCAATCCCATGTTGAATTAAGTAGAATATGTGATCACAAAGGAAATATATTGGCTCCTGAAATAAAAATTAATTCCAGTTGAGCTCTCTAGGGAGGAGGTATGGGTTTGTAAACCATAACTATTATAGCTAATATAGCTAGACTCTTCACATAGCGAATTGAGTCACTGTCGGTCACTGGCGTGTTTCTAAAAATAAATACGCTAAAAATCCACCTACATCCCTGCCGTGTGCCGACAGCTTAGTGGTAGAATCTTCGACTGACACCAATTGTCGGGTTTCGATCCTAGCTAGAGGCAACCGGATGTCTAGCCACACTGATGAGCTGTGAAACAGCGAAACAGTCTGTCTGTGGATGACGTTTTATATATATATATATATACGTTTCAGATATATATATATATATATATATATATATATATATATATATATATATATATATATATATATATATGGGAATTAGCATGACACCAAAATGATCACCATTTCTATTCTATCCTCTACTACTATACAGATCACTCTTTCTACACTATCCTCTATCATTCACTATACTATTTCTCTATACTGATCACTATATGGATTACTATTAGTGCAAGTATTATTCAAAGGCGTTTAACACCAGTATTGTTCAACAGCATTACTACAGTTGTATCTGTGATTACAAGGTCTCTACTACCTTGAGCATTGCGAAAGTGACAAGGAGTATTCGCTGACTTTACAAAAGTAGCAACGAGTGTTCGCTGGCATCACAAAACCAATTCAGAAACAAACTTGAGATATGAATCCTGAAAACACAGACACTTTAGTTTACTCAAAGATATATTGAAGACAAAATTCCTATAGAACTCAGATAGCTGAGTGAACTTAAAAGGAAGGAATTTATCTCCTTATCTTTTAAAGATATGTGAGAAACCATGCTGTTACACATTAAACTACATCTGACAGCAAGGCCACTGATTAAGAGATTATAGGTCTTGAGGAATATGGAACCACCTTTTAATTGCTATTGTTCCCAGGTCCACCCTGACCTGGGATGGTAGCTCCTGTTAGGGTCCCAGCTATGGGCAAATAGTGAAACCCCAAACAAAAGTCAACAGTACATTTTTATAGTAAAATTACCAATTTGTAAAAATTAAAAAAATTTAAATTACCCGCAATACATTTTATGATCTACAAACTATATATCTAAAATAACATACCTTTACCCTGATAGTATAAAATTATATACAAAATATGTGGTTGAAAGCATAAAATTGCATACAAAATATTTATTTTGGTATTAAATAATCCATAGAAGTTGGTATGCTGCTAAATAAAATCAACCAAGGCTGGACAACCCAATCTACTATGCTATTTTAGCTATAGATTTACTAAGCATAGCTTAGAGGTGGCACAAAGCCGAAAATATGGAGTACCCAGTGCGGATCAAACTCACTACTCAGTCATAATTGATCTAGCATGATGATGCTATTTAAGCTATAGCTAGAGAGAGAAGAAATGTTGAAAGCATAATAATGTATATAATATTTTAGTTACTTCAAAACCCCCAAGAAAATTAAATGGCAGTATTAAATGACACATAATGTGTTGATATGCCATTAAACAATCAAATCAAATCAAAACTCACAAGAAAATTTAATTTTGGCATTAAATGATCCATAAAGAGTTGATATGCCATTAAACAATCAAATCAAATCAAAACTCACAAGAAAATTTAATTTTGGCATTAAATGATCCATAAAGAGTTGATATGCCATTAAACAATCAAATCAAAGCATCCAAAAAAAATTAAATTTGACCATTAAATGACCCATAAGGAGTTGATATGCCATTAAACAAACAAACAAATCAAATCAAATACCTGATAACGTGGATAAAAAAAAGTCACCTCTTGACTCTGTTCCAGAAAAATGCACAAGTTTTTTATATTTTAATTATTTTGCTGCAAATTTCTACTGAAGCATGCTTAAGAAACTTGTGGAATTACACAATGATTTTCTTTCTTTCAGGTTCTACGACATGAAGAATTTACTGAGGGTTGCAAAGCCGCCTGCAATGGGTTTGTATATTATTTGCTACCCTCTAGAGTAGGATGTAGGATCTAGTAGGCAATAAACTACTAAGATAAAGGACCAGAATACAAGAAAAGTGGATTTTTAACCCACTTTGCCAAACACTCATTAGGTGGTGCTGTTTAAGTCTATAAAAGAATAAACATTTCCTTCCTCGTTCTCTTTCTTCCAAAATGTAGCAAATGTAGATAAACATGTACCTGCTGGGACATGTTTGTTTCCCCAGGCCACTCCTTACAACAACCTCATTCAATAATCATCTACCTTGAGTGGCTCTTGGATCTTGTCTTGGGTGAACAACAGTACAAAAAGAAAAACAAAATATAAAAATAAAATAGACAAAAAAAATTGTAAATTTACAACAATTATTAATAGATATAATAATATATCGGATTACTGCTGAATCGTGGAGGGGAATATATAAACACAACTGCCAGTTTCACAAATATAAAATAGCGTTTCATTGTTTATTTTGTTTCTTTTTCAGGCCATATGATGGTAAATGGAGTAAAACAATGATTGGTTATGGCAGTGAAGATGACCATTTTGTTATGGAACTGACGTACAATTATAACATTGGTTCATACAAGCTGGGCAATGATTTTGGGGTAAGCCAGCAAGGGGATTTTTTTCCAACCCTCTTCTTGCCATGTGCATATAGATGACCATAAGAGAAACAATTTTAATAATTTTCTCATTGTCATATTAATGATGATCAATAATAATTATTAAGCAAAACAGGTGTAGTATGAGTGAATGTTTCTTCCCCCCCCACTTTCCTCCTAGTTCGCTCCAAGTGGTGCAACTCAGGTATGACAATAAACTACATCCATATCCTACATCACCTCTTGACACTGTTCCAGGAAAATGCACAAGTTTTTATATTTTAATTATTATTATAAACTGCGTTTTTATATTTTAATTATTATTATATTATTTATATAATTTTTATATATATATATATATATATATATATATATTATATTATCATATATCATATTATTATTATAAACTACGTCCAGCAGCAAGGCCTCTGATCAGGAGGTTTCGAGGAGCATGGAACCACCTCTTAATTGCTGGTGTTCCCAGGTCTACCTACCAGCAATAAAAATCTTGTCAGCATTAAATAACCCATTGAGTTTGATATGCCGTAAAACAAACCAAACCAAACTCGAAGTGGTCCTTAATAGTGCTAACCAAATAGTCTGTCCCCTGATGAATTGACCATTTTGCTGAAACTGACTGACTAGTACTATTGATGCATTTGCATAGCAGTGACTTAGTTGACTAATTTACATACCTTAGATAGGTGGAATGACTATAAAACCTTTACCAATTTAATTTACCAATCGTGATGAACAGATGTTCCCTCATGACTTGAACGCCTATTGAGAACTCAACCCAGACCTTACGGAACTTGTATATACGATCCATTGCTAAAGATACTGAGAAAATGACTGGTTCACTGTAGCACTCCAGCAATTACTCACTCCTCATGCTATCCTCTACCTTTTTAGGAGAATAGTCCTGGGTATAAGAATAAACTGCATCTGGCAGCAAGGCCTCTGATCGGGGGGGGGGGGGGTTGGAAGTTTTAAGTAATGTGGAATCACCCCTTAATTGTTGTTGTTCCCAGCTCCATCCTGACCCAGTGTGGTAGCACCTGTTATGGTCCAAGCTAAGGGTACATAGTTACCCCTTCCCCCAAACTGGAGTCCAAATACTACGAAAGTGTAATATAGTAAAAATACCAACAATACAAACTGCAATATATAAAATGCACATTCACAAACGGTCCCAGCTATGTGTAAATAGTAAACTCCTCCCAAACAAGAACAAAACCCTATGATAGTATAGAAATGCATATTTATAGCAAAATGACCAACAATACGTTTTATCTGTAGTTGAAGGTATGCAAATGCATTCAAAATATTTAGATTTCAGCATTAAACGACCTGTAGAGGTTGATGTCACTAAACAAAATCAGCCAAACCCAGATCAGGTTAAAATGGATTACTGTTGCCATATTTAGCCTGGAGCTTCCTAGTTTTCATTTTCCAGTCTCGATAGAGCCCAAAAGCCTCTCTACATTCTAGTAGGTGACAGATTATTTTCTATTCTGCAACCCCTTTCTCACAGATGAGATATTGCAAATCTCTCACTGCTCTATTACTATTTCCACAGTGAGTATTCAGTTGAGTTACTAACCTTCTCATGGCTAAGACCCACTATTGCATCCATGCACATTGTAGCCAACCACCTTCGTTCCTTTCATATCTTCCTGGTGAAATGTAAGTTCAATTCAACCAGCTACCTCTTACAAACCACTGCCTTGTGGAATCGACTCCTAAGAGGCTACTTCCTCAATCACTAGAGTCTTAACTCGTTCAAGTCTTGGGTTAACCATTATCTTCTGCATATATCTGCATAAGCTGTACCTCTTACTTTGTGACCCTGTCCCTCAAGGCCTTGTACAAAAAAATCCCCAAAGTGTACTGAACTGTAAATATAGGTTGTGCCTGATCTTGTGCATGCAGAAGGCAGGAGATTTTGTGAATAGGGTGTGACAGTTTTGTCAGTTTGAAGAAGGTTGCCAGTGAGGACAATTGCAAAAACAGCAACTGGCTGTTTTCTGATTAAAATCTTAATCTTTTGTTTTTTGCAGGGCCTTACCATATTCTCCAGCACCATAAGGGATGAGGTGATAAAGAGGGCTTACCCATTCCAAGAAGAATCGGGTGGCTTTGTCTTGAAATCTCCAGATGGCTACAAGTTTATGGTAATTGAAGATAAAAGTGAAAGAGGTAAGAGATTTTGTAATGTGATTTATGAGGAACTATGCCCTTGCCAAAATGTTTTTCTCTCTCTCACATTGATACTCTCTCTCTCTCATTCATGTGCTCTTTGTCTCTCACATTCACACTCTCTCTCTCTCTCATTCATGTGCTCTTTGTCTCTCATACTCTCTCTCTCTCATTCATCTGCTCTTTGTCTCTCACATTCACACTCTCTCTCTCATGTGCTCTCTCTCACATTCACACTCTCTCTCGTGCTCTCTCTCTCTCATTCATGTGCTCTCTCTCACATTCACACTCTCTCTCTCATTCATGTGCTCGCTCTCACATTCACACTCTCTCTCTCATTCATATGCTTGCTCTCACATTCACACTCTCTCTCTCTTTCATGTGCTCTCTCTCACATTGATGCTCTCTCTCACACATTCACATTCTCTCTCAAACCCCCTCTCTCTTCACCCTCACACACTCTCTCTTCACCCTCACACACTCTCTCTTCACCCTCACACACTCTCTCTTCACCCTCACACACTCTCTCTTCACCCTCACACACTCTCTCTCTCTTCACCCTCACACACTCTCTCTCTCTTCACCCTCACACACTCTCTCTCTCTTCACCCTCACACACTCTCTCTCTCTTCACCCTCACACACTCTCTCTCTCTTCACCCTCGCACACACACACACACTCTCTCTTCACCCTCGCACACACACACACACTCTCTCTTCACCCTCGCACACACACACACACTCTCTCTTCACCCTCGCACACACACACACACTCTCTCTTCACCCTCGCACACACACACACACTCTCTCTTCACACTCGCACACACACACACACTCTCTCTTCACCCTCGCACACACACACACACTCTCTCTTCACCCTCGCACACACACACACACTCTCTCTTTCCCCTCGCGCACACACACACACACACACACACTCTCTTCCCCCTCACACACACACACACACACTCTCTCTTCCCCCTCACACACACACACTCTCTCTTCCCCCTCACACACACACACTCTCTCTTCCCCCTCACACACACACTCTCTCTTCCCCCTCACACACACACACACACACTCTCTCTCTTTCTTCCACCTCTCACACACACACTCTCTCTCTCTCTCTTCCACCTCTCTCACTCACACACACACACACATACACACTCTCTCCCTCTCTTCCTATCTCACTGTCCTGGGTATGATGATAAACTGCATCCAGCAACAAGGCCTTTGATCAAGAGGTTTTGAGGAGTGTGGAACCACTTCTTAATTGCTGGTGTTCCCAGGTCCACCCTGCCCCAGGGTGTCAGCTCCATTTTAATTTTTATTTGGAGGGGTTCAATATTTGCCCATAGCTGGGACCCTAACATGTGCTACCACCCCCTGGTCTAGGTGGACCTCGGAACAACAACGGTTAATAGGTGGTTCCCTGCTCCTGAAAACCACAAATCTCTCAATCAGAGACTTTGTTGCCGGATATCGTCATACACAGAATGATCACATTATGAAACTTGTGCCAGTCTTAATTAAGCTGAGTAAAGATTGTGCCTCTGACAAGGCTCAAAGGCATAATGTAGCAACTTAATTATTTTTTTATCAATGGCATATCAATTCCTTATGGGTCATTTATGCCGAAATTTAATTTTCTTGGGAGCATCGAAGTAATAAAAATATGATATATGTTATTCTGCTTTCACAATTGAATACATGGTAGATGATACTCAGCTTTTGTACATATACATGTTGGTTGGTTGAGTGATTTTGTTTAGCTGCATATCAATCTCTATGGGTGATTGAGTATCAAAATCTAAATATGTTGTACATAATTTTATATTTTCTGGGTAGTGTGTCGATTATAAAATGTATTGCTCATAATATCAAAGTGGCCTGCCAATGCAGACAAGAGCAATTAAGAGGTGGTTCCATGCTCCTGAAAACCTCCAATCTCTTGATCAGAGGCCTTGCTGCCAGATGTAGTTTATCGACATGCCCAGGACTGAAAAAGCATCAAAGTGGCCTGCCAATGCAGACAAGAGCAATTAAGAGGTGGATCCATGCTCCTGAAAACCTCCAATCTCTTGATCAGAAGCCTTGCTGCCAGATGTAGTTTATCATCATACACAGAACGATCACATTAGGGAACTTGTTCCAGTTTCAATTAAACTGGGTAAAGATTGTGCCTTTGACAGGACTCAAAGGCAAAATCTTTATTCGGCAGAATTTCTTGATCTAGACTGGCTCTTACTAATTTGACTGTTTAACAAAAAAAAGAAAAAAAAAAAGGATAACAACTAAATTATTTTTTTGTTAATGGCATATCGACTCATTATGGGTCATTTATGCCAAAATTTAATTTTCTTGGGAGCTTTGAAGTAATAAAAATATGATATGTTATTCTGCTTTCACAATTGAATACATGGTAGATGATACTCAGCTTTTGTGCATATACATATTTATTGGTTGAGTGATTTTGTTTAGCTGCATATCAATCTCTATGGTTGATTTAATATCAAAATCTAAATATTGTTTATAATTTTATACTTTCTGAGTAGTTTGTAGATTATAAAATATATTACTCATAATGTTTTTATAAAATATGTATTGCTTGTACTTTTATACTTGTCGTTTTGCTATGAAAATGACCTTTTAATTTTTATTTGGAGGGGTTCACTATTTACCCATAGCTGGGACCCTAACAAATGTTATCACTCCAAGAACAACAACAGAAGAGGTGGTTCCATACTCCTCAAAATCTCCAATCTCCCAATCAGAATCCTTGCTGCTGAATGTAGTTTATCATACCCAGGATGATACTTTCATATAAAATCAGTTTGTGATACTTGATTGCTAATGGCTTTTGAGATACGCCATTTTAATTCCTCTAACATCACATGTTCAGGTTTTTTGACAATTTGGACAGAACTTTACGGATTTTAACAATCAAGATCTCTTTAGGGTTGATAGAGTTAATATTTGCAACTTGGATTCTCAACAAACTAACGTACGACAACAGCTGGATATAAATCTGAAGTTATATTTATTGCAACTTTTTAGATTTCTGTGCAATAACAACAATATGAATAGCCAAATATTAATAAAAATACTTTGTCTCAGTTGAAATAAATTTTATTTTAATAAATTTTAATTATTACAAGGAAGTAAGACTAAGCAATGCAACATGATTTTTATTTTTTTCATTTTATCATCACCATTCATAATGGCTTTCCAGGTCAAGGGTTAGGAGTAGAAAAGTAGCAATTGTCTCATTTAGGCAATGAATTCTGTGACGAAACTGATTAAAATATTATTGATGAAAGACAAGTTCAGAATATATGAAATGTGTTGTACAAGTCACAGAAGTTGTTTGTTTGTTTGTTTGTTTGTTTGTTTTTTTAATACAATCTGTTTACAGTAATGGTGGAAGGCATTCAACTCTAGAAATGGGATTATCAGTCAGAATGCATTAGACCCAGAAATGGGACATAAAGGTCGGTCAAAAGACATTTGACCTGGAAATGGGATTTAACATTCACTCAGAATGGCATTCAACCCCAGAAATTGGGCTTAATATTCAGTCAGAATGCATTAGAGCTGGAAATGAGAATTAACAGTCGGTCAGAAGAGATTTAACCTAGGAATGGTATTTAATGATCAGTTGGGGGTCTTTGAACCTGGAAACAGAATTACGGGTTAGTTGGAAGGCATTTAACTCAGAAATTAGACTTAGCATTCAATCAGAAGGCATTTAACCTGTAAATTGGGTTTAATAATTTGGTTGGAAGGCATTCAACCTGGAAATGGGGTTTAATGGTCAGTGTTAATGAAAAGGAACAATAAAATAAAGAAATCAAAATTTGTTTTCTCTTTCTTCTCTTTTCTTTCTCTTTCTTTTCTTTCTCTTTTTCTTCTTTTTTCATTTCTTCTCTTTTCTTTGTTTCTTTTTCTTTCTTCTCTCTCTTCTCTTTCTTTCTCTCTCTTCTCTTTCTTTCTCTCTCTTCTCTTTCCTTCTCTCTCTTCTCTTTCCTTCTCTCTCTTCTCTTTCCTTCTCTCTCTCTCTTCTCTTTCCTTCTCTCTCTCACTTCTCTTTTTTCTCTTTTCTTTCTCTCTTTTCTTTCTCTCTCTTTTCTTTCTCTCTCTCTTCTCTTTCCTTCTCTCTTCTCTTTCCTTCTCTCTTCTCTTTCCTTCTCTCTTCTCTTTCCTTCTCTCTTCTCTTTCCTTCTCTCTTTTCTTTCTCTCTCTTTTCTTTCTCTCTCTTTTCTTTCTCTCTCTTTTCTTTCTCTCTCTTTTCTTTCTCTCTCCTTTCTTTCTCTCTCTCTCTTCTCTCTCTCTCTTCTCTCTCCTTTCTTTCTCTCTCTCTCTCTTCTCTCTCCCCTCTCTTTTCATTTTCTTTCCTTTCTTGTTTTCTTTCCTTTCTCTTCTCTTTCTTTTTCTCTTCTACATTCTGCTTTGCAAGCTGTTTAATCTCAGATTTCTACATATTTGAATCTTTTAGCCAAAGATTGTCTGTAACAGTCTTTGAGAAACATTCCTGGGGAAATGTCAGCAAATTGAGAAAAAAAAAATTGTTTGAAATATTGAAAAACAGAATTTTTTTTTTTTTCTTTTTTTTTTTTTGTCCAAAAAATATAGTCACTGATAGAATTTATGAAAAGTCTTGAAATAAGATAAAAGAAATAGATCCCAACAAGAACACAGATTCTATATTCTTTTATTATAATTTTTTTTATTTTTTTATTTATTTATTTTTTTTTTTTAGACCCTGTCAAGAGAGTTGCACTCAATGTGTCAAATATGAAACGTTCAACTGGTAAGTGACATTAATTTTACACTTAATTTTCTTGTTCTTCTTTTATGTGCCATGTCCCTCCAGTATATATCAATGATGGCTCTCCACAATTTCCTGTCTTTTTGTTGCCTTTTTGTTATCTCCCCTAAAACTTCTTCCATCATCCATTTATTCAAACTTGCCAAGTAGGTTAAGCATTGTTTTCCTTTATCCCTTTTGCCTTCAATTTGTCCTGTGAGTGTCCAATTTTCTAATCCTCCTTTCCTTATGTGCCCTAGAAATTTCAACCATCACTTCCTTTGTGTTCTTTTTGCTTCCATTTTCTCTAAAATTTAGTTGTTCACAGAAAACCAGACATTAGTGCACAACCAAGACACTTCCATTTTTTCTTCTGTCTGCCTCTTATTCTTTTGTCTAAAATGGTACCTTATAGTAGGGTTGGTGCAAGGGTTTCATGCCAACCACACACACACACATACACACTGAATCTGATATACGCCCACCCCACCACCACCACCACTCTTCTATATCTCAAATTTTCATAAGGTAGTAATCATATAAAATACACTTTTTATTCTAACCTAATTATGTACAATGATGGATCTTATGCAATATAGCTGAACAGTTCAATTAGAAAATTTGAAAATAAATACAATGTATCTAAACACAAATTAGAGACACGTCATAATAGATCACTCCATCTTAAATAAATCAATGTTTTGCAGCAATTTTTAACATCAACTTCAGACTTGTTAAAAAGTTGAATAATTTTAGCACATTCAACATCATGGATAAAAAATAATGAATTTTATATAGTGTTTTCTCCTAGACTTAGTATGAACAAAGTAAATTCACAAATTTGGATGAAAAAAACAAAAAAAAACAAAGCAAAACAGAATGATGTCAAAATTCATGCAAATTTTTCATCCCTTAAGAGTCAGTTGTGCTTAGTTTAATTTCTAACATATTAATGTAGGTAGAAAAAAAAAGCAATTGTTGATAAGATAGCAAGGGTCACAAAGCACTCTCCCAGGGCCTCCAATTGGGCTTGGGCTCCTCTACTCCAGTCAGTGGTGTTCGTGGGTAGTACACGCCATCCCAGCCTTATAGGCTGATAGTAAAAAGAATATTGGTTCTTATGACACAGAACATATCATTTCAATTTTTTTTTCTTGATAGTAATATCAGGTCTTCTTGTCTGATATTTGGCACTGCCAGATAGCATCAGACAACAATTACAGAAGCAAAAACCTGAAAAAAAGTCAAAAATGGAAATAAAATTGAGGAGCCATTTTGTTAGCAGATATAAAACAGATGAATTTATTAGGGGTCCAAAGTACTTTTTTTTTATTCAACCCTAAATTCCAGCTTGTCATTTAGATAGGTTCACCTATCATCTGGTTTAAACTCCTCCTCTGTCTTTTGAACAGGAGTAGAGGTTTATCCCTTGTTCCCTGTTTAGGATTGGGTTTCCAGTTCCTTCTAAAGTCTTTTTCATTCTTTTTCACTCCCAGTTGCCCTTTGTGTCTTAGTGGCATCATAGCCTTGCTTGGGGTGAACTGATTAAAAAAAATATATATATCAAAGTAGTCTATCCTTTTTGATTTTTTTCTGATTAAGTTACCATCTTGTCTGTTCTAAATTTCCTGTGTTTACCATTTTTGCATTTTTTGTAGAATTCTGGAATCATATTGCTGGCCTTAGCATTCACAGTCAGTCTGAGAAAAAAACGGAACTCTCTGCAGGTAACAATCATGTGAGTATTGCAAGTTGATGTATCAAGTAGTTTTCAGGTTGATTCATTATGCTCTGTCAATACCTCATAAATAACGGACTATTCCATTTCGATCGCATGGGAAGAGGGGAAAAGACACTACCTGTTTTTAGTGAGAAAATGAAAGAAAGAACATGAGAGAGAAGTGTTTAACGGCTTTTTCAGTGAAATGCCAAAAAGTTGTTGATTTTTAATCTTTCATTTGTACCCACTTCTTAAAATAACAACCAGCATTCATATTTTTCTTTGTTATTGCAACATTTTGTTAAAGTTAAGCTCAAATATTTAACAATGCAATAGGAGAATTTCTACAGATATTTTATTGTCATAGAGCTCGCCATGAGCATATTCAATCATTAACTTGAGAATTAAGATTCATCAGAAAATTCAAATGGGAAAACCATGAAATTTTCACGGGTGTTCCTAATTATATGATTATTGTAGTCCGAGAGCAGAAGATTAAAACTTGAACCCACCTAGTTTTCTCTTCAGCTTGGCCTCTGTGGGAATGTAACAAATACTCGTCTTAGCTTCTGTCAATGTATGCTATGCCAACTGCTAGCATTTTGTACTCGATCTATCTTCTTTCTCCACTGCTTTATGTCAACAACCTATCTGCATGAATCTCTTGACCATCAAAATGGAAAAAGAAGCTGTCTTCCTCTTGATTCTTTTTTTTTTTTTTTTTTTTTGTATGCACCACCGTTACCCACAATTTTTATATCTACTACCCTTACCCACAATTCCCCACTGTTGCTGGTTGTAGTCTGCACCTCAGTTTCTAAGTTCCTAATCATTCATTTTTTTGTTTAATTACAAATATAAAATAATTAAATTATGATTACAAATCTAAATAATATAAAAAGAAAATACACAATCGTCTTTTGGTGACCCTTCAATGCAATCTGTTCATCAA
This sequence comes from Acanthosepion lycidas, assembly GCA_963932145.1. Taxonomy (NCBI): domain Eukaryota; kingdom Metazoa; phylum Mollusca; class Cephalopoda; order Sepiida; family Sepiidae; genus Acanthosepion; species Acanthosepion lycidas. The sequence continues at coordinate 12,103,470 of OZ010614.1, forward strand.
CATCTCTTCTTCAGACTATTGTATTTTCCAGCTTACATGACAATGCAGCTTGGAAGATGCATCCTTATATTGGAAAGAAATTTCTCAGGGGGGAAAGAAAAAAGTAATTCTCATACAACAACACATTCACCATGCGTCCCTCACATACTGGTATCACATATTGTTTACATTAATCACTCGTCTTATTTTGTTTCTATGGTAACAACATACTAGTCAAGAGCAGAACGGCCCATGCTGCTGCAAGTAAACAAAGTATGTTTAAGCTTGTGGCTCAGCTCCAGGAAGGTTTATAGTCTTGGAAATATTTGTGACAGCTAAGTACTGAGGTTACATCATATAAAAGGCTGAATTAGATCAATAGCTAACATTATAGTGTAATGACTTAATATACAAATCCATGTTCCTATGAGTCAAGCCAATTAGGTAACCGTCCAAGTTTACCTGAGCCTGGGTGTTGCCTTACATTTGTCTTGGAAGACGCACACGTATTTTTCAGGAAAAAAGTGCATCTTGTAAGCCAGAAAATAAAGTACCCTTTTATTTCAAGCATCTATACATCATTTCCTTTTCCAACAACCCCTAGAATGAAATATATATGATTAAATTATAATAAAAAATCATAATGTTAAAATATAAGAAGATAACTCCTGTTTGACACACTCATCCTCTTCTGACCCTAAATTGAAATATATATAATTTTTAAATGGCGAAATTCAAGTTTTTCTTCAGGATGTAGGCTATCATGGCTCTCCACAATTTCCTGTCCTCGTAGCTCTTAATAAATTTTGTCTTTTTATCTCTTCTAAACTTTGTTCTGCTATCCACTTACTCATACTCACAAAGTATATTATGCATTGTTTTCTTCTATACCCCTTGCCTTTGTTCCATCCTGTGAGTATTGAATTTCCCAAGCCTTCTTTCCTCACTATCTGAAATTTCAACTGTCTTCCTAATGTTAAGTATAAGTTTCCTTTTTGTACCATTTTCTTTAAAACCTCATCATTGCTCACAGGTAGATCCATGGTATCCTCAGCATCCTTCTGTAGAACCACATTTCTGCTGCTTCAAGCTTCTTGATCTTTGAGGATATTGTCCAGCATTCACTGCCATATAGGAGGACTGATGTCTCATAACATTTCAGTTCTCTTTTCTGTTTCTTAATACTCTGCTTAGCTTTTGGAAGGCATCTTTGTCTATTCCAATGCACCTTTTGATCTAGATTACAAGTAAAAATAATGTTAACATATAAAAAGGAAAGTCCTGTTTGATACTTTTGTTCTTTGATGACCCCCTCCCTGAAATTAAATATTTATATTATAAACAAATTTCATTTGATTCCAGCATACTGCTTTAACAAAAGCCTGATAGTCAAACGGTTATTAATGTACATTATTTACATTATTCGGACTATTGTCCTCATCTTTGTCGCCATATTTATCACAACGTTTCGGCCGTTGTACGCTCCGGCCTTCTTCAGATGGTTGGAATGTCGAACTGAACCCTTTATTTCGCTCACTGGGGTACTGTTCTATGTGCCATGTTTGATGGATGTCAGCTATCAGTTACCTCCTGTTAATTTTCCCTCTGAAAGTTCTCCACTGCCTTAACCGGGTATTGAACTCACACTCTTTGGGTCTTATCACTGGATCTAATCAACACCTTTATCCACTGTGCCATGTGTCCTTCTCTCAGAAATATAAACAGACTCTGAGTTATTAATGTGTAACCAAAATTGGGGTTGTGTTTTTAATGAGACAGATCCTCCTGTCTTTTTGTGATTTCTTTTTTTTTCTCCTGTTATGTTGCTAGCCACCTTCTACATCCACACCAAGGGGAGAGAACTAGTCACCTGTTCTCTAACAATGCATAACAAGCAGTTTATTATATAAATATAAGGCAAGTAATTTATCATAGAAATATCATTCAGATAATTTTATAATGAGATTGTAAGTATATATTTATTTCAATTAGTGACACCAAGAAAAAGGGCAGATAACTCTTTACTTTATGTGGAATAAATAATTTCTTTTGTCATTATTGATAATATTTCAGTAGTTTCCAATTTTTTTTGGGGGGGGGGCATGCCCCACCTAAGCACCTCTAAAATCCTGATGCCTCTTCCCCCCCCCCTGTGACGCATATGATCAACAAATATCACCTGAAGAAAGCTGAAACAGTTGAAATGTTGTGGATGTGACAAGATGAAGACAACGGTCCAAACAATGTAAAGAGTGTAAATAAATGGCCTCCCTTTGTTTTTGTAGAAATCTCCCCCTAAAATGGTGAGAAAAACCAATTATCATAAAATATCTGATACAGAGAATTAAATACTGTATTTTTTGTTTTTGTTCAGGCGGGGAAAATGCAAGCTTTTTTTTTTTTTTAACCTCTTTCAAAAAATTACCCATGTATAGTGTTGTTATTTTAAGTGTCTGGTGGCAGAACAAAGAAGAAACGATGGAGGTTTAAGAAATAAACGATTGTATTAACATAAAAAATACAACAAATTGTAAATTGGTGTAAATGTCTCTCATTGAAAGAAAGAGATAAGTAGAATTGTAAAAGTCATCCGCAGAGGTGTACGGCAGGAGAGGGAGGGTAAGTTGTGATTTACTGCAGCGATGACCTTTGGCGAGTTGTCTTTTGGAAATGGGAAGTTGCTTCCAACAAAGTCTGTGAACCTGGGTCCAAATACCGAAAATGTCCCTTTGATAGGCTTTTATGTCTTTTCTTAGGCTCAAATTAGCCCGGGTTTTTATTTTGCTTCTTTAGGCAGAGTGGGTGCTATTGGGTAGAAATTCTGGATTTTATTGCTTATTTTTTTCTTTGAGTGTGTGAGTAAATGAAACCTCCCACTCTGGCATAAACCTAATAGAAAACATTTTGGAATTATTGTTATTCCATATGAAAAAATATGTATTTCTATCAGACATTAAGGTTGTTCTAATGACAACATGTAAGGATGAAGATGAGATAGATTTTGTTTCATTTTGTTATATTAAGTGTCTGGTGGCAGAACAAAGAGCGTCCTGGGTATGATGTTAAACTGCATCCAGCAGCAAGGCCACTGATCAGGAGGTTTTGAGGAGCGTGGAACCAACTCTTAATTGCTGGTGTTCCCAGGTCCACCTTGACCTGGGGTGGTAGCACCTGTTAGGGTCCCAGCTATGGGCAAATAGTGAACTCCTAGTTTTTCCAAATCTTACTCACGTCCTGGGTATGACGGTAAACTACATCCGCGTCTTGGGTACGGCGATAAACTGCATCCAACAGCAAGGTCTCAGATAATGTTTTCAGAAAAATATTGTTGCCAGCTCTACGTTTTTGAAACAATAATGTTGCCAGCTATACGTTTTTTTGTAAAGGAGTAATGTTGCCAGCTATACGTTTTTTTTTTGTTTTTTTTTTTTTGTAAAGGAGTAATGTTGCCAGCTATACGTTTTTTTTTTTTTTTTTTTTTTTTTTTGTAAAGGAGTAATGTTGCCAGCTATACGTTTTTTTTTTTTGTAAAGGAGTAATGTTGCCAGCTATACATTTTTTTTTTTTTTTTTGTAAAGGAGTAATGTTGCCAGCTATACGTTTTTTTTTGTAAAGGAGTAATGTTGCCAGCTATACGTTTTTTATTCCATACAAAATAGGCATTTAATATTCATATAAACTGGATTTGGCATTAAATAACCCACAGTGGTTGATATGCCATAAAACCCAAACAAACAAACAAACAAAAGCAGAGCAAAGAAGGACTGATGGCAGTTGAAGAAATAAACAATTGTCTTAACGTAAAAATACAACAAATGGTAAATTGGTGTAAAATTCTCCCACTGAAAGAAAGTGATAAGTAGAATTGTAAAAGTTGTTCGCAGAGGCATATAGCAGGAGAGGGAGGGTGAGTTGTAACTTACTGCGGTGATGGCCTTTGGCAAGATGTCTTTGGAGATGGGCGGTCATATTCCGACGAGTGTTGCGAATCCTGGATCCAATTTTTATTTAGCTTCTTTAGGCAGGAGTGGGTGCTATTGGGTGGAAATTCTGGATTGTATTTTTCTTTGAGTGTGTAAGTAAAATGGAAGCTATATGTGGAGCCAATGTGCAGTTGACAGAATTTTTAGTTCAGTCTTAGGTTTTGGAGAGTTCACATCTGGCCAGTGGTGGAATTTTGTGTAACATGAATCAGAAGATCTGGATTTAAGAAGATTATAACAGTGCTACCCCCTGTTTTTTGCATAAACACTGATCACAAAACTCGCACTATACTAAAGTGTATGTAATCAAATAAATACATCTATAATTTTATATGTCGGAAAAGAACTGTTGTCATTTTATTGTTCCTATTTTCTCTCTAGTGTAACTTGGAAATCCTGGAGATTTCAGATCCAATCGACCGAGCAAGTGGATATGGAAGAATTGCTTTTGCTGTTCCCCGAGAAGATGTAAGTATTTTGACTTCACTAAGAGGTAAATATGAATTCACAAATCACAAATTTTTTGTCTTTTGAACAGGAGTATAGGTTTATCCCTTGTTTCTTGTTTATGATTTGGTTTCTAGTTTCTTCTAAAGTCTTCACGTTCTCTTTCACTCCTTGTAACCCCTTGCACCTTTGTTGTATTATATCACTTATATATTTCTTGAGGTAAATTGATTAAAAAAAAAAAAAAAAAAAAAAAAAATTAACCATGAAAGAATGGATAGAATTTATTAAATTAATATTTCAATTGTTCCACTGATTAAACATATACAGTAACACATTAAATTCTGGAGGGAAAATACTTTTGTTCACTCAATACAAGGCCCAAGAGCCACTCAAAGTAGTGTTGCTGAACATGGTTGTTGTAATATCATAAAAGCAACTAAGGACGTATTACATGGTTATGTAAGATCGATAATGGCTGATCCAATATTTGAAGAGGTTAAGATTGTAAAAATCTGAAGTATTCTCTCAGGAGTCTGTTCCACAAAGTAACAGTTCTGGGGAAGAAACTGTCTGAGTGGAACTTCCTCTTTACCAATGGAATACGTAGGGAATGAGGATGGCTTGTCACTGAACATGGCATGGTAGGTGCTAGCTGTGAAGGTCTGAACTGATGGGGTTTAAGGAATGTAATTCTTCTAACCACCTGTCATGAAAGCAGCGATAGAGTGGCAAGAGGCTAGCAACATTAGCAAGATGGATTATAATTCATCACTGACAATGCCACCGAAACACTTTTGAGCTCTATCAAGTCTGGACAGTGAAAATTGGCCAGCTCCAGCTTGGTTATAGCAGCAATACTCCCTTTTTGGCTTAATCTGACTCTTGTAAAGTTAAAAACATGGCAGAAGGAGTCAGCTATTTTTTGTAGTGGAAGAATTAACCAACCATTTTCCCAAGTTTGGAAAGTGAGGATTGTGCAGCTCCAGCCCAGATATGGCAACAATATTCCATTTAGGGTCTGATCTGATTCTTGTAATGGTAAAGCATGACAGAAGGAGTCAGGTAGTTTCTGGAGCAGAAAAATGAGCCAACCATTTTCCCAGCATCTTTAGTATTGTATCACCTGTGGGGAAAAAGCCCAGATATGGCAGTAATACTCCATTTTTGGTCTAATCTGACTTTTGTAAAGATAATGCATGGCAGGAGGAGTCTGGTACTTTCTGGAGCTGTACCAGGAAACAATTATTTTTTTCAGCATCGTTTTGGATTGTATAAATGAGCTCCACTTGATGTGTAGAGTCGTCTTTAGTCCCAACAGATGTTCAATGCAAAGAACCTCATTGAGAGTATGTCTTTTCATCAGGGCTGGAGTAAATTTAGTATCTGCATGGGGCGATGAAATAGCAATAATTAATCATATTTTAGAGTTTATTTGATTTAAATCAGTTTTATATTGGCAATATTTTGCCTTACCTTAGCACTACTCCACCATTGTTCCTTTTACCTTGAGTCATTTACTTCAGTAACAAATATTTTTGGTGGTCAGAGAAAAGTATATATCTGGAGGCATGGTGAAGTAATTGATAGCAGATCGGAATCGGAATTCAGGGAGTGGGGTTCAAATTCCAGTCAAGCTGTTACATTGACTCACAAGCAAATACTTTAGGGAAATGTATGAATCCATCTCTTCTCCCTCCACCTATGGGTTAAATAGCTGGACAGACTGGATTTATAGCCTTGACTGGCAACCGGTCTAGGAGAACAGCAGCTCTGAATTCAAAATCTAACATGTGTATGTATATTTGGGCAGCAACTTTTCTTTTAAGCATGTTTCATTGAATATGACAGACAAGAACATTTTAATTAATTTTTTTTTTTTTTTTTTTTTTTCCCCAGCATTCTTACATTTTTCTGTTTGGTGGGAGCAAGGGAGTGCAAAAATTACCCATAGTGCCCTGTGCCCCAAGCACTTTTGGCCACTTCTTTAGCCATTTTCAAGGGCATTTGTTTTTTTAGTGTCATTAATTTTTCTTCATGTTTGACTATTTTTTGTATACTAGTAGATCTACATATATATATATATATAACTTAAATGTTATTTTAGTCTATTGTATCTCGTGTTTTTGATACAAACTCATAGTTAAGTAATGACAAGTAAGTAATGAGGGTTTACTATATGAAGGTACATTTAGCAATTGAGAATGCTAACTAGATGACAGTAATTGTTGAATTTTGTATGAGGCACCTAGTGAGGATCAAACTCCCAATTCAGTATTAATGCTCAGCCAGACTGACCTTGCTAAAAATTACCCATATTCAAATCCTCGTCACCAACCGTTGTATTTTGTGTTTTCAAGATAACAGAGGGAATAAGGACGACTAACTCATAGGTAACTAATGAAATAGAAGGTTTACTACACATAGGTACAATTTGTAATTGAGATAATGGTAACTCCACTTAAACCACGTAAATGGACAACTTTGTTCATTTATGACCTATATCCCATAGTATTAGGTTGGTGCAAAAATAATGTCGTTTTCTCACATAGTAACATATGTGAGAAAACGACATTATTTTTGCACCAACCTAATAGATACTCGTATTTGAGTAGACGCTCTGTTTCTTTAGTAAACCATCTGTTTATTTATTTTCATCTACCAGACTGAATATTTGAAAAATCTTAGAAAAATATTTTCTCTCTGGCGGGATTCTAACTTGGGTTCCTGTAGGGGAAGCCGTCATTCGATCCGGCGTGCTTTAACCACTCAGCTATGGAGTGTGTTGATGGCCAAACAAAGTTTGAATAGTGCTTTTAAATATTTTGCTAATATTTTTTGCCAACGTCCTGAAGGGACACGACTCTCTACAATTTCCTGTCTTTTGTAGATTAACCTATCTGGTGAGTTTGAGTGAATGGAGATCAGAATATGGCATGGGAGAGATAGCCAAAATGCAAAATTTATTAAGAGCTGCAAAAGACAGGAAATTGTGGAGAGCCATGATTGCCAACATCATTAAGGGACACAACTCTCCAAAATTTTCTTGCTCTGCTCTCCATTTACTCAAGCTCACTAGACTGGTTATGTATTGTTCTCTTCTGTCTCTCTTACCTTCAATCTGCCCTGTGAGTATCAAATTTTCCAAGCTTTCTTTCCTCATTATGTGCCCTAGAAATTTCAACACTCTCTTCCTGATGTTAAGTATAAGTGTGTTTTTTGTTGCTGTTGTCTCTAAAATTTTGTCGTTGTTCACATATTCAGTACATGGTATTCTCAGCATCCTTCTGCAGAACCACACTTCTCTTGCTTAAAGTCTCTTCTCCATCTGTGAGGAGATTATCTGGTATGCATTGCCATATAGGTTGACTGATAACAGTTCAGTACTCTTTTCTTTGTTTCTAACAAAATTTTTCTGTTTCTTAATAATTTGCTTAACTTTTGAAAGGCACCTTCTTTTTTTTTCTTTTTTTTTTTTAAATCTTTTTTTCATAAAATAATAGTTGTAATTAATTTATTGAACAGTTACCTGGAATTGAAAAGCAGATGAATGATAATCACGAGACAGTATTGACACCCTTGGTTAAGTTGGACACTCCTGGAAAGGCCACCGTTGAGGTGGTCATCTGTGCTGACCCAGTAAGTTTTTTGTTTTTTTTTTCTTTCCTTTAGAACATTTACAACAATTAAGTATGTAATTAATATAAGAAATCTTATTCTTTTCACCTGAGTGTGTGGGCGGGTGTAGGTGGTTGACATTCTAGAGCAGTGGTTCCCAAATGGTGCAGTGCACCTCAGAGGCATGATGGAAGAGAATAGCAGGTGAGGCAGAATGATTAAAAGACAATCAAAGATTTAGAAACAGTTTCAAAAAAAATTCATATACCAAAAATAAGTATTATTTCAAAATTTAAAATATTATTATGGATTACTTGTAATTGCAGGCATGAGTCCCAGTATAAATAGTTATAAATAATTATTGACTGATTTTAACACTGCGATATTTTTTTGCATTCTATCAAGTATTTAGAATATAGTAGCTAGGCTCCACAAATTTGAGGAGAGAGTTATCAATGATAATGTTCTGGCTTCGACTCTGTAGTTACCTCCCTTTAACCCTCTCTGTTTTTTGTTTTTTTTTATTTCTAAATGTACTTTTTATCACATAAAATTTGTTGAAGCACGAGCAAATTTGCATTCCAAAAATGCAGCCCAGAGAAAAATAAGTTTGGGAATCACTGATCTAGATTAATTCAACATTTTTATTTATTTATTTTTTTTTTTTTTTTTTTTTTTTTTTTTAAATTTCTGACACACTTGAGTCTATAGCAAAACTTCCCTGGAGCAGTGCTTTTCAATTTTCTCTCACAAATCCTTGTTGGGATCTTGTCTGACTGACTTGTGGGCTCTGAATTTTTGCTTATCGCTTTTTCTCTCAGGGAAACCCTATCCCTTGAACGCCTAATAGGACTTAAACTCAACTCAGACCTCAAGTGGAACTCATATATTCAATCCAACCCAAAGCCAAGTGGAGCAACCCACATTCCTAAAACAGATTGGAACCAATAATTTAAGTGGTCTGATTTTCATGGGTGTCCGATTTTCATGGGTGTCCGATTTTCATAGATCATGCATTGTCAATTATTATTCATTTTTGACTTTGCTGTTTTTCATTGCAACACTCAATGTCTATTTTCTATCTGTGTTAAAGATCAAAGGATGAGAGTTTGAGTCTTTTTTTTTTTTTTTTTTTTTTCTTTTTACAACATAGAAAAAAATATGTGGGGAGGAAGGAATACTCGAGTTGTTAATTGGACTTAAGCAGAAGCATTGTCAGTCATTATTAATTCTTCACTAGTCTGTCTTTCATTTTGTTTCTCTTGCTTGTTTACACTTAGTAACAATAGCGTCCTGGGTAAGACGTTAAACTACGTCCAACAGCAAGGCCTCTGATCAGGAGTTTTGAGGAACGTGGAACCACCTCTTAATTGCTGGTGTTCCCAGGTCCACCCTGACCAGGGATGGTAGCACCTGTTAGGGTCCCAGCTATGGGCAAATAGTTAACTATTACCAGCAATACTTTTTTGAAAAAAATTATTACCAAGGAAGGAAATATATTACCAGAAAAAGATTTTTGACAAAACAAAATATTACCAGCAATAAAAATTTTTGTCAGCATTAAATAACCCATTGAGGTTGATATGCCATTAAACAAAATAAACCAAACCAATCTAAACCAAAGAATACATATTCTATTCACACGAATCTATCCTAAAAATGTTGTCAGCATTAAATAACCAATTGAGGTTGATATGCCGTAAAACAAAACAAATAAACCAAACCAGACCAAATTTAGTAACAATGTCATAGTTTTGTCCTGGGTATGATGATAAACTACATCTGGCAGCAAGGTCTCTGATTGGATAGCTTTGAGGAGTGTGGAACCACTTCTTAATTGCTGCTGTTTCCAGGTCCACCCTGTTCCAGATGGTAGCACCTGTTAGGGTCCCAGCTATGGGCAAATACTGAACCTCCAAACTGGGATCAAATCATTATGAAAGTATAAAAATACATTTTTGTAGTAAGAATACCAGCAATACATTTTCGTAGTAAAAAAAAAAAAAAAATGCCAGCAATACATTATAGGAAAATAAAATTACTAAGGCTCCCAAGAAAATTAAATTTTGGCATTATGACCCATAAGGAGTTGATATGCCATTAAACAAACCAAATGTCATAATTTTAGTTTTGTTGCTTTTTATCTAGAAAAATTCATTTGGATTTCATATGTAAATAATTTCCATCATCATTATTATTATTAATTTCAGCCACTAGTTTATCTTTCATCTTCTTATTGTTGCCTTTTAACACAATGCTCAGATTATTTTGTAGTTAAGAGACATTGATGTAAAAAAAAAAGTAAAGAAATAATTCCTAAGGGGATTTGAATTTGTAAAACCATGCAAGAGAAAATCTGATTAAAGAATATCATATTTTGCTGTTTATAAGACTTTTTTTTTTTCCTATAAAATATCTCTAAAAAAAAACTACTCTGTGTTCTATTGAGTTGGTGCATAATTATCAGGCGTTTTTGTGAGATTTTTGTTAATAAAAATTGCTGTTTTGTTTCCTGTTTTTTTTTTTTTAATAAAAATATTATTTTATTTTTAGGTTATAAAAATGTATGTCAATCATACTCATTTAAAAATGTTATTGCTGAATTATTGTGTTTCTTTTTTCATAATAAATATTCTTTAAAAAACGCCTGATAATTATGCACCAACCCAATATGAGGTTGGTGCAAAAATAATTTCGTTTTCTCACATAGTAACATGTGTGAGAAAACGACATTATTTTTGCACCAACCCAATATATAAATTGAAGGTCAGCGGCCCAAATAAGTTTGGGGTGAGTTACAGCTCCTCAGTTACAGCTGATTCTGAGCCTATGAAAGTAAAAAAAATCAAATTTTTCAAAATTAAATTAACATTTTGAGATAAACTATTTATACAGTTGGGTAAAAAACTTGTCAAGTTTATTGTTCATGTGGATTTTAAGCTATAACCCCAGTATAAGGATTCAACAGTACAGTAAGCTCTATCATTTGTTTTAACCTACGCATAAGTCGAACTTAACCTTATTTCTGTATCAAAAGTTACATAAATCTAATTTAAAATTAACACTCCATCTTGGTTTGTGATGAATTTGTCCTGCTTAGTGAGGATTTCAGGCTGCAATAAGGTGAGGTTTTGGTTGTATTATTCACTATAACTTCTATTTTGTTTATTACATTTTAAATCGTTTTTTGTTTCTATTTTTTGTTTTTTAATTGGAATTACTCTAAGCAAGGCAGCACAACCACTAAAATGCAAGAGTGTGGAAGAATTAGAAACAGAAACATTAATAAAGAGTAGAAAGAGAATCAGGTGCACTGTAGATAGCAATTGACATTGCATTTAAATTTATGCAGATTAAAGTTGGCTGGAAAGCATGGAACCAGAAGGGAGTTCCACAGGCAAGAAGTGCGATAGAAGAAACTATAAATTATAAAGAAGTTACTATAAATTTTTGTTCTTTTTGACCTTTGATAAATTTGTTGTGATTAGACAGGTTTTCATGTGGAAATAATGTTATTCAATTTGTAAAATTGGGGATTTGTTTACGTTTAATTTTTAACAGATTTTTCTTCTTCCCCCCCCCCCAAAGTGTACCTAAATAATTATTGAAATTAAGTACCATATTTTGTTGCTTATAAGACCCATTTTCTTTCCTCTAAAATATTTCCAAATACCACCCTGCATCCTACAAATCAAAGCTCAATTTCAATGGTATTATGTACTCTAACTTCTCTTGTAATTACATTCTAGATATTAGGTTGGTGCAATAATAATGTCGTTTTTTGACGTATTTTTTAACGTCAAAAAACAACATTATTACGTCATTTTGCACCAACCTAATAGTTGCTATAAATTCGGTATTTCCTGGTCTGTGTTGAATTTTTCATGATTAGTCAGGTTTTCATTTAATTTTTAACTGATTTTTCTTCCCCCCCCCAAAAAAAAGTGTACTTAAAGAATTATTGAAATTAAGTACTGTATTTTGCTCCTAAATCAAAGGCCAGTTTCAGTGATATTATAAACTCTCTTGTAATTACATTCTGTAAGGAATTTTTCATTATTAGTCAAGTATTTGTGCCAAAATAATGTTATTGTTTGTAAAAATTGTTCTAGTTCCACATGCCATGCCTGGATGTCTCAGTTCCAGTTATTTCCCTTTTAGTAACTCAACTCTCCAAGATTACTGTTCACCTCTGCTGTGGCAAGATATTGAACTCACAACTATTTTGTGTCAAGCCACTGGGTAAATTCAAACAATGCTTTTATCCATGTGGGGACAATTTTTATTCATTTAAAGAAATAATTTATTGATCCAAATTTTCCGAGTTTTTCTTCTTACAGGTGTTAAGGAGATTCTCTTTCAAGAATTTTACCACATTTAATTACTTATAAGGCAAATCTTTTTCCTTTAAAATATCTCCCAAAACCACCTAGCGTCCTATAAATCAAAGGTCGGTGAAAAGAGTTATAAGTTTAAATCTTGGGGTGAGCACCAGTTCCCCAGTTACATCCGATTCTGAACCCTGTATCTGATTTAAAATTAGTGCTTCATCCTGGTTTGTGATGAATTTGTTCTGCTTAGTGAGGATTTCAGGCTGCAATAAGGTGAGGTTTTGGTTGTATTATAACTTCTATTTTATTTATTACATTCTAAATAGTTACTATAAATTCGGTACTTAGCCTCTGATAAATTTGTTGTGATTAGACAGGTTTTCATGCTGAAATAATGCTATTCAGTTTGTAAAATTGGAGATTTATTAGCGTTTAATTTTTAACAGATTTTTCTCCCCCACTCCCCAAAGTGTACCTAAATAATTATTGAAATTAAGTACCATATTTTGCTATTAAATCAAAGGCCAGTGGTATTATAAACTCTCTTGTAATTACATTCTGTGAGGAATTTTTCATTAGTCTGGTTTTCATGCAGTAATAACGCTATTCAGTTTGTAAAATTGGGGATTTGTTAACATTTATTTTATTGCTTATAAAACCCATTTTCTTTCCTCTAAAATATTTCCAAAAACCACCCCGTGTCCAACAAATCAAAGTTCAGTTTCAAATTGTATTATGTACTCTAACTTCTCTTGTAATTATATTCTAGATAGTTACTATAAATTCGGTACTTCTTGGTCTGTTGAATTTGTCATGATTAATCAGGTTGAAAATCTTTTAGCAAAATGAATAAGTGTTAAACTTTTTATCCCACATTAAATAAAAATGCTTTATCAGTTTTATTGCAATTTTCTACATCTTATTTATGTGAATTAGGCTTCTCAACTCTAAATAACATCAAAAATAAAAATTGAGAAAGACTATGTTCAACTAAAGAAGAAATGAGGGTCTGCTTATTGCACATTTGACCAAACATTGAAGAAATCCTGAAAAAACACCAGGCACAGATTTCACACTAAATAAACTGTACAAATAGAAACACTAAAATAAAGTAAATTTGTATTTGTCTGTATTTTTTAAAATCTACAATTTTATTTCAAAACATTTAAAATGTATACTCTTAAAAAATTTTGCTAAGTGTGCCATGATATTTTCATTTGCTCCAAGATGTGCCGTTGCTTAAAAAGGTTGAAGAACATTGATATAAGCAATCCAGGTGTGTCACCTGAGAACATTGTTAAATGTTAAGGAATTTATCTAGAGTGAAATTAGAGATGGAATTGAAAAATACTTCTTTGAGAACAAAATGCTGGTTGAATGTTTGTTGGTTAGGAATATTTTTATCCAAGGGGAGGTAATTCATGAGTAATTTAAAAAATATGATGAAGTTTGAAATTTTATGAATGGATAGAAAAAATACAGATGGAATTATAGGTGTGTCTGAAAAAATTAGAATATTATAAAAAGGGTCTCCTTTTTCTTTATTTTTTTAATTGTAATTGAATTAAAAAAGTAAAACTTTCATCTATTCTAGATTCCATACACATAAAGTGAAATATTCCAAGTCATTTTTTTAGTTTAATTCTGATTCTTAAAGCTCAGGAAAATCAAAAATCCACTTTCTCAAAATATTAGAAAACTAGATTTAAGCTAGCCTCCCTCGGAAGGGGTTCTTGGGCCTTCATCACAATAGGTAGGGAGGAGTAGATATGATAGGTAACAATAAACTACGGAAGAACACAAAATGGATTGCTGCATTTAAGTATTGCATTAATATTTAAGCTTATCTTTTAAAAGTTCAACAATAATTCTTCTGCTGTCACTTAATTTAAAGGCAATTTGATGTACATAGGTCCTTACTTTCTGTACAAATAACTATTTTTATTTCATGGGTGACTTTTGCTCGATTTTGCAATTAATTTTGATTATTCCCAAATTTATTTCCAAGTTTATAAAAATAGTAGCAAAATACTGCATACACAAATTGCCAAAAACAATCACAGTAATGAAAACTTCAAACATTCGTATAGTAAAAATCATTTCCAGTACATTCGTATAGTAAAATTATTTTCCAATGCATTCCTGTTGTAGAAATTATTTGCAATGCATTCCTATAGTAAAAATCATTTTGCAATGCATTCCTATAGTAAAAATCATTTTCCAATGCATTCCTATAGTAAAAATCATTTTCCAATGCATTCCTATAGTAATGAAAAAGGATATACAGTACAGAAATGTTGAACTTCTCAAATATGATTTCTGTCTGAATTTCTCAGATGAGGTGTTATCATTATTTACATTCAGACTAATATCCTCTTCTTTGTTGTTATTATCACCTGATCGCATTCTGTCTGAATTTCTGGGATGAGGTGTTATCATTATTTACATTCAGACTAATATCCTCATCTTTGTTGTTATTATCACCTGATCGCATTCTGTCTGAATTTCTGGGATGAGGTGTTATCATTATTTACATTCAGACTAATATCCTCATCTTTGTTGTTATTATCACCTGATCGCCTTCCGTCTGAATTTCTGGGATGAGGTGTTATCATTATTTACATTCAGATTAATATCCTCATCTTTGTTGTTATTAGCACCTGATCGCCTTCTGTCTGAATTTCTGGGATGAGGTGTTATCATTATTTACACTATTTACATGCAGACGATTATCCTTATCATTGTTGTTATCACAACTCTTCAGCTGTTGCACCCTTCAGCCTTCATCCACTGTTTACCTGTCCAGGTAACCTACAAGGAATTCCAAAGTGAAACTCATTTAATCTACAGACGTAGATTGTTCTCATTCTACTGCCCATGTCTAGGAATATCTCATCTAATTCTTATTTTTAGTGCTGCTTAGTTATTGCTCACCTTGCTTCCATGGAATCTATGTACACACTACCCAACCCTGGGATTGAACACAAAATTACAATGTCTCCAAATTCACAAACCAACAATTTAATCCACTAAACTATTGTATTCTCTGTGGAGAACTTGGAGCATTAAATCTAAGCTAACTGCTGATGAGTGCTTCTACTGCTGCCATTTGTTATGCTTGACTGCAGTCACAGTAGCTTTTTCTCTTTTTGTTACAGCTGCTGCTGCTGTTACATTTGAAGCCTTGCTGTCATTTCCCTTTCTTTCTTTATTAGCAGCTCCCATATTGTGTATATTTCTCTGCTAAGTCTACTAAGGAGGACCATATAGCCTAGCATATGTGCAAATTCTTTTAGACATCTAAGTTTCTAATGTTCTTCCTTGTCCAGTATATTCACTTCATTCCACAGGGGCTGATGATTACCCCTTTTCCCTCCATACATGATCAGCCATGCCTGATTTAATTGTCTCACTCCTCACTATGGCTTTTTGATATTTCTCCAGCTTTACTTTTTGAGTATTGCTTGTTTCACCTTTACATTCTTTGCCACAACTGTAAGGAATGGAGCATACTCAGTTTTTGATCCTGCTCTTCACCATGTTAGACTTTAATCAGCAGTCTGTACTTGGACTCAGTGGAAACAGGGCGAGCAATACGTGAGAAGTACTAAAAATAAGAACTAGACGACATATCCCTAGACATGGGCAGTGGAATGAGAACAGTCTATGTCTGTAGATTAAATAAAGTGTTCAGTTCCATCACTGGCCAGGGCATTGTATACTTGAACTCAGTGGAAACATGGCAAACAATAACCGAGCAGTACTAAAAGTAAGAACTAGACGATATATCCAAAGACATGGACAGTGGAATGAGAACAGTACCCTGTAGATTAAATAAAGAGTTCAGTTCAAGATTCCCTGTAGGTGACCTGGATTGATATACACCTGATGAAGGCTGGCAGGTACATGGCTGAAACATTGTCATGGCAGCAAGAAAGATGAGAACAGCAGTCCACTTGTAAATAACATAAATCGAGATCCAGTGATATTTTCTTTTCCATGAATAGAACTCGTTGGATCGGAAAACCTTTGAAACAAGGGGAGGTAACTATTCCAGCTTTTTATCTGTTCTAAAAAGCTGTGTTGTTTTTCGGCAGTCTCACACTGTTTCAGTTTAACTTGGCCAATGAGGAGAATATACTTGCCTCTTTCTGACATTAAAATATTGAAATAAAATTTATGTATATAAATAAAATATATATGGTTCCACAGGAGTCAATGTATAGGAGTCAATAGGTGTTAAATGCACATGACCCTTATAAGACATATTTATAACACATAACACATATGATATTCAAGATTCCCTGTAGGTGACCTGGATCGATATACACCTGAAGAAGGCTGGCAGGTACATGGCTGAAACATTGTCATGGCAGCTTTTTCTTTATTTCTCTTTTCTCTTTAGGAGTCAATGTGCCATAAAACCACATTCAGAATCAGAACCTTGGAGATGGGATTAAAGACTATGAGAATCTACTTGAAAATCCTTGTTTGGCATTACATGACCATTATATAGGAGTCAGTGTACCATGAAACCCACATTCTGTAAATATAACAAGTTGAAAAACTTGGATAATGTCACAATGGAGACTATTTTTTCCTTTCACTTGTATTCTCTGCTGAAAGTAAAAGCCAGAGCCATGTCTAAGAGCTAATTGATAAAGAAATCTGCAGGGTAGACAGATTTTTGATCTGACCATTCTCGAATGGCTATATAAGCTGCAGGAGTTGAGTGGCTGGGTGAACGTTTCCAACTGTTCGTGCATGATGGTGATAGCTTGGCAACCATTGGTGATTTAGCATTATATTTTCTAATTACAGATGTCTCACATAGGTGTTGATTTACTATAAAACTGTTTTAGGGATTCTTCTAATTGTTTTTTTTTTTTTTTCTCCCCTGTAGGATGGACATGAAATCTGTTTTGTTGGAGATGAAGCATTCCGGGAACTTTCCCAAGCTGACAAAACTTCTAATGATGCCTTGGAAAAGGTGAGCCATTTCTTGCTTTCCTTCTTTTTCTTTCTCTTTTTTTTCTTTCTCTTCTTTTCTCTTTTCTTCTCTTCTTTTCTCTTTTCTTCTCTTCTTTTCTCTTTTCTTCTCTTCTTTTCTCTTTTCTTCTCTTCTTTTCTCTTTTCTTCTCTTCTTTTCTCTTTTCTTCTCTTCTTTTCTCTTTTCTTCTCTTCTTTTCTCTTTTCTTCTCTTCTTTTCTCTTTTTTTCTCTTCTTTTTCTTCTTTTCTCTTTTCTCTTCTTTTTCTTCTTTTCTCTTTTCTCTTCTTTTTCTTCTTTTCTCTTTTCTCTTCTTTTTCTTCTTTTCTCTTTTCTCTTTTTCTTCTTTTCTCTTTTCTCTTCTTTTTCTTCTTTTCTCTTTTCTCTTCTTTTTCTTCTTTTCTCTTTTCTCTTCTTTTTCTTCTTTTCTCTTTTCTCTTCTTTTTCTTCTTTTCTCTTTTCTCTTTTTCTTCTTTTCTCTTTTCTCTTCTTTTTCTTCTTTTCTCTTTTCTCTTCTTTTTCTTCTTTTCTCTTTTCTCTTCTTTTTCTTCTTTTCTCTTTTCTCTTCTTTTCTCTTTTCTCTTCATTTCTCTTCTTTTCTCTTTTCTCTTCATTTCTCTTCTTTTCTCTTTTCTCTTCATTTCTCTTCTTTTCTCTTTTCTCTTCATTTCTCTTCTTTTCTCTTTTCTCTTCATTTCTCTTCTTTTCTCTTTTCTCTTCATTTCTCTTCTTTTCTCTTTTCTCTTCATTTCTCTTCTTTTCTCTTTTCTCTTCTTTTTTCTCTTTTCTCTCTTCTTTTCTCTTCTTTTCTCTTTTCCGTTTTGTTTTCTCTTTTCTCTTCTGTTTTCTCTTTTCTTTTCTCTTCTGTTTTCTCTTTTCTTTTCTCTTCTGTTTTCTCTTTTCTTTTCTCTTCTGTTTTCTCTTTTCTTTTCTCTTCTTTTCTCGTTTCTCTCCTTTTCTTTTCTCGTTTCTCTCCTTTTCTTTTCTCGTTTCTCTCCTTTTCTTTTCTCGTTTCTCTCCTTTTCTTTTCTCTTTCTTCTCTTCTCTTTTCTTCTCTTCTCTTTTCTCTTCTTTTCTCTTCTTCTCTTTTCTCTTCTTTTCTCTTTTCTCGTTTCTATCCTTTTCTTTTCTCTTTCTTCTCTTCTCTTTTCTTCTCTTCTCTTTTTTCTCTTTTCTCTTCTTCTCTTTTCTCTTCTTTTCTCTTCTTTTCTCTTTCTTTTTCTTCAAATCCTGCAGATATCAAAAGTAGGATTTATTTATTTCTAAATTCATCAAAATTTTCATTTTCATTATTGATTATATAATGCTGTATTTCTAAATTCATCAAAATTTTCATTTTCATTATTGATTATATAATGCTGGTGTCAAACTAAAAGTCCATTGGTGATTGTTTTTGTTTTTTCTTTGTTGTTTTTTATGAGATAAGGAAAAAAAAAGTTAAAAATTTAGAAAAAACAAAAATATCCATTTATCTTCAGCTTAAAATATTGTCCATCATTCTTATTGAAATTTGTTTCCTCATTTCAAAAA
>OZ010614.1:12127345-12154845 GCA_963932145.1 Acanthosepion lycidas
TCACCCAATGCACCCTTGTCACCATAAGTGAGAACACCATTCCCCATCACCCTTTCCAAGATTGTCCGACTCAAAAGGTGCATTCCAAATAACATTATTGAAATTTTGCATTTCTTTTTCTATATTTGTATATATACATTTATATGGATTATTTTTATTGAGGAATTTTACAAATTTAATAGCAATGGAAAATGTTTGTGGATTTTTAAACTTTAATACAGATATTTACATTATTCAGACTATTGTCCTCATCTTTGTCACCATATTTATCACAACATTTCGGCCGTTGTACTCTCCGGCCTTCTTCAGGTGGTTGGAATTTCGAACTGAACCCTTTATTTCAATCACTGGGGTAGACTGTTCTAGTTCCATGCGCCATGTTTGATGGATGTCAGTTATCAGTGATCGAAATAAAGGGTTCAGTTCGAAATTCCAACCACCTGAAGAAGGCCGGAGAGTACAACGGCCGAAATGTTGTGATAAATATGGCAACAAAGATGAGGACAATAGTTCAAATAATGTAAATAGTGCACATAATACCTCATCTCAGAAATATAGACAAATACTGAAAGGCTGAAACAAATATGGCGACAAAGATGAGGACAATAGTCCGAATAATGTAAATACTGTACATAATACCTCATCTCAGAAATATAGACAGACTTTAATACAGATACAGTAATTTGTTCTAATACATAACTATAATTGTTGCACTTTACACTGATGCCCTTAAAAAAGGCATGAACCCACTTTCCATTTGTCATTAAATAACATAGCACTTAAACCTGTCAGAATGATAGTTCTCTCATCTTTCCAGGATTTCTAAAGATTGCTCTAATGTATCATGGCTGATTAAGTTGGATTTTAACCAAATTTGCTTCACTTTATACTGATGCCCTTAAATAAGGCATGAACCCACATCTCTTTCCATTTAGGGGGAAATAGCATAAAGCTGTATAAGGCAGTTCATTTAAGATGGTGGTTCTGAGCCTTTTTTACACAATGCACCTTGTTCACCATAAATCAGAATGTCATTCCTCATCAGTCTTTCCATATATAATTGAAAAATCTTCGTTCATTTCTATATTCGTACATATAGATTTACATGGATTATTTTTATAGAGAATTTTTACAAAGTTAATAGCAATGGAAAATGTTGATGGATTTTGAAACTTGAATAATAATTGGTTTTTACAATAATTCACAGCTAATTATTCAAGAAACTGGAGCAGACTTCAATAAACAAAATGTTCATGAAAACGAAATTGAGAACCTGAATTTGTATTTCAACTAAAGTTGCTTCCCTATACACTGATGACCTTAAGAAAGGCATGAACCCATATCTCTTTTCATTTGTTGGTAAATAGCAATTAGAACTTTGTAAGGCAGTCCATCTAAGACATTAGTCCTCAACCTTTTTCACCCAATGCACACTTGTCACCATGAGTCAGAATGTCGTTCCCCATCACCCTTTCCAAGATTTTGTGTGCATTTGTGTATACCCTTAAGAAAGGCATGAACCCACATCTCTTTTCATTTGTTGGTAAATAGCATAGCACTTAGGGCTTTGTAAAGCAGTCCATCTAAGACATTAGTCCTCAACTTTTTTAGCCCAATGCACCCTTGTCACCATGAGTCAGAATGTCGTTCCCCATCACCCTTTCCAAGATTTTGTGTGCATTTGTGTATACCCTTAAGAAAGGCATGAACCCACATCTCTTTTCATTTGTTGGTAAATAGCATAGCACTTAGGGCTTTGTAAAGCAGTCCATCTAAGACATTAGTCCTCAACTTTTTTAGCCCAATGCACCCTTGTCACCATGAGTCAGAATGTCGTTCCCCATCACCCTTTCCAAGATTTTGTGTGCATTTGTGTATACCCTTAAGAAAGGCATGAACCCACATCTCTTTTCATTTGTTGGTAAATAGCATAGCACTTAGGGCTTTGTAAAGCAGTCCATCTAAGACATTAGTCCTCAACTTTTTTAGCCCAATGCACCCTTGTCACCATGAGTCAGAATGTCGTTCCCCATCACCCTTTCCAAGATTTTGTGTGCATTTGTGTATACCCTTAAGAAAGGCATGAACCCACATCTCTTTTCATTTGTTGGTAAATAGCGTAGCACTTAGGGCTTTGTAAAGCAGTCCATCTAAGACATTGGTCCTCAACTTTTTTAGCCCAATGCACCCTTGTCACCATGAGTCAGAATGTCGTTCCCCATCACCCTTTCCAAGATTTTGTGTGCATTTGTGTCTGCCTTCAAGAAAGGCATGAACCCATATCTCTTTCCATTTGTTGGTAAATAGCATAGCACTGAAAGATGTGTAAAGCAGTCCATCTAAGACATTGGTCCTCAACTTTTTTAGCCCAATGCACCCTTGTCACCATGAGTCAGAATGTCGTTCCCCATCACCCTTTCCAAGATTTTGTGTGCATTTGTGTCTGCCTTCAAGAAAGGCATGAACCCATATCTCTTTCCATTTGTTGGTAAATAGCATAGCACTGAAAGATGTGTAAAGCAGTCCATCTAAGACATTGGTCCTCAACTTTTTTAGCCCAATGCACCCTTGTCACCATGAGTCAGAATGTCGTTCCCCATCACCCTTTCCAAGATTTTGTGTGCATTTGTGTATACCCTTAAGAAAGGCATGAACCCACATCTTCCATTTGTTGGTAAATAGCATAACACTTAGTGCTGTTTAAGGCAGTCCATCTAAGACATTGGTCCTCAACTTTTTTCACCCAATATGACCTTTTCACCATAAGTCAGAATGACCCCCCACCTGCCGCTTTCCAAGATTGCTTAATTTGAAAGATTCATTCTAAATATATTATTAAAAATCTTCTTTCTTTTCTATATTTCTTCTATATTTCTATTTACATGGATTATTCTCTGAGTTTTTCTTTGCTTCGATCATGATGGGTCCCAAATTCTGTAAATAAAAAACATATATAATTGAAAATCTTCATTCTTTTTCCTATTTATACATGTACATGGATTATTTTAAGAGAGGAGTTTTGCAGGAATATTATTATTATAAATATATAAAATAATAGTGAAAATTATAAATAAAACAAAACAATAACATAAAAATGTTGCATAGAATAAATTAACTAAAAATTAAAAATAATAAAAATACTCACAGCATGCAACAAAAACTGTTACTGCTAGAAATACAGACATCCTTCTTAGCTTATCTCCAATACCAAACCTTGATATATATATATATATATAGGAATGTACAAGTATCTTAGCCACAAGGCTCAGTATATTCAACAATTTCACCATTTGTCAGGGGTCACATGGTCAATATTAAGAAGTTTTAAAAAAATAGTCTAAGTCTGGTTTTTTGACACATTGATTCCTATATAATGGTCATATATTGCCAAACAAGGATTTTCAAGTAGATTCTCATAGTCTTTAATCCCATCTCCAAGATTCTCATTCTGAATGTGGTTTTATGACACACTGACACCTATATAATGGTCATGAAGTGCCAAACAAGGATTTTCAAGTAGATTCTCATTGTCTTTAATCCCATCCCCAAGGTTCTCATTCTTAATGTGGTTTTATGGCACATCGACTGCTATATAATGGTCATGTATTGCCAAACAAGGATTTTCAAGTGGATTCTCATAGTCTTTAATCCCATCTTCAAGGTCCTGATTCTGAATGTTGTTTTATGGCACATTGACTCCTATATAATGGTCATGTGCATTCAACTTGAAGATATTACATATGTACCTTAGTATACACCATGCTTGATTCTAACAATATAGTTTCATTAAATATCTTTTCTTTCTCCACCGTTTTTGTTGTTGTGACTGCATTTTGGAAATTAAAGGATGAACTGCAGAAATTTGGGCAATGTGTAACACTTTCCTCCAGAAAGCAGACCCCCTGCATTTAATATTTTATTGTTACAAAATAAAATTTCTCATCAGTATTTACAATTGTTTTAACATGTGAAGTGAAGTATAACTTTTTAATATTTGACTGTTACCAAACTTGATCCCTACTTTATGTTCAATGAGTGTGTTTCTTTTTTTTAAAAAAAGATGAGAATATTAGTTCAGTGAAATTCTCACTTTAAGCAGGAAGCTTGGTGAGGGGGAACAGATCTTGATTTTTTTTTTTTTTTTTTTTTTTTTTTTTTTTTTAAATTCTGCATTCTGACAAATATAAATTATTTTCCTTTGAGATTTTCTTTCTTTTTTTTTTTTTTTTTTTTTTTTTTTTGATAGGAAAATGTTAATGAAAGAATAAAAAAAAAATCATGATTTTCATGTTTTTTTTTCTTTGCTTATCTCCAAAGAAACTTTAGAATATCCTCATGTTATTATTTATATTGTCCAAACTGTTATCTTCATCTTTATTGCCATTTTTACAACCTTTCGGCCATTGTATGCTCTGGCCTTCTTCAGGTGATTGGAATTTCAAACTGAACCCTTTATTTCATCCACCAAGGTAGATTATTCTAGTTCACATGCCATGCCTCTTCCAGATGTTACAGTTATCTCCCTTTAAGTCAACTCTCTTTGGTCAAGTCATTGGATACAACCAACGCTTTTATCTCCTGGGCCATTTGTCTTTGAGGAACATGGCAATAAATATAAGGCCAACAGACTGAACAATGTAAATAACTACAATACCTGATCTCAGAAATCCTCATGTTATATCTATATCTTTGAAAGGGGTCATTGACATATCCAATATTATTTAAACTCTAAAATCTTTTCTATTTATATTTGTTGTTCTTGACATAACTTTGAGAAAAGTAATTAACATATTCAACATTGTTCAAAAATTTCATTCATCTTCCTACATCGCCTCAGACTCAACACAGAGGCCTAACACCAAGTGACTTGAGGAGGTAGTGCTGCCCTGGGTCAAGAGGGTGGCTGCTAGAAGATCCTATGTCTGGCAACATGACTCTGCACCATGCCACACAAGCAGGAGAATCCAGTCATGGCTGTCGGACAATTTCTGCAACCACATCACCCCTTACGTCTGGCCACGTTAATACCCAGACTTCAACCCCACTGTTTATTATTTCTGGGGCGCAGTTGAACAAGAGACCAACAAAACTCCTTGTAATACCAAAGATGCACTGAAAGCAAGAATTATGGCAGCATTGACCAACTTAAACAAGGGGACCATCCAGAAGAGTTTCAGGAGATGCTGAAGTCGTCTGGAGGCCATGGTTGAAGCCATAGCAATTTTATTGAATAAATTTACTCTTTAGTATTTCAAGATATTTTTGTGTAATTTTGCTAAATATATCTGGGCCCCTGCTGGAGTGGGGGCCCCCTATATCAAATAAAAATGCAATAAAGAAACAAACGTAGACAACTGTTTTAGTAATAAATTGGTTGGTTGGTTGTTTTGTTTTATGGCATATCAAAACCTCAGTGGGTCATTTAATGCCAACAACATTTTTTAAATAGATTCATAGCAATAGTTTGATAAAAAAGGTGTGTATGTATACATATATATTGAACCATTTTTCAATTACTCATATTTTTGAGTAAAATTCGACTTCTTTTAGGAAATTTACAATCTTGGATGATCTTATTTTTATAAAAGGTTTTGATTTGGTTTATTTTGTTTTATGGCATATCAACCTCAGTGGGTTATTTAATGCCGACAACATTTTTAGGATAGATTCGTATGAATAGAATATGTATTCTTTGGCTTAGATTGGTTTGGTTTATTTTGTTTTATGGATTATCAACCACAATGGGTTATTTAATGCTGATAAAAAATTTTATTGCTGTTAATATTTTGTTTTGTCAAAAATCTTTTTCTGGTAATATATTTCCTTCAAAATTGCACTGCTGGTAATAATTTTTTTTTTCAAAAAAAGTATTGCTGGTAATAGTTAACTATTTGCCCATAGCTGGGACCCTAACAGGTGCTACCATCCCTGGTCAGGGTGGACCTGGGAACACCAGCAATTAAGAGGTGGTTCGACACTCCTCAAAACCTCCTAATCAGAGGTCTTGCTGCTGGACGTCTTTATTCCTTGTATTTATATTGAATTGCTTACATACATTGCATTTGCAGAGGTATATTTTACAACACTTAGCATTTAAAGTTTTTATTATTAGCCATAAGACACTTTCTGTCGTAATTTTACATTTCACAAGTAGAAAAATAATGACTATTTTTTAAAGTATTTTTTTATTATTTCTAATCAATATTATTTTTTGATGTTTTATACACATATGTATTTGATGTTCTAGTTTCTATAAAAACGACAATGGTAACTACTGAAATTAAACATAAGGAATAAATAAACTTCTAAGACACCTGTCTGGGCCAAAAATGCACATTAAAAAAAATATGGCAGTTAATGGGTTAAGATCAATCATTTGTGTTTACTAGATGATTGTACGAATCTGTCAATAATTGCTTTTTCATCTAATTGATCTAACAATATATTTTCAGTGGAAAGCAATATCTATGATTCCAAATTCTTTTCCAACAGCGAATTTCTTAAACGTGCCTTTATGATCTTTAGCTTTGAAAATATCTTCTCACAATGAACTTGAATAACTGATACTTTGCAGATGACTTTATAAAGTTCTTATTCCTTTTTAGTACTAAAACAGCATTAACCCATTACCTGCCATGAGCCCCATTTGGGGATCTGTTAAAATTAAACTCACTACATATTATTCCTTGTATTTACATTGAATTGCTTACATACATTGCATTTGCAGAGGTATACACTTAGCCTTTAAAGTTTTTATTATTATTAGCCGTAAGAAGACCCTTTCTGTCGTAATTTTACATTTCACAAGTAGAAAAATAATGACTATTTTTTTAAACTATTTTTTTATTATTTCTAATCAATATTATTTTTTGATATTTTATACACATATATATTTGATGTTCTAGTTTCTATGAAAATGACAATGGTAACTACTGAAATTAAACATAAGGAATAAATAAACTCCTAAGACACCTGTCTGCGTCAAAAATGTGCATTAAAACAATTTGGTAGTTAATGGGTTAATATAGTAGACTTCATGCAATGTTCTCTTGTGCTTTCAAAATATCTGTTAATGTGTAAATTGCATAGTAAACTATTTAAAAATATCAATCATTTATTAAAATAAACCTTTCAATTTTTTATTAATCTTTCAAATTTTTGAATAAGTTACCAAAATTCATATTAACTTTTTATTTGAACAAAGTATATATAAACAAAAAGAAATTTTTTTTTTTTTTTTTTTTTTTTTTTGGCTATCATCTGCCAGCTCTAATGATTGAGAAAGCATTATCTTGCACCATTGCCAATTCTGCAAGAACTACTCTGTTTTGCAAGGCTCATCCCTGAATCGACGCAATCCTGCCAACCCTCCGATGGAACGCTGTCAAACGTGGCCCAATAACCCCAGAAATCTCCACTGCCACTGGAGTAAAAATAAATATATCCACAAGAGAAGAATATTTAACTACTTTTTTTTTTATCTCCGTGTCCCAAGCGACAGACTCCAGCTCAACTGTGGACATGATAAATAAATAAATAAAAAATTTAATGATAACAATCTGTTTTTACATTTGGTATTTACTGCTAGTAACATGGCTATTTTCTGAGTGTAGCTTAGATGTAGCACAAGGCTGAAAGTGTGGAGCACCCAGTGAGGATCGAAGAAGCTACTCAGTCATAATTAATCTAGTGAGTTAAGCTTGTTAACCATTACACAACGTTGAAGTGCCTCTTCTGCCAGTAATATGTACAGTACATGTACACTGTAATTACTAAGAAATACAAATCTTTACCATAAAAAAAATTAACTGTAACCTTTCTCCATGTCTTTTTTTTTTTTTTTTTAATTTTTTTTTTCATTACGAAAATTAAACGATAACATTGAAATTGTGGGTTACCCCCCCCCCCCTTGTCTCCTGGTAACCAATATTTTTATATCCATTCTGCCACTGAGTGTAACCGCAATAAAAAAAAAAAAATATCTGTCTGACCCCAATTTCTATCTTTTCATTTCTACATGACACCTGAATTGTACAAGATGAGGGAGAGGAGAATGGTTAGTGGGAATAAGGTGAGAAGACTGCCAGGGTAAAAGGTAAGTAAAAAAAAAAAAAATGATCAAAGAAAATGAGAACAAAATCTGATAAACAAAGAGATGGAGATGAAAGACAGTCTTACTGAAATGAGATTCATGACTCCTTTACCCCTGTGATCTTTTTAAAGTGGGTGAAGCTTTAATTTTTTTTTTTTTTTTTTTTTTTCTTTTTGGACCATAATATATGCTATAGGTAGGTAGGTAGGTAGGTAAATGCTATGCTATTAATATATAACTATTTATTCATACTTTATCTTTGAAATTAAAATTAACTTTTAGGCCAGAAGTATTTATATTCTGGTATTAAAACCTATTTAACGGTTAACAAAAGTTCGGATAGAATATGACAATGTTTCTCTTAATTAATTCCTGGTATTTTTATAAATATATATTTTTATACAATACCTGTGAATATACCACATATATATAAATTTCTTAAATCATAATTATTGCTATAAAATCAATATATTTACCAATATTTGTGGAATTTCCATGTTGCCATAAAATAAATAAACCTTGTACCTTTTTATAATTCAACAGGTTTCTCTAATCTATCTTATCAAATATTTTATTGCTCTAATCCTGTTACTTGGATTAAGCTAGTTGTCTGTTGTAATAAATCCTTTGTTTTTTTTGTTTTTTTTTTATCCAACTTTGAAGCTATTTACGGATTAACTTTTTATTAATTTCTTTGTTGCTTTTCAAAGAACAACACAAATAAATAAAATAAGTTTTCAGAATAAAACAAAGTCAAATTGTAAAGAAAATCCTGAAAAACGGTAACTATTTGTAAAAAATCTATCAGGCTGACCCAAAAATTCCAGTGTTGTTTTTATAATAGCTTTTATTAAAATAAGTTCATAGCCTCATTATTCAGCCTCCAAAGTTGACTCTTTGGCTATTTATTTTTTCATGTGAACATTTTAAATAAGAATCAAATGAACTTGTTTTCTTTTTGGTATTAACTTTATTCAACTCTTGTTTTATCTCGTGACATTTTCAATCAACTTTCAAATTCCACCATCAAAGAATTTTTTATTTTCTGCAACAAGGAACTACTCTTGGTTCCTTCCATGGAATTGATATTGTTTTTCTGAAGAATTCTATAAAGATCAGAATCAATGGTCATCCAAAGACACGTTATCTGGTAAAAAGGGAAGACAAATGAAAAGTTCTTGGCCAGCTTGGAACAATTTTGCCTGGTCACCAAATGGTTAACAAAAGTTAAACATTATTCTGATGGAATATGACAATGTTTCTCTTAATTAATTCCAGGTATTTTTTCATAGTTTACTATTTTCATTTGGTCTAATATGGAACAGTACTGGTTTGAATCAATCATTTGATTCTTTGGGCAGAAATTCATAGTCGGTAACTCTACACCAATCCTTTCATATCTATCGTTTTTTTCTTTAAATGAAAATATTATATTTATTGGTCAGTCATCAAAGTATTTTCTCTGGACCGTATTAAGTTGATGGAAAAATTTACAGCAACTTTTTGTCAAAATCTTTTAATAATATAAATTCATAGCCTCATTATTCAGTCGTCAAAGTATTTTCCTTGGCTTTCTGTAACCTTATACAGGGTGACCCAAAAAACTTTTTAACAATTCAACAAAAGCAAGAGTGATGGAAGAAAAATATTTTATTCATAGTAACTGAAACCTTAAAACATGCCATTTAAGAAACAATGATGGAATTTTCATTTTTTTAAAAATTACGTCCTGTAGATGCCGTCCTCCTGTACGAATGCATTCTTGAAATCTGCTGTTGAGATTCCTCATTGACTGCTGCAACATCTCAGTTGGGATACTGTGAATTTCATCTTGAATTCTAAATGGCAAAATGTCTACTTGCTCAAGGTAACTGTCTCACAGTGTTGCCACTTGCTCATGTCTGGCAATAAGCACTTTTTGGGGGGTCACCCTGTATTACTTTTCAGTTAAATTCTTTATTCTAGCATTTTTTTTTTTTTTTTTTTTTTATTCAAAATTTTTCAATGTTTTGCTTTTTATCTTTTACATGTTTATTTATTTTTGACGAGGTCGTTTATAAATTCTTACCGTTATTATTCTGGTATGAAAATATAGTCATTGGCTTTCAATGACATTATATTACCATCGTACCATAAATGCTTGATTTAGCACCTGGGGTACTTCTTTAAAAAAATTTTAAAGAAAAACATATTTTGATTAATTAATGTAAACTCCCAAATCCAAATAAGTGCCTCCTTTTGTTCCTCTAATATAATAATTTAGTTGTTCTGGAGCACTTATTTGAGAGGGATGCTTATTTTAAATTCCTTAGGGGGGTCCTTAGTTGAGGTGGGGGGCTAAATTGACCATTTACGATATTTGTATTTTGTAAAAGTCTCCAGCAGTTTTTATATCAGCTCTTTTATTCATATGAATTCATAGCATCATTATTCAGGCATGAAACTATTTCCTTTGCTTTCAATGACCTCATGTAACATTTTAGCTAAATTGCATATTATCCATCATATATATATATATATATAAACAGAAACGTTTATCAATCTAGCATGTTTCACCTTTATTAAAGCTTCATTAGAGAATGAGATATGGACAACAAAATTCTGGTCATTCTCTGATGAAGCTTTAGTAAAAGTGAAATGAATACAAGGCTTAAGAGCCTCTCATGGTAGAGGGTTACTGAATGAGGTGTGTGATATAAACATAAGATGAGTTATAAAGAAGTGAACATTATGAGGTGCTAAACTGATGATTTACGATATTTGTATCTTGTAAAAATCTCCAGCAGCTTTTAAATTAGCTCTTTTATTCATATGAATTCATAGCATCATTATTCAGTCATCAAGGTATTTTCCTTAGATTTTTGTAATTTTATATTACTCTCAGTTAAATTCTTTATGCTATCATATTTTTTGTTTTCCTCTGTCCCTCAGTTTGTCCTGTGAGTATCAGATTTTCCAAGCCCTCTTTCCTCAACATATGCCCTAGATATTTCAACTCTCTTTTCCTGATGTCAAGTATAAGTTTCTTTTTTGTTTCCATTTTCTCTAAAACTTTGTCGTTCCTCATATGGAATTCTCAGTATCCTTCTGTAGAACCACACTTCTGTTGCCTCCTGTTTTCTCCTCATCTGAGAGGATATTGTCCTGTATACATGAAGACTGGTATCACATAATAATTCTGTGTCTGAACCTTTCAATTATCTAGGAAGTGCTTTAACAGACGACAGAAAGTGTGACACTGAAATCTGAAGTCGCACTGGGATAGCCAAAGATGCATTCAAAAAGTTAAGCAGAGTACTGAACTTTTATGTAATATCAGTCATCGCATTTAATAGCGAATGCTAGACAATCACCTTACAGATGAAGAGACTTCAAGCAACAGAAATGTAGTTCTACAGAAGGATGCTGAGAATGCCATTTGAGCAACGACAAAGTTTTAGAGAAAATGGAAACAATAAGGAAACTTATACTTAACACCAGGAAAAGAGTCGAAATATATAGGCACATATTGAGGAAAAAGGGGCTTAGAAAATTTGATACTCACAAGACAGATTTGAAGAGGAACAGAGGAAAACAATGGATAACCTACTTAGTGAACTTGAGTAAGTGTATAGCAGAACAAGGTTTAGGAGAAATAACAAAAAGACAAAATTTATTAAGAGTTACAAAGGATAGGAAATTGTGGAGAGCCATGATCACCTACATCCTGAAGGGACATGGCAGATAGAAGAAGAGGAATGAGCTTGAGTAAATGGATGGCAGAACAAGGTGTAAAAGAAATAACAAAAAGACAAAATTTATTAAGAGCTACAAAGGACAGGAAATTGTGGAGAGCCATGATCAACTACGTCCTGAAGAGATACAATGCATAGAAGAAGAACCTTTCAATTATATTGCTTATTCCATCATATTAGATTTTGGGGTTTTTTTTAAATCCTTTTTTGACAATTGTTTGTTTTGATTAATTAGTTCATGCATGGAGAAAGAAAAAAAATTTTAAGTTTTTTTTCCTGATTCATTGAAGAAAAAAATCTCACATTTCTCTGCCCTAATGTATCTTGGATCCAGCAAGTTGTTCTAAAGAATTCTCTTTGAATTACAAACTGAGGAATGATCTTAATATTCGTACCCACAAACAAGAATGGTGTGTCAAAACAAACCAACTTTTCTCGTGGAAATTTTTCTGTCTTTACAGAACTATTTTTAGAATTATAATAAAACCTAATCATATGAAATTGGATTTATGTAGGTACTACCAAAAATTTTCTCAAAAAAGAGCATACCATGATAAAAAAAAGGACCTAAACTTAATAAAAACAAAGTTTTATCATAAAAATGCTTGTTATTATGAAGAGGAAAGATCAAAGTATTTTTTTGATTTATTTTATTAAATTTTTTAATCCTTTCTAGTACATTCAAAATTATGGTTAAAGATATTGTTTTTCTTGTGCCAGATTAGCATAGGAATTTTTAACATCTTTTTGACATTAAATCACATTGTTTTAGGAATTCTTGTAAAAATCAAATAATTGTCAGATATTAATTAAATTTTCAGGACTTACACAAAAATTAATGAAATTGTGAATTTTTTTTTTTTTTTTTAGAAAATCTTGGTAAAAATATTTTAGTTAATTTTATGAAATTTCAAGAAATTAAAATATCATCCCTTCATATTTATATTAGTTAAAATTTCTAAAATTTAATAAAACATTAGATTATGGAGAATATTTTCCTAAATTTTTAAGATTACTGAGTACTTAAAAATTATATGAAAAGAAGACGTCCACATCATTTTCTTCAATTATGTTTTACAGATAAAGTCTGCAGAAGAACATTAGACCTGTTGTCAAGCTATCAAAACAGCTACTGTTTGGTTAAAAAATATAAAAAATGCATTTCTGCAATAGTTTAAACTTAAATTAAATAATACTTGCTTCAAATCAGATTAATTACACTTTAAATCAGTTAATATTCCTCAAATAAAGTTTCAGAAAAGTGTTTTATTTTTGGAAGATTTTTAATAAAGAAAATTACATTGCAA
Organism: Acanthosepion lycidas; assembly: GCA_963932145.1. Lineage (NCBI taxonomy): Eukaryota > Metazoa > Mollusca > Cephalopoda > Sepiida > Sepiidae > Acanthosepion > Acanthosepion lycidas. The sequence continues at coordinate 12,140,479 of OZ010614.1, forward strand.
TGAAAGATGACTAAAAAAAAAGGGCACTAATCAGCTATTTTAGCAAAAATAAACAAACAAAAAAACACCTTTCAGTCAATTTAAATTAGTTTTTGAAAAATGGCAAAGTATTTTGCTTACTGAAAATATTAAATTTAATCTGTTAGCTTGAAATTAAAATAAACGCTTCAAGAAAGATTTTTTATTTTTAAAAAATTCATTTCAAACCTTAGGTATTGTTTTTTTTTTTTTTTTTTTTTTTGGTGATCCCTCACTTTATATACACTTTATAATTTCTTGTTTATCAATTTCTGATTAAATATAAATCCACCTCTTCTCCTAATAAACTGTAGAAAATCCAAACAAAAAAGGAATGCCCTGAAAATGCATTTTTTTTTTTTTTTTTTCTTCAAAATTTACGATTACTGCTACAGTTATAAATAGTGTTTACTGTATTTTCTGGATTACAAGATGCTGTGGCTTGGAAAACACACCGTAATATTGGAAAGAAATTTTTTAAGAAAAAAAGAAGTCATTCTCATACAACAACACATTCACCATGCGTCCGTCACATACTGGTGCCACATATTGTTTACATTAATCACTCATCCGATTTTGTTTGTATGGCAATGACATACTAGTCAAGAGCAGAAAGGCTTCCACTGCTGCAAGTAAACAGAGCCTGTTTAAGCTTGTGGCTCGGCTCCAGGAAGGGTTATAGTTTTGGAAATACTTGTAACAGCTAAGTACTGAGGTTACATCATATAAAAGGCTGAATTAGCTAACATTATAAGGTAATGATTCAACATACAAATCCATGTCCCTATCAGTCAAGCCAATTAGGTGACCGTCCAAACTTACTTGAGCCTGGATGTTGTCTTAGAAGACACACATATTTTTCAGGCAATTTTTTTTTTTTTAGGAAAAAAATGCGTCTTGTAAGTAAGCTGGAAAATACAGTAATTCATTTTTTGTCAATTCTCCATTAAAAAAAAAAAAAAAAAAACATAAATTTGGTTTCAAATGTTTTGGTTTTAATAAAATTCTAAAAATAGCTTTTGTAAACAATAAAATTTACCAAAAATTGTTAATTTGACACACCGTCATATTTTATTTTTTAATGAATAGTTTTCCACCCTACAACACCATAGAGACAAAATGTTGCTAGCCTTTTGCTGCACTATTGCTAATTCTCATAGCAGATGTTCAGGTGAGCAACATTCCTTGGTTCCATCATTCTCTAAACGTTCACAGGTAGGACCCACCAGGCTATTTCGAATCTAAAAAAAAAGAAAATGTATAAACCTAGGTTCATATTTGGGTTTTAATAAAATTCTAAAAATAGCTTTTGAAAACAATAACAGTTGCCAAAAACTGTCCTTTTGACACACTGTCTTCTTTTATTTTTTGATGAATAGTTTTCCACTCTACAACCCTTTTCCCCACAGACAAAACATTACCTGCCTTTTTCTACTCTATTGCTATTATAATGGCAGATATTCAGGAGAGCTACATTCCTTGCTTCTATCCATCTAGACCTGTGTTTCTCAACTTTTTAAGCAATGCCAAACCTAGGAACAAATAAAAATATCACAGAACACTTAGTAATATTTTAAAGGATATACATTCAAATGTCATGAAATAAAATGATAGAATAAAAAAAATACATGCACAAATACGAATTTACTTTATTTTACTGTTTCTATTTGTACAGTTTATTTAGTGTGAAATCTGTGCCTGGTGTTTTTTCAGGATTCCTTCAATGTTTGGTCAAATGTGCAATAAGCAGACCCTCATTTCTTCTTTAGTTGAACATAGTCTTTCTCAATTTTTATTTTTGATGTTATTTAGAGTTGAGAAGCCCAATTCACATAAATAAGATGTAGAAAATTGCAATAAAACTGATAAAGCATTTTTATCTAATGTGGGATAAAAAGTTTAACACTTATTCATTTTGCTAAAAGATTTTCAACCTGATTAATCATGACAAATTCAACACAGACCAAGAAGTACCGAATTTATAGTAACTATCTAGAATATAATTACAAGAGAAGTTAGAGTACATAATACAATTTGAAACTGAACTTTGATTTGTTGGACACGGTGTGGTTTTTGGAAATAAATAAGAAGTAGAAAATTGAAATAAAACTAATAAAGTTTCTTTTAGCTAATGTGGGACATTCCTTTTGTATTGAAATCCAAAATGTATTAATGGGTGATAAGCAGACTCTCATTTCTTCTACAGTTGAGTATTTTAATGTTATTTAGGGTTGGGAATTTAAATAAATAAAAAGCAGAAAATTGCAATAAAACTGATAAAGCCTTTTTGATGGAACAAAAAGTTTAATATTTGTTCATTTATTCAAATATTAATGCTATAATGGATAATGGCTCAGATTGAGGAATCGGGCAGCCAAGTTTGAATTTCAGTTGAATCCATTACATTCACTAATATCCTTGGTAAAGGTATGAATCCTTTTCTCCCCCAGCTATGGGTAAATAGCGAGACAGACCGGGTTCTATAGCCTTGGATGGCAACTGGTCTACCGCAGAAAGAAAGGACAACCTACTACAAGAAAAACATCTGCCTCGTCAGTCATGTATCGAAAGATACCTGATCACCTAAGTGTGTATCATGCATGGCACATAGCTAACTGAATGCTGTAACATAACTACTCCCCACCACCTCACATATATATATGGATGCTGTGACAAGGTTTTCTTAAGTGAGGGCTATTTTGGGAAATATAGATATATTTTATATATTAATTTTTCTTTTTTTTTTTTTTTTTTTTTTTTTTTTTATCTGGCTTGGTAGGATTATAAAATTCGAGAAGGCCAAGGAAATTACTTTGGTGACTGACAGTGGCGATTCTGAAACTCTGAAAGTGGGGGTGCCATTTGGCAAAGGGGGGGGGGTACATTTTTCGGGGGGGGGTCAAATTCAAGCATCGTCTTTATTTTTATACTACACCACTATCGTATACCCAACTTAGGAATTAGTTTTAGTATAAGTATGTTACTTTGCTAAATTAAACGGAATGACATTTTTTTCATAGTGGAGTTCTAACCTCTTCTTTCCCTCTTTTCCACTCTCAAGCTGTTGGACCACAGGAGAGGTTAACTTCAAAACAAAATCAAAATCCGGCAGGGTGGCATTGTCCCCTCTGGCCCTACTATAGAATTGCCACTGCAGACCAGCTTCTTCCTGCGAACAACTGCTCTGTGAAACAGACTCCCAAGAGAATGTTTCCCCGATCACTACAATCTTAACCTGTTCAAGTCTAGCCATTATCTTTCCCTCCTACCCATATAAACTACCCTTTAACATGACCCTCTACCTCGAGTGGCTCTCGGACCTTGTACAGGGTGAACCCTACTGTAAAACAAAATTATCAACTAATATTTCTACAATCTTAACCTATTCAAGTCTAGCCATTATCTTTCCCTCCTATCCATATAAACTACCCCCTAATGTAACCTTCTACCTTGAGTGGACCCCATGCCTTGTACAGAGTTAACTTCAAAACAAAATCAAAGGGTTAATACTAACGTCAATAGTAGCAGAACAGTATAATTTGTCTGCTTTGATTTTTTACCTCTACAAAACTTAGAAAAGTGGGGGGGGGACCGAGGGGCCAGCTAAAATTGGTGACTGAATAATGACACTAAAAATTAATTTTAATGAAGAAGATTGCCACAGAATACGCTGGAAACTTTTACAAAAGTCTATTATGAAGGAATACATAATTGAGATAAGAGTTGACAGGTAATGTGCTCAGACGAACACCATTCCTTGGTTCTGCCAGGCCTAACCTTCATGTCTGGGACCAGCCATGTCTCTTATATAGTAACAAACCGCACAAATTCCTTCTGTATTCCATTGGTGAGAAGTAAGTTCTACTCAAACAGCTTCTTCCTGCGAACCATTGTCCTGTGGAACAAACTCCCAAGAGTATATTTCCTCAATGACTACAATCTTAACCTGTTCAAGTCTACAGTTAACTGTTATCTTCCCCTCCTATCCATATAAAGTACCCCTTAGCATAACCCACTACCTCGAGTGGCTCCCGGGCTTTGTACAGGGTGAACCTTACTATAAACAAAAAAAAATATCAACCAATATTTCTACAATCTTAACCTGTTCAAGTCTAGAGTTAACCATTATCTCCCCCTCCAATTCATATAAACTATCCCTTGATGTAACCCACTACCTTGAGTGGCCCCCAGGCCTTATGCAGACTGTAAAAAAAAAAAAAACTATCCATAGAAAGCTAGGAGAAATACTTGGATGACTGAATAATAATGCTATGAAATTATTGAAAGGAATCCAGTTTCAGAAGTTTGGGTTTTATTTAATTTTAAAAAATAGCTTTTAAAATAACCATCATTTAGAACATCACTTTTTTTTTTGGGTGGGGGACCAATTTTTTAAACTCTGCCAAAAAAAATCCCTTTAAAAAATAATACAAGAGCAGGTTTGATGAAACGATTTCTTTCAGTCATCCCCCTCTCCATCTCCAAGATTATTTTGTAAATCACGCTTATTATTTTTCAAAAATATTTTTCACGTAGCACAGTAAATTGTCCAAGAATCAAAAATTTCTCATTTATTTTATTAATATCTGTCTATATCTCGGAGATGAGGTATTATGATTACTTGCATTATTTACATTATTCAGACTGTTATCCTCATCTTCATTGCCATATTCACAACATTTTGGTCATTGTACACACCGGCCTTTATGTCTATGTCTCTCTATATATCTGTCTATATCTCGGAGATGAGGTATTATGATTACTTGCATTATTTACATTATTCAACGTTTCTGCCATTGTAAGCACCAGCCTTCTTCAGGATGTGTCTATATTTCTGAGATGAGGTATTGTAACTATTTACACTATTTACATTGCTCTCATCTTTGATGTCACATTCATGATGTTTGGACTGTTGTATGCTCCAGCCTTCTTCAGGATCTGTCAAAGCTGATGATTGCCCACCTTGCCCTCCAAAAAAAGTTAAAGACAAAGAGATTTGATAAAAATTAAAACAGTAATAAACAAGAAACCTGGTTTTACCAATATTTGTCTATATCTCTGAGATGAGGTATTATAATTACATACATTATTTACATTACTTGGACTGTTATACTCATCTTCATTACCATATTCTCAATGTTTCAGCCGTTGTACACTCCTGCCTTCTTCTGGTGGTTGAAACTTCAAACCAAACCATTAATGTTTCAGTTAACCAAACTCTCCAAGTTTTGGTCCACTACTGCTTGAAAGTTGAGTTAAAGAGAAATAACTGAGACACCCAGAAGAGGCATGGAACGTGGAACTAGAACAATCTACTCTGGTGGACAAAATAAAGGATTCGGTTTGAAATTCTAATCACTGGAAGAAGGCTGGAACGTACAACAGCCGAAATGTTGTGAATATGGCAATGAAGATGAGGATAACGATCCGAGTAATGTAAATAATGCAAGCAATCATAGTACCTCATCTCGGAGATCCAAACACCTAAAGAAGGCCGGAATATATAACAGCCGAAACATTGTGAATATGGCAATGAAGATGAGGATAACCATCTGAGTAATGTAAATAATGCAAGCAATAATACCTCATCTCAGAGATCCAATCACCTGAAGAAGGCCGGAGTGTACAACGGCCAAAACATTGTGAATATGGCAATGAAGATGAGGATAACGGTTCGAGTAATGTAAATAATACAAGTTTATTTTATTAGTTAAAAAAATGCCACCAGCATGACTATTTCCAACAGCTTTTGCAGTTGGTAGGAACTGTATTTTATTTCTTTGACTTTTTCTACATTACATGGAATCACCTATAATCTGATGTCTCTTTCTGGACCCCATTATCATGTCACATTTTTGTTTTTGTGTCATTATCATCATCATTATTCATGTCCTGGGTATGATGACAAACTACATCTGGCAGCAAGGCCTCTGATCAGAAGGTTTTGAGGTGCATGGAACCATCTTTTAATTGCTGTTGTTCCCAGGCCCACTCTGACCTCAGGTGGTAGCACCTGTTAGGGTTCCAGATTTGGGCAAATAGTTAACCCCTAAACCAGGATCAAAACCCTATGACAGTATAAAAATACATTTTTATAGTATAAATATACCAGCAATACATTTTCATAGTTAAAAAGATTACCAACAATATATTTTTGAATAAAAAAGTAACCAACAATACATTTTTTTACATTATTTACATTGTTGAGCTTGTTGTCCTCATCGTTATTGTCTTGTTCACAACATTTTGACCATTGTACGCTCCAGCCTTCTTCAGGTGATTGGAATTTTGAACAGAACACTTTATTTCATTCACGGAGATAGATTGTTCTAGTGTCACGTGCCATGCCTCTTCCGGATGTTTCAGTTATCTCCCTTTAACTCAAACAGTCTACTCTGGTGGATGAAATGAAGGTTCAGTTCGAAATTCCAATCACCTGAAGAAGGCCGAAACATTGTGAACATGACAATAAAGATGAGGACAGCAGTCCAATGTAAATAATTACAATTCCTTATCTCAGAAATATAGAGAAATACATTTTTGTAAACGAAATTACTAATCCTCCCAAGAAAATTAAATTTCAGCATTAAGTGACTCATAAGGTGTTGATATGTCACTAAACAAACAATCAACATTATTATTAATAATAATAATAGTAATTATTATTATCATTTAAGATTCATTCTGATTTTTAGATGTATTAGTCTGGTTACGATGATAAAATCCCTGCTCTTATTTGCAGCTTAGAGATGCAACACTTTCCTTGGCAAATGATCTGTTCCAAGCAGTGCTGCCACCTGTGCACCCCGAATGATGTCAAGTATTCCCAAAGCATCCTGCAAGGCAAGAATATTCCTGGAAATAATTGCAAGTGCACCAACCACAAAATGAACAACTTGAGCTGTTGCTTGCAATATTTCTTTGATTTGCCCTGCCAGGCCTTGGCACCTCTGTATTTGCCCTACCAGGTTTTGGTACCTCTGTATTTTTGCCTGCTCCACCTATACAGTGTTCCTATCCCAAAGTACCACAACATCTATCAGAATCCATTTATGGCTGCTCTTGTGCACAAGTGTGATATTAGGCCGATTGCTTTCCAAATGCTTGTCACTCAAGATGGTTGTATCTCATATATAAGCTTCATTTGTTCATTTGTAGTTACTGTTGGTGCCGACATCCTGGGTCTGTTGATAAACTACATCCAGCAACAAGGCCTCTGATCAGGAGGTTTTGAGGAGCGTCAAACCACCTCTTAATTGCTGTTGTTCCAAGGTCCACCCTGACCCATGGTAGTAGCACCTGTTAACCACAAACTTGGAGAAAAAGCACTATGAAAGTATAAAAATAGATTATAGTAAAAATACCAGCAATACATTTTTGAAAAAAAAAAAAATATTACCAACAATACATTTGACTCTCAACAAAAACCCTCTTTTCAAAAATACATTGATAAAACCTTATCTACAAAGTGCTTTCTCACAAAGAATTCATATTTTATTCATACGAAACTATCCTAAAAATCTTGTTGGCATTAAATAACTCATTGAGGTGGATATGCCGTAAAACAAAATAAACTAAATTCTGCAAAAAATCTCCTTACAAAAATACATCAATGAAACCTGATCTTCAAACTGATTTCTTACAAAGAATACATATTCTAATCATACAAACATATCCTAAAGATTTTGTCAGCATTAAATAACCCATTAAGGTATTGATATGCCATAAAACAAAATAAACCAAACCAAACCAGACTCTTGACAAAAACCCTCTTTACAAAAATACATCAATGAAACCTGATGAAAACTGATTTCTTACAATACATATTCTATTCATATGAACATATCCTAAAAATCTTGTTGGCATTAAATAACCCATTTAGGTGTTGATATGCCGTAACACAAAATAAACCAATCCAAATTGATGGTGTTCATATCACTTCTCTGCGCAATCAAAAGCATACTTTCTTGACATTCCCAAATCTTTTCTCAGGGCTAAAATTCACCTGTCCCATCTTCATAATGTTCTTATCCCAATGAACTGTTACATTTATTAAGGCTCATTCATGGCTGCTATTGTGATATCAGGGCGATTGCTTTCCAATCACTTGTCAGTCAAGATGGTCATATCCCACGTTGGCTTCACATGCTCATTCTTGGTTAATGATGGAGCTGAATGTTTATCCCCCTTCTCTGCACAATCAAAACCATCTTTCTTATGTAGGCTTTTTGATTCTATGCATTCACTTTCTCACCATGAATTCCCTTCCCATAATCTGCCAACCTTTCTGTCACTCAAATGACCTTTTCATTCATGCACACCTTTTAGCATCGACCCCTTCTATTCTGTAAGTACCCTTGTAAGATGCTACACAATCTTCTACCCATTCTTTTCTTCTGCCCTCTTTTCGGAGTAAGTAAAGCCTAGCCTCATTACTCCTAGGATGTAAGCACCTGGTCATGGTTATTATCTTGTTATTCGATTCAAGGTTGCTAGGTCCTCTTTGGACCGTTCAACAATACTTGCAACATACCTCACAACCCAAGCCACTCAAATATTGATGCCTGAAACCAAATTTTCACCATTCAACTTGGATATGCAGAACTTCTTTACACACAGAATATCTCTGATTTCATCTTTTCATTGTGAGTTTTGTAGTTCTGTAGAGCTCCCAGATATTTTTAACCACTTTTATCTACTCCCTTTATAGAGTCTCCATCTTTGCGCTATACGCCTCTCTTTCCCTTTTCGATTCCAAAACAGCACATTTGTCGAGCCCAAAATGGGAGTATATCCTTAGAGTGCTCATCAAGGATACCAAGTGCTCATTATTGGTAGCATATGACTTAAGACACAGCTCGAGGTTGACTTTCCTACGCCACAGAGGATTCGATTAAATTTGATTTTGCCTTATGATCACTCCTCTGGTTTCAAGGGCTGAGCGCAATCGTAGGCCCCGATATCGGTTCGATTTCCTCCTCCAATCAACAAATGAGGGTCATTCATCCGCCCTCTTTTCCAGATAAATAAAGCCTAGCCTAGACTACTCCTCAGATGTAATTCACCTGACCATGGTCATTATCTTCTTTGTTGTTCGATCCAAGCTTTCTATATCCTCTTTGGTCCATTCAACAATGCCGCCATGATAGACATCGCAACCCTGATTACCCAAGCATTGATGCCTGGAACCAAATTTCCACTATTCAAATTGGACCTACAAAGTTTCTCTACACGACAAACACATTATTATTATCCTATTAGAATTGCGCTTACCCTTCTCTCCCTTAGTTTGCACGACCGTGCCAATACCCCATAATTAATTTCCTATTTGATCGTGTGGAAAGAGGAGAAAAGACATTACTTCCAGCATAGTTGTCAATGTAATCTAAGAACTAATTTGACATGGCATCGTCTGTACTCTTTTTATGCCAGTCTGTGTACAGCCACTGAGGATGTGTGGTACATTCTCAGTGGCCTTCCTTTCAGATGTTCTATCCATAACCTACTTGATAGAACGTGTTCTTAAAGCAGGTTTCTGCACTGCATAAGTCATTCCTTCATTTTCCTTCTTTTAGAACCCGCTCATAGGCTACTTCCATGATTCCAGAATTCTTGGATCTCTTGTGCCAGGCTTTTTGATTCCATGCATTCACTAGGTCCTCTTTGGACCGTTCAACAATACTTGCAACATACCTCGCAACCCAGGCCACTCAAATATTGATGCCTGAAACCAAATTTCCACCATTCAACTTGGATATGCAGAGCTTTTTTACATGCCAAACATATTATTATTCTATTATAATTATGCTGGCATGCCCTCCCCATTATAGTTTGCCACACTTCCTGCATAGTTGCCAGTGTAATCTAGGAGCTAATTTGTCATGGCGTCATCTGTACTCTTTTTATGCCTGTACAGCCACTGAGGATGTGTGGTACATTCTCAGTGGCCTTCCATTCAGATGTTCTATCAATAACCTACTTGATAGAACGTGTTCTTAAAGCAGGTTTCTGCACTGCACAGATCATTCTTTCATTTTCCTTCTTCTAGAACCTGCTCATAGGCTACTTCCATGATTACCTGCACCATACCTCAGAACGTCTCTGTATTTTCAACTTCTTCATCTTAATGATGTCTTTATCCCAAGGTACCACAATGTCTATCAAGATTCATTCATAGCTGCTCTTGTGCACAAATGCGATATCAGGACAACTGCTCAATGTATTCTGGGGCTAATTTGTCATAGCGTTGTCTGTACACTTTTTATGCCAGCCTGTGTAGAGCCACTGACAATGCATTGCACACTTTCAGAAGCTGTTCTACACAGCATGCACAATGGTAAGTCAGCTGCTCTTTCAAGAGAGGACTTGATAGAATCTACATTATTCGAACTACTGTCCTCATCTTTGTTGCCATATTTATCACAACGTTTTGGCTGTTGTATGCTCTGGTGTTCTTCTAGTGGTTGGAATATCGAACTGAACCCTTTATTACGCTCACTAGGGTAGACTATTCTTGTTCCACGTGCCATGTCTAATGGATGTCAGTTATCAGTTATCTCCTGTTAATTCCTCTCTCCAAGTTTCTCCACTGCCTTAACCGAGTATTGAACTCACAACTTAAGGACACATGGCACAGTGGATAAAGTCTACTCCAGGAAGCAAAATAAAGGTTTCAGTTTGACATTCCAACCACCTGAAGAAGGCCGGAGCGTACAACGGCCGAAACGTTGTGATAAATATGGCAACAAAGATGAGTACAATAGTCTGAATAATGTAAATAGTGTACATAATACATCATCTCAGAAATATAGACAGATACTGAAGGGCCAAAATGTTGTAATAAATATGGCGACAAGGATGAGGACAATAATCCGAATAATGTAAATAGTGTACATAATACCTCATCTCAGAAATATAGACAGATATTGATAGAATTTGTTTTACTTCTTATTATTGTTCTTGTTACACTTTTGATGTAGAGGCCCTCAGCATTGTAAAGGCCAAATGAGGGAAGATTGTGTTGCACCAATCTACCCAGTGTATGTTAGGTTTGAGAATCAGCATATTTTATTTTTTTTAACATTTTATTAGGTTTCAACACAAAAAAATCACACAATTTTCATTGAATTAAAATAAAACCTTTTATATTCACTGACCCTATCAAGAGCTGCAGAGGATAGGAAGTTGTGGAGAGTCATGATCGCCCACGTCCTTTATGGGACATGGCACATAGAAGATGAATAAACAGATAAAAAAAGAAAAAGAAAGAAAAAATTCCTCCAAGTGTGATTTTTATTATTTTTAATGTCTCTTATTTTTCCTTCCACAAACACACACACATCATATATATATATATATATATATATATATATATATATATATAAATATAGTCTTAAGGTATGCTATATTTATGGAATAAAGTGCTTAATATCAGAGATAGAGCATGTGTAAATATAAAAGTGAACATAGAAGTCAACACTTAGAGGCGACAGTCTGTTTCATGCTAGATGCAACTGGTGGCTTGGCGATTGCATATAGCATGAAACAGACTGTCGCCTCTAAGTGTTGACTTCTATGTTCACTTTTATATATATATATATATATATATATATATATATATATATATATATATATATATATATATTACCCAAATATTTAAGTAAATGCTCTGTATAAACAGCATTTACTTAATTGCTACATGGAACCATCGTATAGCTTGACGTGCAATTTAGTTCAGTCCATATGATGGTTCTGTGTAGGATACAGGTTCGATTCCTGTCAGAGGACGCATATTTTTTTATGAAATTTCTTGGACATTCAGGTCGGTAAATATTGCTAATACTGTTTATTATAAACAGAGCATTTACTTAAATATTTGTGTCACTATAAATAATGTATAACAATAAAATATATTAAAATAATTGTCTGACTTAGTCCATTTCATTATATATCCAAATGAGAGGAAGAATATATTAAGTAAAATTCCACTGTTCATCGCATTTATTTTTTTTTTTTTAAAGTGCTCAATACAAAGTAGAGCAATATATTATTTTATTTTAGATATTATAGCAAAAACTTGTTGAAATAGCTACACAATAGCTTTTGTGTTTTGGTATTACATTGTACCTCTTCAAGCGAATGGTAAGTGACTCTATTTACCATTCGCTTGAAGAGGTACAACATATTAGGTTGGTGCAAAAATAATGTCGTTTTCTCACATATGTTACTATGTGAGAAAACGACATTATTTTTGCACCAACCTAACAATACCAAAACACAAAAGCTATTGCGTAGTTATTTCAACCTTGTTTTTTATATCATCTAAAATAATAATGATAATATCTATCCACGTTCCGTTATAAATACATTACAGGCAGCAGTTTTAAAAATTTAACCCCAATTTATTTTCCAACCATTTTTTTTGCGGGGGTGAACAGAAATTATTTTTTTCTTATTGGATGTCTTGTTTTTTGGTATTTGTTTCAACAAAGATGTTCATGTTGCAAAATTAACTTTTTGTAACCATCACACTAAGAATTTAAAAAGACAAAGGAAAAAGAAAGGAAAATAATTAGGTAGGGGTTGTTCCTATGTCACAATCCTAAAGAGAATAGTGGGTGGAGTCTAGAGCAGGGTGGGTGAGAAACCAGTGTAAAGAAAGAAAATATCTGCAAAGAACCAACTGTCACAAAGTTGACCGTCCTCCACTTTTGAAATCGTCTGAAAGATTAAAATCACAAGACAATAAATAAATAGATAGTTAAATGAAAGAAAGAAAGAATGAAAGAAAGGGAGGGAGGGAGCAAGCAATCAAGAGATTGAAAGAAAAAGCAAGAAAGAAAAGCGAGAGAGGGAGGAAAGGAGAAAAGAAAAGCGAGGAAGGGAGAAAAGAAAAGCGAGAGAGGGAGGAAAGAAAAGCGAGAGAGAAGGAAGGGATAAAAGAAAAGCGAGAGACGGAGAAAAGAAAAGCGAGAGAGAAGGAACGGAGAAAAGAAAAGCGAGAGAGGGAGAAAAGAAAAGCGAGAGAGAAGGAACGGAGAAAAGAAAAGCGAGAGAGGGAGGAAAGAAAAGCAAGAGAGAAGGAAGGGAGAAAAGAAAAGCCAGAGAGGGAGGAAAGAAAAGTGAGAGAGAAGGAAGGGAGGAAAGAAAAGTGAGAGAGGGAGGAAGAGAGAAAAGAAAAGCAAGAGAGAGGGAGGAAGGGAGGAAAGAAAAGCGAGAGAGAGAGGAAAGAAAAGCGAGAGAGGGAGGAAGGGAGAAAAGAAAAACTAGCGAAAAAGCAAGAGATGGAGAGAGAAAGAAAAGCAAGAGAGAGTGGGAGGAAAAAAAGAAAGAGAAAAAAGCAAGAAAAAAGAAAATGTGAGAGAGAAAGGAAAAGCAAGAAAGAGGGATGGAAAAAGAAAAAATGTGAGAAAGAAAAAGCATGAGAGAGAGGTTGGAAGAAAGAAAAAGCAACCAAGTGAGAGAGAGAGCAAGGGAGAAAGAAAAAGCGAGAGAAAGAAAGGAAGAAAAAAAGAGAGTAAGTAAAGAAATGCAAAGCAAAAATTGGTCTTTAAGCACTTAATTTTTCATATGTTTGCTTCTTCTTTCCTTCTTTAATATATATATTAAAAAAAATGTTTACATAAATCAGTGTAGTCTAGGGCTGAGAACTTTTGCACACACCTAATAAGATGTCTTTGATCATCTTTATAAATCTTCAATTTATTGATTTTTGTGGTAATTATTATTGGTTACACTTTTGTCAACTTTAGTACTAAGATGATATGGTATGATATGATATGATATATATACATATATACACTCACACACAAAATAGTTTGAAGCCACCCCTAGAATTAGCATTAGATGAACTTGACAGAAGAGTCAAAAGAAAAAAAAATGAAAAAAAAGTTCTTAGAGTCATTGAAAAAAAAATGGTACCAATTATCAAACTTATACTTTGAGAAACTTTTGCAACATATGCCAAAAGTGTGTGCTACAGTAATTAAGACTAAAAGAGGATATTTTGATGAGAGAAAAATTTCGTAATAAAATGCTTTTTTCTTTTTGTCATAATAAAATTTCTAAAAAAAAAAAAAAATAGTGTCTCACTTTTTTTTAACCATGTATAATAATTTTCTCTTATTTAAAGTACAAACAACTACATTTAGGGCCAATTTAAAAAAATTACCAGGGATTGCCTCAAACTTTTGAACTGTAGTGTGTATATATACATATATAACCAAGTAGGTAAATATACGTAGATATAGGAGCAATCATATACAAATACCATATAAATACTCCATAGTGTAACAAAAAGAGTGCTCAATGTAAAGTAACATATATTTTAGAGACCGGTTTCATGCCTTT
>OZ010614.1:12169653-12177153 GCA_963932145.1 Acanthosepion lycidas
CTAATTCCCTTGACGAACTTATTGCTGAGCCAACAAAAAAAGAATGCAAAAATTGCCTTAACTGATGATACTTTGACAGCATTTACAAACGCAAAGAAGCTCTTGTGAATTTTACTAAATTATCATACATCTCTAGCGACGAAGAAGCTGTATTAACTCTGACTACAGACGCTTCAGCAGATTCTATAGGAGCTGTTCTACATCAAGAATATGGTGATTTTAAAAGATCACTTTCCTTCTTTTCAATTAAATTAAATTCCGCACAACGGAAATACAGTACTTTCTCCCGCGAATTACTCGCGATCTATTTATCAATCCGTCATTTCCGACACCTGTTGGAAGGTCGGAATTTCGTAGTCTACACAGACCACAAGCCACTAATCTACGCTTTGCATTCTAGAACGGACAAATACAACCCACGAGATATAAGGCAGCTAGATTACATATCTCAATATACGTCTGATATCCGTCACATTCACGGAGAAGATAATACTGTTGCAGACACCTTGTCTAGATCAACTTTAAACTCTGTTCGTTCACAATCCTTGGACTTGGAGTGTTTAGCCAGGGAACAAAAGAACGATGTAACACTTTAGAAAGTAAAGCAGGACACGTCACTACGAATTGAGCAACGACCTCTTCCTTTCAGTGCAACACACTTGTATTGTGATGTCAGTACCGGTCATGTACGACCCTACGTCCCACCTTCAATGCGCAAACAGATATTTGAACATTTTCACTCCTTTTCTCACCCTGGACGCAAAGCTACGACAAAGCTGATTGCGGAGCGATTCGTTTGGCCAAATATGTCCGCCAACATTAAACACTGGACACAATGTTGTACTAAGTGCCAAAAAACTAAAGTCCAGCGGCACACGAAATCACCTCCAAGACATTTCGCAGCACCAGATGGTCGTTTCAAACACATACACGTCGACTTAGTCGGTCCTCTAACTGAAGTCGATGGTTGTCAGTATCTATTAACCATTATCGATCGTTTTGCACGTTGGCCTGTGGTTGTCCCACTCAAATCGATCATCGCAGATGTAATTTCTCAAGCGATTCTACGCGAGTGGATTTCTATATTTGGATGCCCTTCTGTCATCACCACTGACCGAGGCACTCAGTTTCAATCTGTTTTTTTTACAGAATTCACAAACTTGCTAGGTGCCAAACATGTGTCGACTACCGCCTATCATCCATGTGCCAACGGATTAGTTGAACGATTTCATAGGCAGCTTAAGGTTGCACTTACAGCTACTGAAGACTCTCAAACATGGATTGAAAGATTATCACTGGTAATGCTTTCACTCCGCAACGTAGTAAAAGAAGATATACATTGTACCACAGCCGAACTAGTTTTCGGGAGTTCGCTTACACTCCCTGGCCAATTCATTGAAAAAGATATCCCGACTCGGCCAACAACGTATTTTATTCAGGACTTGAAGCAACGCATTTCCGATCTTTCGTTTACTCCTACTCGCACACAAGACAAGGAGATTTTTATTCCAAGAACTTTGGAAAATTGTGAATACATATTTGTTCGCAGAGATGCAGTAAAAAAAACACTTACGCCAACATATTCTGGCCCATACAGGGTAGTCTCCCGTTGCCCAAAATATTTCACAGTTCTTGACAATAACAGAGAAACGAAAGTCAGTATTGACAGATTGAAGCCAGCATTTCTGGATGTACCGACACAACCTTTCTCCAGTTCAACTCGAAATCTTACCCCTCAACAGACACAAACACAACCTTTCTCCAGTTCAACTCGAAATCTTACCCCCCAACAGACACAAACACAACCTTTCTCCAGTTCAACTCGAAATCTTACCCCCCAACAGACACAAACACAACCTTTCTCCAATTCAACTCGAAATCTTACCCCCCAACAGACACAAACACAACCTTTCTCCAGTTCAACTCGAAATCTTACGCCCCAACAGACACAAACACAACCTTTCTTCAGTTCAACTCGAAATCTTACCCCCCAACAGACACAAACACAGCCCAAGGAAGTTACTACAAGAGCTGGGAGGCACGTTCATTGGCCTACCAAGTTAAAAAAATATTATACGTATTAGAAAAAAATCTTTTGGAATATTTTACAATCTGCCGGAGGGTATTATAAGCTCAACCAAATTTAGACACATGTTCCTTTCAGCCACAAGGACAGTATCTTTTTACATATTAAAAGTTTTAGATTCCGCAACTTTTAATCTCGCGGGAGTATTGTGGAATCTTCCACAACACAACCAGCCTTACCTCTTTTTAGGAAATGCACTCTTCCTATCTGATAAGCAAAATCCTACTTTCATACAATATAACAAGTATTCATTGGTCATTCACCTCCAATCTGGCTTGCTGATTGGTCAGTTCCGACCAATCAAACCGCCTGCACGCGACCAATCTGTTTTCCCACTCATGTGCTGGGAGCCACTTGACCAGTATAAAAGCAAAAACACGTATGAACTTTTTAGAGAGAGAAAGGATTAGTAATTTTCATTCATCTATCTCGCACGTCTCAAGATGTACCCTTCGCCAACTTCCGTCTTAGTCATTGCTGACAAGACGTTTTTAAGACAATTACCAACATTCATGAACTCTGAAATCCCTCCTGAACTTTTATCAACTTTAGAACTCACAATTCCAAACTTTATTCTTCTGAATTACAAGTTCAATATTACAGTAAAAGGTAAATTACTTCTTCAGAACTTTCTGTTTAAAAGACACTTAATATTAACAACTTTAATATCAACATTAACGAACGATTACAAGAAAGACATTCTGAAACCTAAACATCATACATATTTGCCAACATAAAATATACCAAATATTCTGCTTGTACATTGTTTTGAATGTTTTATTAGTTTCTAATTAAATATGTCTTGTTCGTAATATGAACTCTGGTACAAATATTTCCAAATCAAAGGGACACGACTCTGTCCTACCTTTTGTTTTCATGTTGTACATCAACCTAAATAAATCTAATTGTTACGTTTTAAAACAATTCAGTTGAATTTTGTATTTTATTTTGATGTTAGTGGAAATAGTTAATTGACACGCAACTTATTCTCAACAAATATTACCACATAATTAACCCATCCACTACAGTATATATCTCCTAGTCGGCGTATGATCGCACTATAACCCATTCGTCAACTGGGGCATATGATATATGGGGCCTTCGTCCGGGATGAAGATATATTTTGCTTCGTAAACAAATGGGGGCTCGTGCCATAATTTTTTTTACGCTTCTATTAAGATAACACTTACTGACCACAACAAGGTGAACGAAAAAATATATATATATCAAGTAGAAATGGAGAATGTAGATGAATTCCTGAAAGAACCCACCCCGGAAAAACTAAGTCAATTGAAAAAAGACGAAGTATATGAGATAGGGGAAAGGCTGGAATTAAACGTCAGGAAGTCGATGAGAAAAATTGAGATAGTGAGGAGAATTACAGAACATATGGTAGATAATAATGTGTCTGGGGAAGAAACCCTGGAGGAATTCCCAAGAGAGGAAGCAAGTCTGTCAAATGCCCAGGTAGAATTGGAGAAAGCCACGATACTAGCTAAAGCAGAAATAGAGAAAGCCCGTATTGAACAAGAAACAAGAATACGCGAGTTGGAAATCAAACAAGCAAATGAGGAGAAAAATTTCGAAATCACCAAGCAAGTGCATCTTCTGTCGAAGTTTGTAGAAAGGGAAGTGGAAGAATATATTGATCATTTCGAAAGGACGGCTACAAATATGAAATGGCCAAAACAACATTGGGTGATATTATTGCAAATAGTATTGACTGGTAACGCTCAAAAGGCATACGCAACGTTGTCGACCGAAGAATGCGCAGACTATGAAATAGTGAAGTCCGCGATATTGAAGGCATATGAACTCATGCCGGAGGCCTATAGACAGAAGTTTAGGGGCTATAGAAAGTTTGAGGGCCAAACATACGTAGAATATATCAGGCAGAAGGAAATATATTTAGACAGGTGGTGTCAAGCCAAGAAAGTAATCGAGGATTATAATGGGCTGAGAAATCTTATACTGGCGGAGGATTTTCAGAACAACATATCTGAAGAAATGAGAACATACCTGAGTGACAGGAAAATAGAATCATGTTATGACTTACCTACGCTAGCAGACGAATAACATTACCCATAAGAAAGCTCGTTCAAAGAATAGAACACCCATAATACGCCATTCAACACAGACTCGTGGTAGTGAAGAATCCAAGCGTACCAGAACGCAGATATGGGCAGGGAAACGAAACTTACCCAAGCGGGAGGCACCACAGATAGTGTGCTATACATGCGGAAGGCCAGGACATATCGCTACAAATTGTAAGAGTCATAAGGATATGATGGAAAATGCAAAACCCCAAGGGGCAGCAATCACGAAACAGATAGACAAAAGTTACTGGCCATACACTGCAAACGGTCAGATTTTTGATAAAAACGGAAAGGAGATGAAAACCCTGAGAGCGATAAGAGACACAGGGGCTTCCCAGTCGTTGGCAAGGCGAAGAGATGTGCCGGAAAATATGAGATATAGGACAGGGAAGATAAAGACGGTGATCGGCATAGGAGGTAAACCTATGAAAACAGAGATATGGAAAATTAGGCTTAGTCTAAGTGAAAGTTGGCGACATAGAAGTCGGACTGCTAGATTCACTTCCGATGAAAGGAATTTCGTTGTTAGGAAATGATATAGGCAGAAAACAGATAAATGTTGAGCCTCGAAAAATATCAGCGCATCAGATGAAAAGAAGGCACTATAAAAAATTTCAGCAGTGGTTACAAGGCAAGTTGAGAAAAAGCTCCATGAAGAGAGGAAAAACAGAAGGGCGAGATCACCCACGATAAAAAGAATCGATAAAAAGAACGAAGTGGAGAAATATAACCGAATAGAGATGCGTCCCAAGTTGAACGTACCCAGTGAAGAATTAAGAAAAGAACAAGAAGCCGATGTGGAAATAAAGAAGCTATATTCTCTAGTTGGGAGAAGTAGAGAAGAAGAAAACAAGTCAGGACGCTACTATATCAGAAATGGTAGTGGAAACCGCAGGTTTATGCCGGGACGGATAAATATGATAATGAGCAAATAATAGTTCCTACAAAGTACCGTAAGGAGATATTATCAATAGCACATGACAGTCAGTGGGCTGGACATTTGGGCATGGCGGAGACGCGCGACAGAGTTACTAAATATTTCTACTGGCCTGGAATAAGGAGAGAGGTAAGGTCATTTTGTCGGACATTTAAAACATGCCAAGTTGCGGGCAAACCTAACCAGGTGATTCCAAAAGCGCCCTTACAACCAATACCATCCATGGAAGAACCATTCAACAGAATTATAGTTGATTGCGTTGGACCTTTACTGAGGACCAAAAATTCGTACAGATATCTGTTAACCATAATGTGCTCTTCAACTAGATACCCTGAAGCAATTCCGTTGAGGAACATATCAGCAAACAAGGTAGCAGACGCCTTAATAAGTTTTTTCACGAGAATGGGTTTACCTAAAATTATACAGACGGATCAGGAATCCAATTTTACATCGTTTATTCAAGGAGGTCACAAGTCAATTGGGAATTACGCATGCGAAATCGAGTGCATATCATCCACAATCTCAGGGAGCGTTGGAGGAGCGATTTCATGCTACGTTAAAGGCCATGTTGAGGACGTAGTGCATGGAGAATCAGGAAGATTGGGATAAGGGAGTACCCTTTGTGTTATTCGCAATGCGTGAAGCAATTCAGGAATCCACAGGATTCAGCCCGTTCGAGTTAATTTTTGGACATAGAGTGAGAGGACCACTCCAGTTATTACAAGAAAAATGGATGGTAGATCAGCCTAGACGTGGCAATATGAAGGAGTATGTGGCGAATATGAGACAGAAGTTAAAAGCTGCGAAGTAATCAGATGGATATGAAGGAGAAATATGATAGAAAGGCCGTTAATAGGCAATTCAAAGAAGGTAATGAAGTACTCCTAATGTTACCTTCGAACGGTCGACCATTTGAGGCTAAGTACCAGGGGCCATTCAAAGTACTGAAGAAATTGAACAGTTTGAATTATTTGATACATATGCCTAGCCGAAGGAGAAGTAAAATGAAATGTCATGTAAATATGTTGAAAATGTTTTGTAAAAGAGAGGAACAAGCAGTAATGCTAGTGAGTAAACAAGAGAAAGAGAAGGTAGAAAGATATAAGGAAGATAAACACTGGATAGAAAAGGACCAGCCTCTTAAATTGGAAAATTTCAGAATATTGGAAAATCTGTAGGAAAAGTTAGCGCACCTTACTGATGAGGTAAAGCAGAAACTGGGAACTTTAATAAATAAATATCGGGATATATTCTCGGATACACCCCACCAGACCAATGCCGCGGTACATGATATAATATTGACGTCGGAACAACCGATCAAACAGCATCCATATCGTCTAAACCCCAGAAGGTTGAAAGTTATGAGAAAAGAAATTAAATATATGATGGAACACGGAATTATTGAGTCTAGTCAAAGTGAATGGGCATCACACTGTGTATTAGTAGACAAGCCGGATGGCACTGTACGGTTTTGTACGGATTATGGAAAAGTGAACAGCATCACAAAGGCAGATGCTTATCCAATCCCCAGGATGGAGGATTGTATCGACCGGATTGGTCAGGCTAAATATATCACCAAGCTAGATATGCTGAAAGGATATTGGGCCGTACCGTTAACTGACAAAGCGAAAACGATATCAGCGTTTATCACCCCAGAAGGAACTTATCAATATCGATTTATGCCCTTTGGTATGAGGAACTCGCAAGCTACATTTGTACGTCTAATGAATTGATGTTTATCCAATATTCCAGGAGTCGAGGCATACATCGATGATGTCATAATCTACGGTGACACAGAGAGTGAGCATCTGGATACGATACAAAAGTCTTTGAAAGATTAAAAGAGGCAAGATTGACAGTAAACCTTGGCAAGAGTGAATTTTGTAGTGCCAAAGTGAAATATCTAGGACATGTAATTGGGCAAGGAAGAATTAAACCCATAGAGGCAAAGACTGCAGCCATCGCAAACTTTCCTCATCCCACTAATAGCCGAAGTCTCAGAAGGTTCTTAGGAATGGCTAATTACTATAGGAGATATTGTAAGAATTTTGCCAAAATCGCTACACCGCTAACAAACATGTTAGGAAAGGGGCATAAGTTTGTGTGGACCACGGAATGTGAGGTTGCATTGGAAACCATTAAAAGTAAGTTAAAATCAAATCCTGTGTTAAAAGCCCCAGATTTCGACAAGCCGTTTCAAATGCATGTCGATGCCAGCGATGTGGGAATCGGAGCTGTATTAATGTAAGAAGATGAAGATAAAGAGTTACATCCAGTAAGCTTCTATTCAAAGAAATTGAATAAGTTCCAGAAGTCCTATTCAACAATAGAAAAGGAAGCCTTAGCGTTAATATTAGCTGTTCTACATTTTGAGGTTTATA
>OZ010614.1:12184653-12217153 GCA_963932145.1 Acanthosepion lycidas
AAACTTCATATATTTGCTTTAATTTCAAAATTTGTCCAACATTTGGATATTTTTTTTTTTATTAAGCTGGTCATTGATCTAAGCTTTCAACTCACATGATTGATAGTGAATCTTTGTTTAAATATCTGTATAAACACTGTGAAGATGACTCATGTGACCAGAAAGCTTAATAAAAAAAATATCTAAATGTTAGACAATTTTTGTCTTTATTTTCACCTGAAATTAAAGCAAACATACAAATTTTAGAACACCTCATGATCAGACATAGACATTCAGTGTCTGTTATATTTAACAATATATATATAAGTGAATATTGAAGTCAACATTCAGAGGCGACAGGCTGTTTCATGCTGGACACAATTGTCAGGCGGCCTGACAATTGTGTCCAGCATGAAACAGCCTCTCACCTCTGAGTGTTGACTTCAATATTCACTTTTATATTTATATATGCTCTATCTCTGATATTGAGCACTTTATCCCATAAATATAGTACACCTTAAAACTATATTTCTTCATATGAGAAATAATGATATATATTTTTATATATTAAGAGCAATATTGGGAAAAATGTGACAAAGAGTTAAAAGTTTACTTGACATGCGTTTCATTCTTTAAGACTTCATCAGACTAAATTTGTTTTATTGGTGCGATTATATATATGCACAGAATTTTTTTTTTATTTGCTTGTAAAAAAATTTTTTAAATTTAAAAAAAAACCCAGCAGCCTTCATTTGTGCATGCGTAGTCGCACCAATATAACAAATTTAGTTCGATAAAGCCCTAAAGGATGAGACATGTCACAAGAAAACCTTTTCTATTTTGTCATACATCTTTCCCCTCATATATATATATATATATATATATATATATATATATATATATATATATATATATATATACACACACATTTTTGGATATAAAACAAGTCAAAATAGCTACACAATTGCAGTCATGTTTCGATGCATATCAACACATCTCATCAGGTGATTGCAAATTAAAATTGAATATTGCTCTACTTTGTAGTCAGCTCTTTTAAATTAAATATTACGAATGGTGGAATTGTACTCTATTTGTTCTCATCTTACCTGGAGATTATATATATATATATATATATATAATAAATAAAATGTTCTTTATTATAACTTGACTGTTAACTGCCCTACAAATACATTTCATGATATTCTATAATCTCAAAAAGCTTCTCAAGTTTAGAGTGATACATTATCTATTCTACATATACTCATCATCTGCATTTCTTACCTTCTATGTCCAACCTTATTCAGTAACTTTCTAGCTTGAGTGGCTCTTAGGCCTTGTATTGATTGAACATTTAGTAAAAAGAAAAAAAAAAAGATTTGTAGTATAAGTTTCTTTTTTTTTTAACTTTTTGAGAAAAAAAAAAAAAAAAAAAAAAAAAAAAAAGAAATTATTTCTTTACCATTCCTCTCTCACAGTTATTTTTTTTTTTTTTTAAATTAAAATTAAAAAAAAAAAAATTAAAAAATCAAAGGTGAAAGGTTAACCCTTTGAGCCCTGCATTCCTGAATAATTTTAACCCTTCTACCTGAGCTCCTGGGTCAAAATTTGCAAGTAATCAGTATGTACTGTTTCACAGTAGATATAAAAAAAATAGTTACATGTGTTTACCTACCGTTCAACCAGTGGCTGGGAATTAAGTCATTTTCCTCTACCACTGTTGAATCAGTGGCTGGGCATTACGTCATTTTTCTCTGCCAGCGGTAAGGTGGTGATCAGGGCTCAAAGTGTTAATATGCAGTAATCCTAGAGGGATCAGTTTAGTACTTACTTACAATGAGAAACCAATCCCCCACTTTATGTCCAGTAGAATCTTTATGTGTTAATTAAGATTCGAAAAGACACATGGTCGCCTAAGCATGCGACACACGACACCAAAGGAAGGATATTGACCCTTTGAGTCCTGTGTTCCTGAACAATTTTTTTTTAACCCTTCTGCTTGAACTCCTGAGTCAAAATTTGCAAATAATTGTTATGTAATGTTTCACAGTAGATATAAAAATAGTTACAAGTGTTTACCCACTGTTTAACCGGTGGATGGGCATTAAGTTATTTTTCTCTACCACCGGTAAAGAGGTGGTAAGGGCTCAAAGGGTTAAGAGTATTTTAATTTCTTGAGAATGTAAAAGGAAAAATTCACAAAACTACAGAGCAGGTTGTAGGGAAAATAAATAAAATAAAATAGACAAAAATTAAAAAAAAATAAACATCGGAAAAAAAAGTTCAATGTATACAGGAAAAAAAGTATATACGTAGCTTGTTTTACATTGTTTAGAGTCTTCTATTATTTTTATTGACATCATCTTCATCAATACCAATTTTAAATAACTTTTTTTTTTTCTTAAACATTTGTTTTTTAGTCTTTGGTGAAGGATATATTTTGATCATTCAAAAAGTTTATAGATTTTTTTTAACTAACCTCATATTTCAAATAGGCATTTAAAAAAAAAAAAAAGAAAAAAAAAAGTCCATTACAGGCTGTTTAAAAAAAAAAGAAAAAAAAAAAAAAGAAGAAAAAGAAAGAAAGAAAAGAAAGAAAGAAACACCCACGAGAATGAAATTTCATATTGACAGAAGAAAATATAGAAAAAATTTTTTTTACGGCAATCACAATTCAACTTATCTCCATTACGGTGTTATTTGTTCACAGCAAGGATGAGATGTGACACAAGGCATTTTTAGAGTGGAGACCTGAGTGAGGGACAAAAATTGCCCACAGACCACGCAACTGTCGGTTGTGCTGACCTTGGTGTGAGCACCGATCCCTCTCTTTTGTGCAATGGGAGGGCGCGGCCCCGGGCAGCTGTTCCCCAGGGCTGGGCACCTCCCTTGTATTATTTTCTCAGTTGCCCCCTCTGTCCTTTGACAGAGAAGCCCTTGAGCGCACACTGCCCAAAGACAGAGACACAACTGAGAGATGATAAGCCATGTGTTACAAATCCCTCCATTACACTATCAAGTAGAAATGCCCTCCTTATTTATGGGGGAGAGTAGTGTGATCAATCATGTGACCACATTTGAAGTGATTTGCTGTTTTAAATATATATTTCTTTTTTTTTTTTTCTTTTCATGTTTGTTTTCTATGCCATTTCATTTTTTTTTTATAGGCGTATTCAAAATATGAGATTAGATAATAAAAAAAAAATGAAAAAAAAGCAAGCCAATTCTGTTTTTAATGTTGGAACCAGATGCATTACAGGGTCGGGTCAGGTCGGGTCAGAAGGAAATTGGGCAGGACAAGGGAAAGCATAAATAGAATCACATCATTTTTATTGTTTATAGAAATTTAATTGTTGGGTAATCCCCAATGAGGCTGGGTGAAAGGATTTTTCTTTTTTTTTTTTTTTTTTTTTTTTTTTTTTAAATTTATTTTTTTTGAAAGTCATGTAGGGGTTGGGACAATAATGGTCCAGATTGAGACAAGGGTGAAGGTAGTCATAGCTGTAAAATAAAAATTAGGCCGTAGTTGTTGGGCAGCACTTGTCAGCCTGCTTCAAGCTGTACCTGTTATTGGGGGTTGGGGGTCTGCGTCCTCTCCTGGGAAGTCAAAGCTTAAGTCCTTGTAGATATGGTCCACATTAGTTAAAATAACAAGAAATTAATGTCAAAATAGTCAAAGTTTTCTTTTTCCTTTTCATCTATAAAAATTTATTTTTAATTTGTTGAGTTGACTTTGACCTTGTCAAGGTCAGAGAATTGGTTTATAGGTGAGAGAAAAACTTTCAAATAAAATCACATTGTTATTCTTTGGGAGTTATAAATCCAGAAACTGGGTCCTGGCAGAAGTGGTGGAGGGTGATGTCCAAGTGAAGGTGTAATAGTCAAATTGTCCCAGTCTCCTTCTAGGTTGTTAGTGGCAGAGGTGGTGATAGAGGCTTTCTAAAAGAAAGGGAACACTATGCCAAGGATAAGGAAAAAAATGGGAACATATTTTACAAAGATAGAAGATTTAAAAAAAAAAAAGAAAAAAAAAGTTTGTCATTTTTTTTTTAAGTTTTTAGATGAAGGATTATCATTGCTTTCAGTTAACTATTAGTTTAAATCCATCTTATTATTGTTGCTTTTTATCCCAGTCCTCTGGTGCTATACACTCTTCTATTATTTTATTACTAGTTTGGTTTCATCTTATTGATGCTTTTCATTCCAACCCTCTGGCCATATCGACTCTTCATTATTCCTATTATTTTATTACTAGTTTGATTCCATCTTATTATTGATGCTTTTTATCCCAACCCTCTGGCCAGATCCACTCTTCATTATTCCTATTATTTTATTACTAGTTTCATTCCATCTTATAATTTATGCTTTTTATCCCTAGTTTCATTCCATCTTATAATTGATGCTTTTTATCCCAACCCTCTGGCCAGATCAACTCTTCATTATTCCTATTATTTTATTACTAGTTTCATTCCATCTTATTATTGATGCTTTTTATCCCAACCCTCTGGCCAGATCATCTCTTCATTATTACTAGTTTGATTCCATCTTATTATTGATGCTTTTTATCCCAACCCTCTGGCCAGATCCACTCTTCATTATTCCTATTATTTTATTACTAGTTTGATTCCATCTTATTATTGATGCTTTTTATCCCTAGTTTGATTCCATCTTATTATTGATGCTTTTTATCCCAACCCTCTGGCCAGATCCACTCTTCATTATTCCTATTATTTTATTACTAGTTTCATTCCATCTTATTATTGATGCTTTTTATCCCTAGTTTGATTCCATCTTATTATTGATGCTTTTTATCCCAACCCTCTGGCCAGATCCACTCTTCATTATTCCTATTATTTTATTACTAGTTTCATTCCATCTTATTATTGATGCTTTTTATCCCAACCCTCTGGCCAGATCCACTCTTCATTATTCCTATTATTTTATTACTAGTTTGATTCCATCTTATTATTGATGCTTTTTATCCCAACCCTCTGGCCAGATCCACTCTTCATTATTCCTATTATTTTATTACTAATTTGATTCCATCTTATTATTCATGCTTTTTATCCCAACCCTCTGGCCAGATCCACTCTTCATTATTCCTATAATTTTATTACTAGTTTCATTCCATCTTATAATTGATGTTTTTTATCCCAACCCTCTGGTCAGATCCACTCTTCATTATTCCTATTATTTTATTACTAGTTTGATTCCATCTTTTTATTGATGCTTTTTATCCCAACCCTCTGGCCAGATCCACTCTTCATTATTCCTATAATTTTATTACTAGTTTCATTCCATCTTATAATTGATGCTTTTTATCCCAACCCTCTGGCCAGATCCACTCTTCATTATTCCTATTATTTTATTACTAGTTTGATTCCATCTTATAATTGATGCTTTTTATCCCAACCCTCTGGCCAGATCCACTCTTCATTATTCCTATTATTTTATTACTAGTTTGATTCCATCTTATTATTGATGCTTTTTATCCCAACCCTCTGGCCAGATCCACTCTTCATTATTCCTATTATTTTATTACTAGTTTGATTCCATCTTATTATTGATGCTTTTTATCCCAACCCTCTGGCCAGATCCACTCTTCATTATTCCTATTATTTTATTACTAGTTTGATTCCATCTTATTATTGATGCTTTTTATCCCAACCCTCTGGCCAGATCCACTCTTCATTATTCCTATTATTTTATTACTAGTTTGATTACATCTTATTATTGATGCTTTTTATCCCAACCCTCTGGCCAGATCCACTCTTCATTATTCCTATTATTTTATTACTAGTTTCATTCCATCTTATTATTGATGCTTTTTATCCCAACCCTCTGGCCAGATCCACTCTTCATTATTCCTCTTATTTTATTACTAGTTTCATTCCATCTTATTATTGATGCTTTTTATCCCAACCCTCTGGCCAGATCCACTCTTCATTATTCCTATTATTTTATTACTAGTTTGATTCCATCTTATTATTGATGCTTTTTATCCCAACCCTCTGGCCAGATCCACTCTTCATTATTCCTATTATTTTATTACTAGTTTCATTCCATCTTATTATTGATGCTTTTTATCCCAACCCTCTGGCCAGATCCACTCTTCATTATTCCTCTTATTTTATTACTAGTTTCATTCCATCTTATTATTGATGCTTTTTATCCCAACCCTCTGGCCAGATCCACTCTTCATTATTCCTATTATTTTATTACTAGTTTGATTCCATCTTATTATTGATGCTTTTTATCCCAACCCTCTGGCCAGATCCACTCTTCATTATTCCTATTATTTTATTACTAGTTTGATTCCATCTTATTATTGATGCTTTTTATCCCAACCCTCTGGCCAGATCCACTCTTCATTATTCCTATTATTTTATTACTAGTTTGATTCCATCTTATTATTGATGCTTTTTATCCCAACCCTCTGGCCAGATCCACTCTTCATTATTCCTATTATTTTATTACTAGTTTGATTCCATCTTATTATTGATGCTTTTTATCCCAACCCTCTGGCCAGATCCACTCTTCATTATTCCTATTATTTTATTACTAGTTTCATTCCATCTTATTATTGATGCTTTTTATCCCAACCCTCTGGCCAGATCCACTCTTCATTATTCCTATCATTTTATTACTAATTTGATTCCATCTTATTATTCATGCTTTTTATCCCAACCCTCTGGCCAGATCCACTCTTCATTATTCCTATAATTTTATTACTAGTTTCATTCCATCTTATAATTGATGCTTTTTATCCCAACCCTCTGGCCAGATCCACTCTTCATTATTCCTATTATTTTATTACTAGTTTGATTCCATCTTATAATTGATGCTTTTTATCCCAACCCTCTGGCCAGATCCACTCTTCATTATTCCTATTATTTTATTACTAGTTTGATTCCATCTTATTATTGATGCTTTTTATCCCAACCCTCTGGCCAGATCCACTCTTCATTATTCCTATTATTTTATTACTAGTTTGATTCCATCTTATTATTGATGCTTTTTATCCCAACCCTCTGGCCAGATCCACTCTTCATTATTCCTATTATTTTATTACTAGTTTGATTCCATCTTATTATTGATGCTTTTTATCCCAACCCTCTGGCCAGATCCACTCTTCATTATTCCTATTATTTTATTACTAGTTTGATTCCATCTTATTATTGATGCTTTTTATCCCAACCCTCTGGCCAGATCCACTCTTCATTATTCCTATTATTTTATTACTAGTTTGATTCCATCTTATTATTGATGCTTTTTATCCCAACCCTCTGGCCAGATCCACTCTTCATTATTCCTATTATTTTATTACTAGTTTGATTCCATCTTATTATTGATGCTTTTTATCCCAACCCTCTGGCCAGATCCACTCTTCATTATTCCTATTATTTTATTACTAGTTTGATTCCATCTTATTATTGATGCTTTTTATCCCAACCCTCTGGCCAGATCCACTCTTCATTATTCCTATTATTTTATTACTAGTTTGATTCCATCTTATTATTGATGCTTTTTATCCCAACCCTCTGGCCAGATCCACTCTTCATTATTCCTATTATTTTATTACTAATTTGATTCCATCTTATTATTCATGCTTTTTATCCCAACCCTCTGGCCAGATCCACTCTTCATTATTCCTATAATTTTATTACTAGTTTCATTCCATCTTATAATTGATGTTTTTTATCCCAACCCTCTGGTCAGATCCACTCTTCATTATTCCTATTATTTTATTACTAGTTTGATTCCATCTTTTTATTGATGCTTTTTATCCCAACCCTCTGGCCAGATCCACTCTTCATTATTCCTATAATTTTATTACTAGTTTCATTCCATCTTATAATTGATGCTTTTTATCCCAACCCTCTGGCCAGATCCACTCTTCATTATTCCTATTATTTTATTACTAGTTTGATTCCATCTTATAATTGATGCTTTTTATCCCAACCCTCTGGCCAGATCCACTCTTCATTATTCCTATTATTTTATTACTAGTTTGATTACATCTTATTATTGATGCTTTTTATCCCAACCCTCTGGCCAGATCCACTCTTCTTTATTCCTATTATTTTATTACTAGTTTGATTCCATCGTATTATTGATGCTTTTTATCCCAACCCTCTGGCCAGATCCACTCTTCATTATTCCTATTATTTTATTACTAGTTTGATTCCATCTTATTATTGATGCTTTTTATCCCAACCCTCTGGTCAGATCCACTCTTCATTATTCGTATTATTTTATTACTAGTTTCATTCCATCTTGATGCTTCATCAGTGCAAATGTTTTTGAAAAAAAGCAACAATAATAAGATGGAGTAAAACTAGGAATTAAATCAATACAATGAAAAAAAAAAAAAAAAGAAAGAAATTAAAATCAGAAACAAACAAAAGTTATAACAAATAAAAATTGGACATCCTTCTTTTTTTTTTTTTCGTTTTTCTGTTTTAAATTTTTTTTTTCCTTCTTTAAGGAAGGGGTAATTTTTTTTTTTTTTTTTTGTCTTGGAGATAGGGTAAATTTTTTTTTTCCTTGTTTTCTGTCATAAATTGTTTCTTTTGTAGAATCAAACATTTTTTTTTGTTTTTATTATAGTTATTTTATTTATTTATATTGAATATTTCCGTGTTCGAATTAAAATCATTTTGTTTTCTTCTCTCTTCTAGTATGTTTCAATAAAGGGGAAAAAGTAAAAGAAAGCCCCTCCCCGCTTCCACCCAGTAGATACCAGCAAAAAAAAAAAAAAAAAAAAAAAAATTTTCTTTAAATGCTTACTTATTTTTTTTTTTTATTTTCAATAACTGAATTTTTTTTTTTTTTTTTTTTTTTTTTTTTTTGCTTTAATGAGGAAGAGGGCAGGATTGAGGGTCTGGGGAGAGGGTATGTTTTGTTGTCGTGTGTTGCTGAATTTTTCCGTTGTTTTTAATTTAATTTTTTTAATAATTTTTTTTTTTCATCAAGTCAAAATAAAAATCTGAGAAAATAAAACATCCATGAAATCAAGCAATTTTATGTGTAAGTATTTATGTAAGTATTAAACTTTGCCATGTTTATTTTATTTTTTTAAAATTTAAAATCCAAGATTTCCATTAAAATTCATTCTGTTCTTCCTGTTGATTTTTCCGCAAGCACCTGTTGTTGGGGGCCTGGGAAGGGGGAGAAAAAAAAGAAATGAGGAGGGGGGTGCAGAAAGAAACTGGTGTCATTTTGTTTTTTTTTTGTTTTTTTGTTATAGATCTGTCTCTTATATCTTGTCTTTAAACTAAAATACAGATTTCTTTTCTCTCGTTCCATTAATCTTGATGCCAATAAATTGTCTGTCTGTGAGTTAATGAGGGGTGGCAGCTGCTGCACCTGCAACAGCACCCATGGCTCCACCCGTGGCAGCGGCAGAGGCAGTGGCCCCACCACCAGCACCAAGTCTGCCAAAGTCTGGATTGACAAAGGAGAAGCCCCGGAATTCATCTTGATTGATGACAGACACAACATGGTAGTCGACCGGGGTCAAAGTTGGCTCCTCTGATGTAAAATCTTTGTCAAAATTGTTGGCATCTGTTCGGCTTTTCTGAAAAACAAAAAAAAAAAGAAGAAAAAGATGAGGTGTTGTAACTATTTACAACGTTTGGACTCTTTATTGCTATATTCTTGACATTTCGGCCATTGCATGCTCCAGTCTTCTTCAAGATCTGTCTATATTTCTAAGATGAGGTGTTGTAACAATTCCAATATTTACACCGTTTGGACTATTATCCTTATCTTAATTACCATATTCACAACGTTTCAGGTGTTGTACGTTCCGGCCTTCTTCAGGTGATATATGTTGGAATTTCTAAACAGAACCCTTTATTTAGTACACAGATGTAGATTGTTCTAGTTCCATGTCTTTTTTTTTTTTTTTGGACATTTCAGTTATCTCCCTTAGTAATTTTACTCTCCAAGTTTTTTTTCTTTTTTTTTTTTTCTTCTCTCTGCTGTGTCCAGGTATTGAACACACAATTCTTTGGGTTAAGTCATTTTTTTGGGATTATTAAACCAACGCTTTTATCAGTGAATGAATTTTTAAGACTTATAAACCTAATGTTTCAGCAAACATTTTTTTTACCAGAGCTCATATTACAATTTTTGTTATTGCTGTTTTTCTCTAGTCTCCATATTACAGGTCCCCATATTGTATTCATTTTTATGCTTGGTCAGCTTAGGAGATTTTTGTGGCCCTAGCATATGCATTGACTCCTTAAGTTTTTGTATTTTCCATTGATGTCTTTGTCTGTTATTTCAACCTCATCCCACTGGGGGCAGTGATCTCCCCTCTTTCCTCCATGGGGACAATAGCCTAGAGGATTAAAGCATTAGTTCATGAATTTGGTGACATCGTAATTGTGAATTCAATCCCTCAGCCAGGCAGTGTGTACTTGGACTCTGTTTCTACAGAGTGAAAAATACCTGACAAGTACTAAAAATAAGAATTAGATGACATACCCCTAGACATGGGCAGTGGAACGAGAACAGTCTACCCCTGTAGATTAAATAAGTTCTGAACTTCCTGTAGTTTACTTGGATTGACATACAGCTATTGAAGACTGGAGAACAGAACAGACAAAATGTTGTGAAAACAATATCAAAGATGAGGGCAATAGTCCGCATATAGTTTAAATTATAACTCCTCATTCCAGAAATTCGGACAGAAATTTAAAAAGATAATAAAAAAATTAAAAACTTAAAACTTACTATTTTTGGTTTGAAAGGCGGTTTGACCTTTCTCTGTTCAAGAGCATCCCAGTCGATTTTCTCATGGAAGAACGGATGTACAAGAATAGCTCTTTCTTCCCCGTGACTCTTAACACAGCCTAAACGGCGAGCAGGATTCTTTGACATGAACTGAAAAAAAAAAAAAAAAAAAAAAAAAGGGGGGAGATAAAGCAAACCATTTTATTATTTACTAGCTGAATTACCTGCACATTGCATGCATGTCACACTTTTTTTTTGTAAGAAAATGATGATTGATTTTAAATCATTGTTACAATTTGTGGGGAAAAATGATGCATTTTAATATTACTCAAATTGAAGATAGTCAAAAAAGTGTTGTCATGTGAAAAACTGTCCTTTTGACACTACACCTTATTGCAAGAACCGAAGGTCCAGGTTTGCATACAAAAAAAAAAAAAAAAAAAAAAAAAAAAAAAAAAAAAAAAATCAGTGCAGAGTCATAATTGCCTACATCTAAAAGTCAAGAATAAAATAAATAGGGTAGACTGGGATCTGCAGGCTTGAATGGCAACCAATCTAGGAGAAAGCAAAATCTGAATTCCAGACTGTGGAGGAGGCAAACAGAATCTACTTGGTTATCTTTCCAAAGACAGCATGGCAATTCACAGATAATAAGCAAAATGAAAGTGTGGAGAGCCGTGATGACCTACATCCTGAAAGGACAATACTTACCCCTTTGAGTATAGACACAGCCTCCTTGGTAAGCCAGACTGGATAAAGAACATCATCATGAAGGATTGACTCAAATAAATCGTCTTCATTGTCTGCTTCAAATGGCGGCTGACCAGCCATCATTTCATACATTAAAACGCCAAGGGCCCACCAATCTACTGAAGCATCATATTCTAATTCTTGGAGAATCTAGAAAAATAAAGAAATCATCGGTAATAACAGCGCAATATTATCTATAGATATTTTACCCCCACTTTTCAGAAATTGATTAAGTATTTCCCAGTTATAAATTACGAGACAACTAATCAAGGTAGAACCATGGCTGAATGATAGGAACCTTTGTCTAGAATAAGTTTGTCATCTCTTCTATCACTTTATATTTCAACTCAAATTTTCCCTATATATATATATATATATATATATATATATATATATATATAACAAATGAAAACTACAGACAAAAGTTCATTTTCTCCATCAAGTCATTCACTGCTACCAGCAAGAAGAAAATTATTTTTCTCCTAATGGTGGCCATGTTGGCCAAAACTAGTTGAGGAATCTAAATGAAATAATAATAAAAATGAAAGAATATTAATATACAACCTAGTGTGTCTGAAGATTTTTATTTTTTAATATATTTTATTGTTCAATATATATATATATATATATATATATATATATATATATATAAAAGTGAACATAGACTGTCGCCTCTAAGTGTTGACTTCTATGTTCACTTTTATATTTACACTCACTCTATATCTGATATTGAGCACTTTATCCCATAAATATACCACATCTTAAGACTATATTTCTTTTTATATATATATATATATATATATATATATATATATATATATATATCCAGGTAAGATGAGAATGAATAGAGTACAATTCCAACGTTTGTAACAATTTTTTTCTTTAGTAAAAAGAGGTTGTATTTTGCTTTTAAGTCTAAATAAATCATTCACTCGTCAGTAATTTGCAATTGCCTGATGAGATGCATTTGATATGCATCGAAACACGACTGCAATTGTGTAGTGATTATGACATGTTTTTGGTGTAATATCTTAAAATATACATGTATATATTTGGATTTAAAGATCTGATAAATCGGTGCCATTTTTACGACCCTAATGAAATAAATATTACCTCATGAAGTTTTAGAGCTTGTGCCTTTTATAATAATAAAAGTGTATATATATATATATATATATATATATATATATATAATATTTTGAACAATAAAAAATATTAAAAAATGAAAATCTTCAGACACACTAGGTTGTATATTAATATTCTTTTGTTTCTATTATTTTAATTAGATTCCTTGACTAGTTTCAGCCAGCTTGGCCATCATCAGGAGAATAAAAAAATTTCTGCTTGTTAGTAGCAGTGAACTTCAGAAATGAATGACTTGGAGAACTTTATCTGTATTTTTCATTTGTTTTTTTATTTTTTTAACAAATTTTGGTCAATCCTTGTGTTGGTCAAACAGTCTCTTCTAAGTCGTTATTTAAGATAAGAGCTGGATGGCAGCTATATATATATATATATATATATATATATATATATATATATATATTGCTGCCACATCAGATCTGGTGCTTCTGCTATGTATTTTGAGATTCTTGATAAAATTCAAAGAATCAGCAATGCTATCAGTCCTGACCTGGCATCTTGGCTTCAGTCAATTTCTCACTGACACGGTCCATGTAATATTTCATTATATTTTTTCATATATAAATATTCAAACGACAAACACACTTTCACAATGCTTGACTCTACATTTGAATGGTAATTCTAACATTTTTAGGCATTTAAAACAACATGCCTGGCCGCGTACACAATTCCAGAAAATCCTTGTGGAAAACAACACTAAATAAACAAAACAAAAACTAAAATTGGTTTACACCAATGGCTTCCCATACTTAATACTTCACATTTTCACTCTCGTGTAGTCATGTGTGACGTCACGATCTGCGGTGCTATTTTCGTTTCCAGCGTCTCATATGCACGAGTTTGTCATTGCTTGGAAATTTTTCATGCAACAAAAACTGACTATCATTATTGTTTTGTCCATGTATTGCTTAATATATTGTAATGCAATTGTCATCTTTGATAATGGCTTATGTAAGCCGAAAGCTTAGATAAGATTAAAAAACATGTATCAAGATGGTGATTTTCTTTCTTTTAATGATAATGTTATTAAGCTTATAAGACAATATGAAAGGAATTTACTTAGACAAAACTTGTCTATAGTATTTAATGAAACATGATTATATATATACATATATATAGCATTAATTTTGTTAAGAAAGGTGAAATAGGGAAAAAACCTGGGCGTAGATTAATATTTGGGTAGTTTACTAAATTAACAAAATTAGTTTAGTTTACTAAATTAACAAAATTAATGCTCTTACAAACAAATATACACAACAGATTCATAAAATCAAAAGAAAATGGTTGAATACATCAACACAATTATAATTACAATATTCTCCACACGTGACAATTACTGACGTTATTTTTCAGTTAAAAATATGAAAATAGCGTTTCTCTCCATTCCAGTTGCTAGGTACATTCTGTTTTTGTTTTTATTAGTTACTTTGTTCATTTAATTTCATTTTCGTATTTTGCTTTGATAAAGTCCACGTTGGACGAAACGCGTCAGCAATTACCAGTTTTCCTATTGTCATTTTTATTCATAAATATTGTCTCTCTACTGATTAATTCGGAGAAATTTTCATATATATATATATATATATATATATATATATATAATACCCTACGTTGATTGCACAACTCAGAGCTTCATGCTGTCTGCAATCCTCAGGTGTGAACTTTTGGGTTTACACCACTTGTTTAATAATTATTGTGAGATATTTTATTGTTAGGATGGATTATTAATGTAGGTAAGTATTTAAATGAATTTTAGTTTAATTTTGGTTTTGAATTTAGGCCCAGATTAACATTTAAGGATGAAAATAAGATTGATTAAATTTTAATTTAAAAACAGACGCTGTTCTTATTAAAAAAAAAAAATAGAAGAAATTTACAACAAATCAAGGGGGGTAACTATTTTTTGTATGAAAATCAATAAAGAAATTAATAATATTAATAAAATATGCAGTGATAAAATTAATGTACTAATAAGCATTTTTGTTCTGTCTAGGTAATCTAAACATTGAGAACTTTACTGAGTAAGAAGATGTTTATTTTATCTTATTTTTATTGTTCTGTGTTATGTTTATTAGTACATTAATTTTAACACTGCATATTTTATTTATATATATATATATATATTTTTTTAATATATATATATATATATAGATACAATAGATACAAATATTTAAGTAAATGCTCTGTTTATAATAAACAGTATTAACAACATGAATGTCCAAGAATATATATATATGTGGTGGGGGTAATAGTATAATGCCTACCTCAGGTGCGATATAGTCAGGTGTGCCACAGAATGTCTGAGTGAGACGTCCATCAAACATTCCTTCTTTGCACATGCCAAAGTCAGCCAGTTTGCAGTGTCCTTCATAATCAAGGAGAATGTTATCCAACTTCAGATCTCTGAAACAAGAGGAATCAGCATTTGG
Source organism: Acanthosepion lycidas (assembly GCA_963932145.1). NCBI lineage: Eukaryota > Metazoa > Mollusca > Cephalopoda > Sepiida > Sepiidae > Acanthosepion > Acanthosepion lycidas. The sequence goes on from OZ010614.1 coordinate 12,199,695, forward strand.
TGTTGTGCAAACTGAGCAGTGCCAAAATAGTAACAAGACATCCCTAGACATGGACAGTGTGAAATGAGAACAATCTACCCTTATAGATTCTGCAAGGAAAGCAAAGTGACGGATGCTAAACTAGTTGAGACCAAAAACAAACTAGTGTAATCCTGTATGCATAAGATGCTGGTTTTATTCATTCAAAATCATGTCCAAATATTTGCTGTATCTTATAGTGTAGAACCCAATCCCAATTTTTCCTGAACCCAAAACAGACAAGATCTGGTCAAATTTCATTTATTTGTTTACCTGAGAGATAATATCTATCTAATGGTGCATTGCAACAAAGGGAGATAAATCTACACTATTTACATTATTCGGACTATTGTCCTCATCTTTGTCGCCATATTTATTACGTTTCGGCCTTTCAGTATCTGTCTATATTTCTGAGATGAGGTATTATGTACACTATTTACATTATTCAGATTATTGTCCTCATCTTTGTCGCCATATTTATTACAACGTTTCGGCCGTTGTACACTCCGGCTTTCTTCAGGTGGTTGGAATGTTGAACTGAACCCTTTATTTCGCTAGCTGGGGTAGACTGTTCTAGTTCCAAATGCCATGTCTAATGGATGTCAGTTATCAGTTATCTCCTGTTAATTCCCCTCTCCAAGTTCTCCACTGCCTTAACCAGGTATTGAAGATCCAGTGACAAGACCCAAAGTGTACGAGTTCAATACCCAGTTAAGGCAGTAGAGTACTTGGAGAGGGTAATTGACAGGGGATAACTGATAGCTGACATCCATTAAAACCATGGCACGTGGAACTAGAACAGTCTACCCCAATGAGCGAAATAAAGGGTTCAGTTCGACATTCCAACCAACTGAAGAAGATTGAAGCATACAATGACCGAAACATTGTAATAAATATGGCGACAAAGATGAGGGCAATAGTTCAAATAATGTAAATAGTGTACATAATACCTCATCTCAGAAATATAGACAGTTCTTGAAGGGCCGAAACGTTATAATAAATGTGGCAACAAAGATGAGGACAATAGTCCGAATAATGCAAAATGTGTACATAATACCTCATCTCAGAAATATAGACAGATACTGGAGATAAATCTTTTATGTTTCTGTAAGTCTTGAATGGTTCTGTACTTTTGCCAGATTTTGCTGAGTCTAGGCACCACTGTGAGTTTGGAAGTTTGGAAATCATTTAAAAGGTAAAAATATTATTTAATTTACGCTTAAAAAAAAAAAAAAAAAAAAAAAAAAAAAGAAGAAATGATGCATAATTTCAAAATAAAACATTTTACATATCTCATGATTTAAACAGGGTACCTTGATGTGGTGTAATGGTTAGAAAGCTTGTCTTGCTAGATCAATTACAACTCACTTTCAGCTTTGTGCCACATCTAAGCTATGCTTAGAAAATCACTATCATAATGTAAACATACAAGAGGTAGCCACCATCGTTCAGTCTTCTACTGACCGGACAAATTAATCCCCACATTGGGCTTGCCTTCTTGTTCACAAAAACTTTGAAATTGCCCACACGGGATGGAAGATGAAATCAACACTATGGCAAGAAATAAAAACACTAATCTATTTCTCAGCAATTTTGTGTTTATTTCACCAGAGTTCCAATTTGGATTTCATATTCTCTTTGGGCGTATGTAGGCGGCAAATAGATCCCTTCAGCTCTTCTTACTTCCACCTAGTGACTGTTACGCTGAACAAGTCCGCTATTAACCCATTAACTACCAAATTTCTTTAGTGCACATTTTTGGTCCAGACAGATGTCTTAGAAGTTTATTTATTCCTTATGTTTAATTTCAGTAGTTACCATTGTCGTTTTTATAGAAACTAGAACATCAAATACATATGTGTATAAAACATCAAAAAATAATATTGATTAGAAATAATAAAAAAATACTTTTCAAAATAGTCATTAATTATGACAGAAAGTGTCTTCTTACGGCTAATAATAAAAACTTTAAAGGCTAAGTGTTGTAAAATATACCTCTGCAAATGCAATGTATGTAAGCAATTCAATATAAATACAAGGAATAACATGTAGTGAGTTTAATTTTAACAGATCCTCAAATGGGGTTCAAGGTAGGTAATGAGTTAATCCAGCCCTAACCAAGACTCTAGTTATATAAGATGGAAGATGGAAATGTCTGAATTCCAACCAAGTGTCACTTGACCCCACAAGTTTTTATTTATTTATTATTTTCTTCCCTTTCAGTCAAGTGGGCTGCTGTTTTGAACACTGGACTTCAAAGACATTTCAGATTCCAATAATGTCAATAAGAGAGCATTTGACTTTGTATGGATTCGGGCATTTGTGTATATGAAAATAATTGAGTAAACATAACTGTTCTTTTGTCACCCCGGTATCCCATGTTTTCTTAATTACAGGATCTGACATTACTTGCTACTTGTCGTTTTTTCCCCCCTTTTTTTGCTGATGACAAAGAACTTACCTGTAAATGATGCCATGTCTGTGGAGAAACATAAGAGCCAACGTGACTTCTGCAGCGTAGAACCGAGCTCGGGGTTCATCAAATTTGCGAGCACGCTGGATTTGAAACATAAGATCACCTCCGTTCACGTACTCCATCACAAAGAAAAGGCGATCCTGCAAAGGCGAAAAGTAATTTGAGGAGGAGGGAGTCAGTTTTTCTTGAGTAAACATTTGGAACAAAAGAGAGGAGGAAAGAGAGAGAGAAGGAAAGAGGGTATTCAGTTTTGAGTGAATGTCTGCGAACAAAGAGAGAGTGGGAAGGGAGAGAGAGGGAAAAAAAGAGGGGGAGATAGAGGGAAAAGAGAGAAGGAAGGAGGGTGTTCAGTTCTGAGTGAATGTTTGGGAACACAGAGAGAAAGATGGGAAGATAGAAAGAGAGCAGGAAGATTTTGAGTTTCGAGTGAATATTTGGAATACAGAAAGTGGGAAGGTAGAGAGAAGGAAAGAGAGCAAGGGAAGGAGGGTGTTCAGTTTCCAGTAAATATTTGGGAACACAGAGGGAGGGAAAGAGAGGGAGAGGAGATAGAGGGAGAAAGAGAGGGAGTGTATCTTTTTGCAGTTCTGTCTTATTTGGGAAGGAGAGAGAGGATGTTTTACCAGTTGTGCTTTCAGTAAATATTTTAAGTAAAAAGAGAGAAGGAGAGTACTTAGTTTTGCTTTCAGCGAAATATTTGGGATCAGAGAGAGAGAGAGCGCAAGTGTTTTTGTCTTGAGTAAATTTTTGCTGAGGAGACAATACAAAGTGACCAGTGATTTGGGCAAACAAAATTTCCTGATTTTTCCTGGAATTCCCTGACCAAATTTCATAAAATTCCCTATCTCTTGAACAGTGCATAATTAAGTGTGATCAAGTTCTTGAACAAGGCTAGTACACCCAAACCTTCGGTTACAGTGACTTGTGACTTCATGTTAGCAAAACCATTGACAAATTCTGAAAGGTTCAGTCTACTTAATTTCACTTAAAAGTCTTCAGTCGACATGAGGTATGCTTTTCAAACATTTTCCAAAGGTGCCACACACTGGCGTCGTCTTCTCCAGTAAATTGATCATTGTGAGATTTCAATGCAGGTCTCATAAATGGAAAGGGAACGTTCTGATCACTTGACTCTGCATTGTCTTAGCAATGGAATAAACATATTGATTGATTGGTTTGTTTTTTATGTCTTATCAACCTTTTGCAGGTTACTTAAAGCCAGAAAACATTTTTTCAGCTTATAAGAATTGAAAGATGCAATCTAAAGAGAGAAGAGGTGGATTCATACGTTTCCAAAGATTATTTGCACCTAAACAAGCGGTCACCCATCTAGGTACTGGCCAGGCTCGATGTTGCTCAACTTCATTGATTGTTCCAATTCTGAGCCGCTATCCATTACACTACTATCACATCCAAGTTTACAACACTTAGTATTCCCAAGCAGTCACCCATCTAGGTACTGGCCAAGCTAGATGTTGATTAACTTTGGTGATTAGATGATATATCAACATGATATGGCCATAAGCTCTACTATTTAATACATAGCTGGGGGGAGAAGATGTGGATTCATACCTTTCCCAGTCATATTTGCAGGTAATTGAATATAATGAACCTTACTGCAATTTGGAGCCATTATCCATTATACCACATACACATTCCAGCTTACAGCACCTGGTATACCTAGGCAGTCACCCAATTAGGTACAGACCAGGCTTGATGTTGCTTAACTTTGGTTATCATACAAGAACCAGCATTTCAATGTGATATGGCCTATTCAATATAGGACTAGTTGGCACTCGCTCGTATTGGAATCATCATCCTCTCTCCCTTTCTTCCTTCTGGTGCCAGTGACGCGGATGGCCCGGCCTACTCCTGAAGAGTCGTGAGCAGGAGTCACAAACGAGTGTGGATGATGGATACAGCTAAGCGAGTCAGGACCTCCTGACAGCATGTCACAGATTCTCTTCATGTTGACATTTGGACTCTAAAGTCTTGGATGGTCTTATGCCAAGAAGATTGATTCACAGCAACATAAGAATAAACATAGAAGAATCAGAGGAGGAATGTTTTAACCATATTCAGTTATGTGCCATGCGTGATACACGCTTAGGCGATCATGTATCATTCAATACATAAACTGACGAGGTAGATTTTTTCCCCACAGAAGGTTGCCATTACTTTCTGCAGTAAACCAGTTGTCATCCAAGGCTATAGTATCTGTTGAATTCTAAGAATATTTTCAGCATCATCGTTTCAGGGGAGGACTTTGAAGGTGGCAGCAGCTAATATTAACATAGCACGCAAATTTTTTTTTCGTAGAGTCATTCAAGGAATTCAATTGCCACATCTCGTATTTAGTTATGTGCCATGCGTGATACACATGTAGGCGATCATGTATCTTTCAATGGTTGCCATTTCTTTCTGCAGTAGACCAGTTGCCATCCAAGACTATAGAACCTGGTCTGTCCTGATATTTACCTATAACTGGGTGGGGGGAGAAGAGGAGGATTCATACCTTCCCAAAGGGTACTGTAAGTGAATGTAATGGATTCGACTGGAATTTGAACTCGGCACTCTGATTCCTCAATCTGAGACGTTATCCATTACTCCACCATCACTACATTAATGAAAGTGATTCCTGAAAACGAATTCCAATAATATTTTCAGCATCATCGTTTCAGGAAGTGCTTAATGTCACAAGGGGGGAGGACTTTGAAGGTGGCAGCAGCTAATATTAACATAGCATGCAAATTTTGTTTTCGTAGAGTCATTCAAGGAATTCAATTGCCACATCTCGTATTTTGAACAATCAGTCAGTGATGTGCCATGCGTGATACACGCTTAAGCAATCATGTATCTTTCGATACATGACTGACAAGGCAGATTTTTTTCCCACAGTAGGTTGCCATTTCATTCTGCAGTAGACCACTTGCCATTCAAGGGTATAGAACCCAGTCTATCCTGCTATTTACCCATAGCTGGGAGTGGAGAAGAAGAGGATTCATACCTTTCCCAAGGGTATTAGCATGTAAGTGAATGTAATGGATTTCACTGGAATTTGAACTCGGCTCTCTGATTCCTCAATCCAAGCCGCTATCCATTACTCCACCGTGCCTCCTTTTATATATCTTTATTTTTTTTAAAAAAAGTATTTTTGTCTGTTTTGCTGAAATATGTCCACTGTTAAAATTGGTTGCTTTATGGATAGAAGTGAAAAGAAGTGGGGGGGGATAGAAATGGGCACTTACTCTAGTCTGGAAACAGGAGTGAAGAGCAGTTAAGAACGGATGTTTTGCCGACAGCGCTAAAATCCGTTTCTCAGTCATGGTGCATTCAACATCATCATCTTGTATAATGACGTCTTTTTTAAGGACTTTGACAGCATAAACTTCATCTGTCCCTCTTCGTTCGGCTAACATAACCTGTCAAAAAAATAAATGAATATTAGGGATCATATGCATACACACACACACACACACACACACATGTAAAACAATTTTCTACATCAGCAGATGAGTACCCTAAGTGAGAAATGTGAATTCACGCACTGCTATAAAGGGTAACCAGAAAATCTGGATACATCTGTAATCTTTCAGAATTTGGAGTTTTTTTATGTCAACAGAATGATATAACGTTATATAATTTTGTATATATCAACAAACAGTATTTAGAAAAATATGACAAACTAGAAAGGCTTTTTTGTGATGCGTTTCATCCATTGGGATTTCATTGAACTGATGACATCCTAATGGATGAAATGCGTCACAAAAATGCCTTTCCAGTTTGTCATATTTTTTGTTGTATCCTTAAAGAGGTTACAAACAGATAAAGAATGAGTGAAGGAATGGTAAAACACGACGTAGATGAAAGAAAGAGAGGTTTATTGTAAAAGAGAATACACTACTAAAAGACAGGGAATAGGTTAGCAGGCTAGTGAAGGAATCAAGGATATTTGCCAACTGCCCCATGCGGTCAGATGCGGCACAAGGCCAAATTTAACGTGGGGTATCCGAGCCCGTAGGCTCAGGCAAAAATTCCCTGCAGACCCCGTAAAAAATGGGGTCAGGTAGCTGTCTACCACCCCAGACAAGGTTATGCTGAAGGGCATAGCCTCATCAGGGTTCCTCTACGCACGAAGGCAGAGAGTTCAACAAGCACAGCAGGAGACGAATCTCCAAGTAATTCCTGAAGCAAGTCCACAGGTATATCCTGTGCTCACTATATATATCTACTGATATAGTCAGTCCACATAGGCGATAGGGAGTGTGGGACATTCCATTACAACATTTTTCTAAATACATCTGTAAACCTTCACCTTACCTTAGAAAAAAGCCAAAGAGACTGGTGAGTGAGTAGCCTATTCCACTTGGCCATGTTTCCCAATCCAGATAGGGAAATTGTCATTCAGTCTCTAACTGCCATGTTGTAATGGGCAGGGAATCCATCCTGTTGGAACCACTGAGGGAGAGCTTTTCCTAACCCCTTTCAATTTGGAGCATTAATTGATCACTCAATATAAGGTGTTTCTTACCAGTTACATTACAATCAAAGGAAAGTGGTCCCAACACATGCACTTTCCATAATCCACACCACAATCCATTGTGTTCCTTGCTGTTTTGGAAAGGTCCATTTAACATGGATTGTTTTGTAACCAGTACTGAATATTCTGTTGGTTTACCTTGTCGCACGTGTAAAACAAAGTTTCAATACTTAATAATAGTCTTCAGTGAAGTGGTTATTTTCATACAAATTTATGTATTCAGATTTTATGGTTACACTGAATAATGTACTCTTCTGCTGATATAATAAAAATAAAACATTTTCTACTATTTTTAACTTTACAATTAAAATGCCGCCATTTGTTTTAACCTTACACTTAAAATGCCGCCATTTGTTTTAACTTTACAATTAAAATGCCGCCATTTGTTTTAACTTTACAATTAAAATGCCGCCATTTGTTTTAACTTTACAATTAAAATGCCGCCATTTGTTTTAAACTTTCACTCATCGATTATTTTTTGCAATTATGTAAGCTTGGCCCATGCTGTCATTTTCTTTTTTAATAAAAATGAATCAAAATGATTTAGAAAAAAGTTAATCATTTCACCTGGTTATCGGCTTCAGAAAAAGGAAAAGAATTATCAGATTAAAAAAAATAAAAAGAATTTTTTTGCAGAGTGACTCACCTTGCCAAAGCTACCTTTCCCTAAAACTTTAATAAAATGGAAATCATTTAAGGTAAATCTTTCACGCTTTGACCGTTCCTGCGATGGGCTCCTTGTGTGTTTCATCTGCTCATCTTGATTCTCCTGGATGTCACTTCCACTCACCACACTCTCGTACTCAGAGTCTGAATCAGAGAAACAAATACAATTGTAAATTTTATATATATATATATATATATATATATATGTGTGTGGGGGGGGGGAATTGGGATCAAATATAGATTGGAATCAGATCGAATGAGGGACAAATAGGAAATGTTTATAAATCTAGCAGGTTAACTTCATCAGAGAATGAGATATAGAGAGAAAAAAAAGAGAAAAATTTTTAATTAATTAATGGTATTTTCATTTCTATAAACATAAGAGAGACCCATATTCAGACAAACCCTTTAAACTTGCTCATAACACACAAGAACAAAACTGGCCATAACTTTGATTTTACAAATGCCACCTGAATTAAAATAGAATATAATTCTTTACATAGGAAATACTTTGAGGATATTCAGATAAATCTCTGTCTATAAACAAACATTGAACACACTATATTACATCATGCCGATCTGCTAATACCACCATAACATTGTTACATAAAAACATCCCCAAATCAATATATGGACAACCACCATAGATAAATCAAATATACACACGTGGACAAATGAATATCATCCGAATCCTATTATCATAAGAATCACTAGAATTGTGATACACATATAAATTTACACACTAATGCAGTTTTACAAGACAAAATACGGATGTAAGTTGTACACGTAAATGACACTTGACAAGTCAAATGTACTTGAAGTCTGCTTAACCAATCAAAAACTAACACAAAAATTAAAAATATCAGAAAGTATTTTTCTCTTTCCACTATATCTCATTTTCATGTCAGATTTATAAATGTTTCCTATTTTTTCTGCATACTATTATATATATATATATATATATATATATATATATATATATATATATTTTAGCTTAGGACCAACTTAAAAAAAATATCCAAATGTTGGACAATTTTTGTCTTTATTTTCACCAGAAATTAAAGCAAACATTAGAACGACTTATGATCAGACATAAGACAGTCATTGTCTATTATATTTAATGATACATGTTTAAATATATATATATATGGTCTGATGAGACAAGTATTATTAGGTTGGTGCAAAAATAATGACGTAATAATGTCATTTTTTGACGTTAAAAAATACATCAAAAAACGACATTATTACATCATTATTTTTGCACCAACCTAATAAAAACATACCCATTGAAATAAATTATAATCATGTTTTCAATGATGCATTAAGTTTTTCCTTGATGTTTATCATATTGCTCTGTATTCTATCCATAGAGTTCTCTTTATGGATCTACCTTTAATATTTCATATTAAAAAGACCTACTTGGATTATCCTTTCCACTTACGGATTTGATATTATATATATATATATATATATATATATATATATATATATATATATATATGTGTGTGTGTGCGTGTGTGAAAAGTGTGTGTATATAAATATATATATATATATGTGTGTGTAATATATTATTATTTATACATTATATGTGCGGTACTTATTAGAAAGTGCTCAATATCAGTGATAGAGCTTACACACACACACATATATATATATATATATATTCTTGACCCTCATACATCAAATTCAACAGGAGAGTCGAATATATATATATATATATATATATATATATATATATATATATATAAATATAGATAACTAGACTCGTTTCGAAAAACCCATGAATTTTTGATTTGCAAATAATCAAATCAATCTCGAGGGAAAAAAGGTTTTAAAAAAAGAAAGAGCTACAAACATGAACTACTGTCGAACAAATCGCACAGATGCAGGTCTGAAGCCCAGAGAAAAAACCCCAATACGAGTAGACAACTAACTAACAAAAGAGCTCAATACAATCGTAGAGCAGACCTAGATACACCTAGTGAGCCAGACAAACCTACCTAGGTTTCACCTAAACGGATCGTCAGGGAAAGTTAAAGAGCCATACTTTCCCTGCCGATCTGTTTAGGTGACACCTAGGTAGGTTTGTCTGGCTCACTAGGTGTATCTATATATATATATATATATATATATATATATATATATATATATATTATATTAATACAATGACATTTTACAAAATATTAAAGATATTTTTATTATATATATATATATATATATATATTTATACATTAACATTTTACAAAATATTACAGATATTTTTATTATATATATATATATATATATATATATATATATATATATATATATAATATTTATACGTTAACATTTTACAAAATATTTAAGATATTTTTAGAATATATATATATATATATATTTATACATTAACATTTTACAAAATATTACAGATATTTTTATTATATATATATATATATATATATATATATACAATATTTATACGTTAACATTTTACAAAATATTTAAGATATTTTTAGAATATATATATATATATATAATTATTTATTTTAAAAAAAATTTATAACATAAATATGTTATAAAATCACTACAAAAATAGCCATTTTGTTTCAACACCCTCAGTGTCTTATCAAGTGATGCCGTTGAATGTCTTATCAAGTGATGACGTTGAATGGACATTCAACGTCATCACTTGATAAGACACCGAGGGTGTTGAAACAAAATGGCTATTTTTGTAGTGATTTTATAACATATTTATGTTATAAATTTTTTTTAAAATAAATAATTATATCTGCTCTATTTGTATTGAGCACTCTTTTAAGAATAGTAATTGTTGGTTATTGGAATTCATTCCATATACACCAATCATATACTTGTATATATATATATATATATATATATATATATATTTATACATTAACATTTTACAAAATATTACAAATATTTTTATTATATATATATATATATATATATTTATACATTAACATTTTACAAAATATTAAAGATATTTTTATTATATATATATATATATATATATATTAACATTTTACAAAATATTTAAGATATTTTTATTATATATATATATATATATATATATATATATATATATTTATACATTAACATTTTACAAAATATTTAAGATATTTTTAGAATATATGTTTAACCCCAGAAGTAAACAGTTTGTAAGTTTTATTTATTAATTCAGTTAACTTACAATGAAGACGGTTAACGTCTACATAAAAAATAATGTGTGTTTACGAGAAGTTATCATCTGTCTGAATTTCTTACGGGCTTAAGGCCATATCACATTGAAACACTTGTTCTGATACAATCCCTGAAGTTCAGCAACATCAAGCCCAGTCAGTACTTAGATGGGTGACCACTTGTGAATTCTAAGTAAGCTTGGATCTACAGGTAGTGTAATAATTAAAGGAATACTATTGGAATTCAGTCCCAATTCCAGTTTGGTTTGTTATATTCACCTATGCACTTTGGAAAGGCATGAAACCACTTCTCTCTCCAACTATGGGTTAATTGGTAGGATTTGTATCAGTAAAATCAGACATTATCTCCCCAAAATTCTTACAATCTTTTGCGGCTTTAAATAACCTGCAAAATGTCGGTAAACTCTAAAAAACAAATCAAGCAATAAAAATTCTGGGATGAGTTGTTTTTATTTACATTCAGACTAATATCCTCATCTTTGTTGTTATTATCACCTGATCACCTTCTGTCTGAATTTCTGGGATGAATAGTTATCATTATTTACATTCAGACTAATATCCTTATCTTTGTTGTTATTAGCACGTGATTGCCTTCTGTCTGAATTTCTGGGATGAGGAGTTATCATTAATTACATTCAGATTAATATCCTCATCTTTTTTGTTATCATCACCTGATCACTTTCTGTCTGAATTTTTGGGATGTTGTCATTAAGACATTTCGGCCATTGTGACCTTTGGCCCTCTTCAGGTTTTTTGCCAAGATGGGTAGCCGTCAGAGTATTCCTAAGCCCTTTATTTAATGTACAGGGTTAGATTGTTATCATTCCTCTGTCCATAGCTAAGGTATATCTCATCTTTTTTGTACTGCTCAGTCCTGTTTCCACTGAATCTGAGTCTGTATTACCCAGGCCAAAGAATGAATTCATAATTACAAAAAGCAATTTTAAAAGAAAAAAATAAATGAGATATCTCTGGACATAGATAGCAGAATGAGAAAAAATTTACCCCATAAATGAAGGGTTCTGTTTAAAATAATACTACTCTGAAAAGAGAGAGAGAGAGACAAGGGTTTCCATCTCACTGAAGCAGACATTAAATGCATGAGAGTATTATTAGGTTGGTGCAAAAATAATGACGTAATAATGTCGTTTTTTGACGTAACGTCAAAAAAACGACATTATTACGTCATTATTTTTGCATCAACCTAATATTACCTCCTGTATCTTCCTTTTCTGTTTTTTTCTTATTACGTAGAGTTTCTTTTTCTCACTAAAACTAAACAGGATTTCTGATGCCTTTTTCTTCTGCATTATGGAGAAAAAGGACAACCTCAGTTACCAATTGCGTAGAGACAGTTTCAAACTTGATAGTTGTAAATAAAAACAAAGTATAGATAACTCTTTAAAAAGTCAGGAATCTATTTGACACTATATTTATGTTATGAACAGGACCCCCAGTTAAAAGTGGTCAATGTATCAACATTTGTCAATTCTGAAGCCGAAGACTTGAAGAAAGTCTGATGAATGGTAATTGACAAAATTTATTCCTCTGGAAAATTGTCTCTATTTTTTTTTTTATGAGCGGACCTGTCAATTTAAATCCTTATTTGTTATTCTATCATGGTTATAGCATTCATCAGGTTTCATATTTCCTTTATGGGGGCAATCATCGATATATGCAATGAGGGCCGCAACTTACAAAGATCTGTACAACACAATCTTTCTGCATTTATTTCATTGCTATTTGGTTTTGAGCCAGATTAAACAAAGCCTTTTTTTTATCATCTTCAATGGCAGGATTCTAATTTGGCAACATTCTGCCATCGCACAAAAGGAAGAAAAGCTTAATTCGAAAAAGATCGCCAACTAATCTGTTGCTGGTTTTGTTAATGAAGAAGTATAAATTGGATGTGTCAGAGAAAAGAGAGGGCAGCTTCACTCATAAACAATCAAAATAAGACAACATTTTTTGTTTGGAAATAAAGGGAAATGAGTAGGAATATTGCAATAAGGAAGAAACATTATGAAAAGCCTGATTTGTTTGGACAGAATTAACTTTGCTGTAAAAAAAAAAAAAAACACACTAATGTCATCATGTCGATGTAGATTCAATAGATAATGTTTATAACAATGACATGAAACACGGTCAGTATATTTGTTTTTTTTTACAGTAAGGTTCACCCTGTACAAGGCCCGGGAGCCACTCGAGGTAGTGGGCTATGTTAAGAGGTAGTTTATATGGATAGGAGGGAAAGATAACAGTTAACTCTAGACTTGAACATTTTAAGATTGTAGAAATATTGGTTGATAATTTTTTTCCCCATTAAGTTTCGCCCTATACAAGGCCTGGGGGTGACAAGGTAGTGGGTTAGTTAAGGGATATTTTATATGGATAGAAAGTAAAAATAAGGGTTAACTTTAGACTTGAACAGGTTAAGATTGTAGAAATATTGGTTGATAATTTTTTTTTGTTTACATTAAGGTTCCCCATGTACAAGGGCCACTTGAGATAGATGGTTACAGTAATGGATAGTTTATGTGGATAGGAGAGGTTAACCCTAGACTTAAACTTGTTAAGATTGTAGTGATTGGGGAAACATCCTCTTAGGAGTTGTTTCCACAGGAAGTAGTTTGCGAGAAGAAGCTGTTGGAGTGGAACTTACTTCTCATCAATGGAATACAGAGGGAATATGGATGGTTTGCTATTATGTAAGAGGCTTGGTTGGTCCTTGCCATTAAAGTAAGAACTAACATAACCATGTAATATAGTTTCTGTGAGCACTTTCTATGGAAGTATCAATAGATGTTTTGGACTCTATAGAGACTAGAAAGTGATGACTGGGCAGCTCCCCACCCAAGTATGACAACAGTACCTCCATTTCAAGTCTGATCTGGCTCTTGTAATGGTAGAGGATAGCATGTGGAGTCGGGTACTTATGTAGCAAAAAAAATTAAAAAATAAAAAAATAAATGAGGGGGTAAAAAAAAAAAATTAAAAAAATCAAGTGTGGCATTTGTTGGCAGACCAAATCATCCTCACTTGTCTCAAGAAAAATAGATTCCAGGGCTCTATTTCTTCACCACCACACACTGGGGGGCACTTTTCAGTTGACAAAGTCAGTCGTGTCTCCTTCACCTTCTTTTTAATGTCATTCCACTCATCAGACCAGCAAATGTAATCCGCACCCCCCAAAACATGCCCCCACCCACCGTCGCTCTTAGCATCTTGCTTTTTACATCATCTCAAGCAGGCCAGAATTTGCATATGTAGCAAATCCCCTCTATCGTAGAGATGGGACAAGGACTCATAAATTGCACCCCCCAAGAGCGGACATATTTTTTTTTCAGCACTTTGCATGCAAGACACGTCCGTGCTCATTTCGATCCCCGGGGTAAGTCATTTCTTTCGTCACAACACCTATTAATACTACAACTTACTGGTGTGGTTCAAGGAACCAACCATTATTCAGTCATAAGTGACCTAGCAAGACAAGCTTGCTAACCATTATATCACATAGAAGTACTAACACATACAATGGGGAAAATAACACAAAACATTTAATCTAAGTCTGGCATAAGGTCAAAAATATATATATATATAGTCATTAATATAAAATATACGTATTACTAAGAAAAATAAAAAAAGATACAATTTCAATGTAATGTATATTTCTTTTTCGTTTAGGTGGCATATCCCTTCAGGACATATGCAATCATGGCTCTCCACAAATTCCTGTCCTTTGTAGCTCAATAAATTTTGTCATTTCCCTATCTCTCCTAAACCTTGCTCCACCATCCATTTACACAAGCTTGCTAAGTAGGTTATGCATTACATTCCTTTGTCCATCTTGCCTTCAATATGTCTTGTGAGTATCAAATTTTCCAAGCCCTCTTTCCTCATTATGTGCCCTAAAATTTCAAATGTTTCTTCCTGATGTTAAGTAAGTGTCCTTTTTGTTCCTATTTTTTATAAAATTTTGTCATTGCTCACATGTTTGGTCCATAGTATTCTCAGCATCCTCCTGTAGAACCGCATTTCTGTTGCTTCATATCTCTTCTTCATCTGTGAGGAGATTGTCCAGTATTTACTCTTATATTCACTGTCATATAGGAGGACTGATATTACGTAACAGTTCAGTTCTATTTTTCTTTGTTTCAAGAGAAATTGTCCTGTTTCCAAATACTTCGCTTAGTTTTAAGAAGGCATCTTTCACTATCCTAATGTGATCTAAGTGTCACACTTTTTTCCGTCCTCTGTTAAAACACTTCCCAGATATTTAAAATTTCTGCATTTGTTTGATTTTGGTATTCCCAATTTGTAATTTGCATGCATTTTGTGTTCTTGCAATTGATTTTATGTCCTTTCTTCTCGCTTTCTTTCATTACCTTCTGTAGGAGTTCTTGTAATTTCTTTTCTGTGTCTGCTATCAGCAAAATCATTTGCATATCTAATGCTGTTAAGTGAAACTAAATTTTATTCTATTCTAGATTTTGTATTCACAGAAAATACAACTCTTATATTCATGAAAATTCCTCTATTATTACAGTAGACCTGTTACTATAAAATGTGGCGTACATCAATTTTATACAGCCTCTACAAAATGAACAGATTCTCCTAAGTAGGTACTGAGATGTGTTTTACATTCATTTTTAATCAAGAAAATGAAGAAATAAAACTAAAAGGAAATAAAGAAAAAATACCAGTTTAAAAATTTACTACTTAAAATTTTTTAGGCTGTTTAAAATATTTTAAAACCAAATTAAAAAAAAAAAATAAAGTAGGCTGTGGGTTGAGGCAGATTTGTTCAAGGGTAGAATTTATGATACAGAAACTCAGGCCTAGATCTGCATGACAGTATGGCATTTTCAAATCAAGTCAGAGACAGAATCAGGAGAGAAGAAAAAAAGAAAAGGAAGAGAAAAAAAAAAAAAAAATCAGAACTGGCCAGCCCATTTCTCTTCCACAATGGCTGACATCATGTGACTAAGGGGAGATAACTCCACATTCTGGATGTTCTAGAAGGTTCTATCCAGAACAGGAAAGCATCAACAGTAAGGAAGCTGATGCTGCTGTTATAAGAGGAATGGTGGTAGTAGCAGGTGATGAAGCAGGAAAGATGGTGGAGAATAAAACCAGTGTTTAGAAATAAGTGGGGCAAGAGGAGAAGGCAGAGAAGAATTAAAGAAAGAAAGAAAAAGAAAAATTCTGAATCTAACTAAATGGTTAGTTAACACTATTCTCAGACTGCTATTTTTTTCAGAATTGGATCAACAAAGGTTTTTTTGTTTTTTTAAAATCATTTCACCCCAAGCAACACAATAACACCACTAAGATGTGAGGGGTGACTGAATGTAAAAGAGAATGAGAAGACTTTTGTGAGAAGAAAGAACAGTAAAAGAACAAAATTCAGGAAGCCAGATGATGATGATGATTGACATTGCATTTAAATTTTTGAAGATCATAGTTGATAGGAAAGAAACCTGCAGAGAGTTCCACAGGCGAGAAGTGCAAGAAAAGAAACTATTACCATATATACTATAGTGAGTTTTTATGATCAGATTTTTTTTTAATATATGCAAAATATAAGGATGAGGTATTGAAACTATTTACACTATTTACATTGTTCAGACTTTTGTCCTCGTCTTTATTGTCCCAAGGACACATTGCCCAGTGGATAAAAGCATTGGTTGAAGTAATTCAAAAAGTGACTTGACCCAAAGAGTTGTGAGTTCAATACCTGGACACAGCAGAGGTGAACAAAAATTTAGAAAGTTGTAGTGAAAACCAGAAAAGGAATGGCATGTGGAATTAGTACAATCTACCCCAGTGGACTAAATAAAGAGTTCGGTTCAAAATTCCAATGTATATCACCTGAAGAAGGCCTGAGCATACGACTGAAACATCGTGAATATGGCAATAAAGACAACAATCCAAATGATGTAAATAGTGTAAAAAAATAGGGAAATGCACTACACACAGGTAATTTTTTTAAGAGGTCAAAAATCATACATTTTCAGTTTCTAGGAAAAAATAAAGAAAAAAAAATACTATGTGTATAGACTAACTTTTACTTAAAATGACTTGAACGATCATGACATGACAGATGTACCTCAACTTGTGGGACAACCTGTATTATGTATCGGTAATCATGACAAAAAAGTTGTCATTGGAAAGGCAATACCTCAACAATGTAAACTTTTGCGAAACTAAGAAGGTATTTGTTGGTTTTCACTGGAATACATAGTGGATAAGGTTGTGCTCTTCATGTAGTGATAAAAGGGGAAGAAACTTAGGCTATGTAGGAGAGAGGTCTAGGGTAAAGAAACGTAAAGGTAGTCAGGTATAGACAAAAACGTATGATATCTAAAATTTCATTCATTTTACAGTAAGCACTATTTCCTTTTTTAAAGACCATTTTGGGATAGCTTTGTACAAAAACAAATAAAGAACATTTCTTTACTGTAAAATATATCCAGGACAATACCCAGTACTGCAATATTTAACTACAGTAGGCCCACTAGTATTGTTCAGAAGCTGGGGTCGCATTAGACACGAGCGA